>OY754936.1:17675706-18275706 GCA_963576515.1 Cryptocephalus primarius
CCGAAATTCGCCTTAATTTTTCTGTTTAAAGTTACCATTAACAATGTTAGAGTGCTCCAAATGAAGTGAAACTTTATGAGAGTATTCAGCGGAGTTTCCTTTATACGCCTACCGAGTTTCATTTCATTAGCTTCTTAAGATGACCGTTCCGGGAGCACTTGACATGCTCCGCTGACCGAAATCCGCCTTAATTTTTCTGTTTAAAGTTACCATTAACAATGTTAGAGTGCTCCAAATGAAGTGAAACTTTATGAGAGTATTCAGCGGAGTTTCCTTTATACGCCTACCGAGTTTCATTTCATTAGCTCTTAAGATGACCGTTCCGGGAGCACTTGACGTGCTCCGCTGACCGAAATCCGCCTTAATTTTTCTGTTTAAAGTTACCATTAACAATGTTAGAGTGCTCCAAATGAAGTGAAACTTTATGAGAGTATTCAGCGGAGTTTCCTTTATACGCCTACCGAGTTTCATTTCATTGGCTCTTAAGATGACCGTTCCGGGAGCACTTGACATGCTCCGCTGACCGAAATCCGCCTTAATTTTTCTGTTTAAAGTTACCATTAACAATGTTAGAGTGCTCCAAATGAAGTGAAACTTTATGAGAGTATTCAGCGGAGTTTCCTTTATACGCCTACCGAGTTTCATTTCATTAGCTCTTAAGATGACCGTTCCGGGAGCACTTGACGTGCTCCGCTGACCGAAATCCGCCTTAATTTTTCTGTTTAAAGTTACCATTAACAATGTTAGAGTGCTCCAAATGAAGTGAAACTTTATGACAGTATTCAGCGGAGTTTCCTTTATACGCCTACCGAGTTTCATTTCATTAGCTCTTAAGATGACCGTTCCGGGAGCACTTGACATGCTCCGCTGACCGAAATCCGCCTTAATTTTTCTGTTTAAAGTTACCATTAACAATGTTAGAGTGCTCCAAATGAAGTGAAACTTTATGAGAGTATTCAGCGGAGTTTCCTTTATACGCCTACCGAGTTTCATTTCATTAGCTCTTAAGATGACCGTTCCGGGAGCACTTGACATGCTCCGCTGACCGAAATCCGCCTTAATTTTTCTGTTTAAAGTTACCATTAACAATGTTAGAGTGCTCCAAATGAAGTGAAACTTTATGAGAGTATTCAGCGGAGTTTCCTTTATACGCCTACCGAGTTTCATTTCATTAGCTCTTAAGATGACCGTTCCGGGAGCACTTGACATGCTCCGCTGACCGAAATCCGCCTTAATTTTTCTGTTTAAAGTTACCATTAACAATGTTAGAGTGCTCCAAATGAAGTGAAACTTTATGAGAGTATTCAGCGGAGTTTCCTTTATACGCCTACCGAGTTTCATTTCATTAGCTCTTAAGATGACCGTTCCGGGAGCACTTGACATGCTCCGCTGACCGAAATCCGCCTTAATTTTTCTGTTTAAAGTTACCATTAACAATGTTAGAGTGCTCCAAATGAAGTGAAACTTTATGAGAGTATTCAGCGGAGTTTCCTTTATACGCCTACCGAGTTTCATTTCATTAGCTCTTAAGATGACCGTTCCGGGAGCACTTGACATGCTCCGCTGACCGAAATCCGCCTTAATTTTTCTGTTTAAAGTTACCATTAACAATGTTAGAGTGCTCCAAATGAAGTGAAACTTTATGAGAGTATTCAGCGGAGTTTCCTTTATACGCCTACCGAGTTTCATTTCATTAGCTCTTAAGATGACCGTTCCGGGAGCACTTGACGTGCTCCGCTGACCGAAATCCGCCTTAATTTTTCTGTTTAAAGTTACCATTAACAATGTTAGAGTGCTCCAAATGAAGTGAAACTTTATGAGAGTATTCAGCGGAGTTTCCTTTATACGCCTACCGAGTTTCATTTCATTAGCTCTTAAGATGACCGTTCCGGGAGCACTTGACGTGCTCCGCTGACCGAAATCCGCCCTTAATTTTTTCTGTTTAAAGTTACCATTAACAATGTTAGAGTGCTCCAAATGAAGTGAAACTTTATGAGAGTATTCAGCGGAGTTTCCTTTATACGCCTACCGAGTTTCATTTCATTAGCTCTTAAGATGACCGTTCCGGGAGCACTTGACATGCTCCGCTGACCGAAATCCGCCTTAATTTTTCTGTTTAAAGTTACCATTAACAATGTTAGAGTGCTCCAAATGAAGTGAAACTTTATGAGAGTATTCAGCGGAGTTTCCTTTATACGCCTACCGAGTTTCATTTCATTAGCTCTTAAGATGACCGTTCCGGGAGCACTTGACATGCTCCGCTGACCGAAATCCGCCTTAATTTTTCTGTTTAAAGTTACCATTAACAATGTTAGAGTGCTCCAAATGAAGTGAAACTTTATGAGAGTATTCAGCGGAGTTTCCTTTATACGCCTACCGAGTTTCATTTCATTAGCTCTTAAGATGACCGTTCCGGGAGCACTTGACGTGCTCCGCTGACCGAAATCCGCCTTAATTTTTCTGTTTAAAGTTACCATTAACAATGTTAGAGTGCTCCAAATGAAGTGAAACTTTATGAGAGTATTCAGCGGAGTTTTCCTTTATACGCCTACCGAGTTTCATTTCATTAGCTCTTAAGATGACCGTTCCGGGAGCACTTGACGTGCTCCGCTGACCGAAATCCGCCTTAATTTTTCTGTTTAAAGTTACCATTAACAATGTTAGAGTGCTCCAAATGAAGTGAAACTTTATGAGAGTATTCAGCGGAGTTTCCTTTATACGCCTACCGAGTTTCATTTCATTAGGCTCTTAAGATGACCGTTCCGGGAGCACTTGACATGCTCCGCTGACCGAAATCCGCCTTAATTTTTTCTGTTTAAAGTTACCATTAACAATGTTAGAGTGCTCCAAATGAAGTGAAACTTTATGAGAGTATTCAGCGGAGTTTCCTTTATACGCCTACCGAGTTTCATTTCATTAGCTCTTAAGATGACCGTTCCGGGAGCACTTGACATGCTCCGCTGACCGAAATCCGCCTTAATTTTTCTGTTTAAAGTTACCATTAACAATGTTAGAGTGCTCCAAATGAAGTGAAACTTTATGAGAGTATTCAGCGGAGTTTCCTTTATACGCCTACCGAGTTTCATTTCATTAGCTCTTAAGATGACCGTTCCGGGAGCACTTGACATGCTCCGCTGACCGAAATCCGCCTTAATTTTTCTGTTTAAAGTTACCATTAACAATGTTAGAGTGCTCCAAATGAAGTGAAACTTTATGAGAGTATTCAGCGGAGTTTCCTTTATACGCCTACCGAGTTTCATTTCATTAGCTCTTAAGATGACCGTTCCGGGAGCACTTGACATGCTCCGCTGACCGAAATCCGCCTTAATTTTTCTGTTTAAAGTTACCATTAACAATGTTAGAGTGCTCCAAATGAAGTGAAACTTTATGAGAGTATTCAGCGGAGTTTCCTTTATACGCCTACCGAGTTTCATTTCATTAGCTCTTAAGATGACCGTTCCGGGAGCACTTGACGTGCTCCGCTGACCGAAATCCGCCTTAATTTTTCTGTTTAAAGTTACCATTAACAATGTTAGAGTGCTCCAAATGAAGTGAAACTTTATGAGAGTATTCAGCGGAGTTTCCTTTATACGCCTACCGAGTTTCATTTCATTAGCTCTTAAGATGACCGTTCCGGGAGCACTTGACGTGCTCCGCTGACCGAAATCCGCCTTAATTTTTCTGTTTAAAGTTACCATTAACAATGTTAGAGTGCTCCAAATGAAGTGAAACTTTATGAGAGTATTCAGCGGAGTTTCCTTTATACGCCTACCGAGTTTCATTTCATTGGCTCTTAAGATGACCGTTCCGGGAGCACTTGACATGCTCCGCTGACCGAAATCCGCCTTAATTTTTCTGTTTAAAGTTACCATTAACAATGTTAGAGTGCTCCAAATGAAGTGAAACTTTATGAGAGTATTCAGCGGAGTTTCCTTTATACGCCTACCGAGTTTCATTTCATTAGCTCTTAAGATGACCGTTCCGGGAGCACTTGACATGCTCCGCTGACCGAAATCCGCCTTAATTTTTCTGTTTAAAGTTACCATTAACAATGTTAGAGTGCTCCAAATGAAGTGAAACTTTATGACAGTATTCAGCGGAGTTTCCTTTATACGCCTACCGAGTTTCATTTCATTGGCTCTTAAGATGACCGTTCCGGGAGCACTTGACTTGCTCCGCTGACCGAAATCCGCCTTAATTTTTCTGTTTAAAGTTACCATTAACAATGTTAGAGTGCTCCAAATGAAGTGAAACTTTATGAGAGTATTCAGCGGAGTTTCCTTTATACGCCTACCGAGTTTCATTTCATTAGCTCTTAAGATGACCGTTCCGGGAGCACTTGACGTGCTCCGCTGACCGAAATCCGCCTTAATTTTTCTGTTTAAAGTTACCATTAACAATGTTAGAGTGCTCCAAATGAAGTGAAACTTTATGACAGTATTCAGCGGAGTTTCCTTTATACGCCTACCGAGTTTCATTTCATTAGCTCTTAAGATGACCGTTCCGGGAGCACTTGACGTGCTCCGCTGACCGAAATCCGCCTTAATTTTTCTGTTTAAAGTTACCATTAACAATGTTAGAGTGCTCCAAATGAAGTGAAACTTTATGAGAGTATTCAGCGGAGTTTCCTTTATACGCCTACCGAGTTTCATTTCATTAGCTCTTAAGATGACCGTTCCGGGAGCACTTGACGTGCTCCGCTGACCGAAATCCGCCTTAATTTTTCTGTTTAAAGTTACCATTAACAATGTTAGAGTGCTCCAAATGAAGTGAAACTTTATGACAGTATTCAGCGGAGTTTCCTTTATACGCCTACCGAGTTTCATTTCATTAGCTCTTAAGATGACCGTTCCGGGAGCACTTGACATGCTCCGCTGACCGAAATCCGCCTTAATTTTTCTGTTTAAAGTTACCATTAACAATGTTAGAGTGCTCCAAATGAAGTGAAACTTTATGAGAGTATTCAGCGGAGTTTCCTTTATACGCCTACCGAGTTTCATTTCATTAGCTCTTAAGATGACCGTTCCGGGAGCACTTGACATGCTCCGCTGACCGAAATCCGCCTTAATTTTTCTGTTTAAAGTTACCATTAACAATGTTAGAGTGCTCCAAATGAAGTGAAACTTTATGAGAGTATTCAGCGGAGTTTCCTTTATACGCCTACCGAGTTTCATTTCATTAGCTCTTAAGATGACCGTTCCGGGAGCACTTGACGTGCTCCGCTGACCGAAATCCGCCTTAATTTTTCTGTTTAAAGTTACCATTAACAATGTTAGAGTGCTCCAAATGAAGTGAAACTTTATGACAGTATTCAGCGGAGTTTCCTTTATACGCCTACCGAGTTTCATTTCATTAGCTCTTAAGATGACCGTTCCGGGAGCACTTGACATGCTCCGCTGACCGAAATCCGCCTTAATTTTTCTGTTTAAAGTTACCATTAACAATGTTAGAGTGCTCCAAATGAAGTGAAACTTTATGAGAGTATTCAGCGGAGTTTCCTTTATACGCCTACCGAGTTTCATTTCATTAGCTCTTAAGATGACCGTTCCGGGAGCACTTGACATGCTCCGCTGACCGAAATCCGCCTTAATTTTTCTGTTTAAAGTTACCATTAACAATGTTAGAGTGCTCCAAATGAAGTGAAACTTTATGACAGTATTCAGCGGAGTTTCCTTTATACGCCTACCGAGTTTCATTTCATTGGCTCTTAAGATGACCGTTCCGGGAGCACTTGACATGCTCCGCTGACCGAAATCCGCCTTAATTTTTCTGTTTAAAGTTACCATTAACAATGTTAGAGTGCTCCAAATGAAGTGAAACTTTATGACAGTATTCAGCGGAGTTTCCTTTATACGCCTACCGAGTTTCATTTCATTGGCTCTTAAGATGACCGTTCCGGGAGCACTTGACATGCTCCGCTGACCGAAATCCGCCTTAATTTTTCTGTTTAAAGTTACCATTAACAATGTTAGAGTGCTCCAAATGAAGTGAAACTTTATGACAGTATTCAGCGGAGTTTCCTTTATACGCCTACCGAGTTTCATTTCATTAGCTCTTAAGATGACCGTTCCGGGAGCACTTGACGTGCTCCGCTGACCGAAATCCGCCTTAATTTTTCTGTTTAAAGTTACCATTAACAATGTTAGAGTGCTCCAAATGAAGTGAAACTTTATGACAGTATTCAGCGGAGTTTCCTTTATACGCCTACCGAGTTTCATTTCATTAGCTCTTAAGATGACCGTTCCGGGAGCACTTGACATGCTCCGCTGACCGAAATCCGCCTTAATTTTTCTGTTTAAAGTTACCATTAACAATGTTAGAGTGCTCCAAATGAAGTGAAACTTTATGAGAGTATTCAGCGGAGTTTCCTTTATACGCCTACCGAGTTTCATTTCATTAGCTCTTAAGATGACCGTTCCGGGAGCACTTGACATGCTCCGCTGACCGAAATCCGCCTTAATTTTTCTGTTTAAAGTTACCATTAACAATGTTAGAGTGCTCCAAATGAAGTGAAACTTTATGAGAGTATTCAGCGGAGTTTCCTTTATACGCCTACCGAGTTTCATTTCATTAGCTCTTAAGATGACCGTTCCGGGAGCACTTGACATGCTCCGCTGACCGAAATCCGCCTTAATTTTTCTGTTTAAAGTTACCATTAACAATGTTAGAGTGCTCCAAATGAAGTGAAACTTTATGAGAGTATTCAGCGGAGTTTCCTTTATACGCCTACCGAGTTTCATTTCATTAGCTCTTAAGATGACCGTTCCGGGAGCACTTGACATGCTCCGCTGACCGAAATCCGCCTTAATTTTTCTGTTTAAAGTTACCATTAACAATGTTAGAGTGCTCCAAATGAAGTGAAACTTTATGAGAGTATTCAGCGGAGTTTCCTTTATACGCCTACCGAGTTTCATTTCATTAGCTCTTAAGATGACCGTTCCGGGAGCACTTGACATGCTCCGCTGACCGAAATCCGCCTTAATTTTTCTGTTTAAAGTTACCATTAACAATGTTAGAGTGCTCCAAATGAAGTGAAACTTTATGAGAGTATTCAGCGGAGTTTCCTTTATACGCCTACCGAGTTTCATTTCATTGGCTCTTAAGATGACCGTTCCGGGAGCACTTGACATGCTCCGCTGACCGAAATCCGCCTTAATTTTTCTGTTTAAAGTTACCATTAACAATGTTAGAGTGCTCCAAATGAAGTGAAACTTTATGAGAGTATTCAGCGGAGTTTCCTTTATACGCCTACCGAGTTTCATTTCATTGGCTCTTAAGATGACCGTTCCGGGAGCACTTGACGTGCTCCGCTGACCGAAATCCGCCTTAATTTTTCTGTTTAAAGTTACCATTAACAATGTTAGAGTGCTCCAAATGAAGTGAAACTTTATGAGAGTATTCAGCGGAGTTTCCTTTATACGCCTACCGAGTTTCATTTCATTAGCTCTTAAGATGACCGTTCCGGGAGCACTTGACGTGCTCCGCTGACCGAAATCCGCCTTAATTTTTCTGTTTAAAGTTACCATTAACAATGTTAGAGTGCTCCAAATGAAGTGAAACTTTATGACAGTATTCAGCGGAGTTTCCTTTATACGCCTACCGAGTTTCATTTCATTAGCTCTTAAGATGACCGTTCCGGGAGCACTTGACATGCTCCGCTGACCGAAATCCGCCTTAATTTTTCTGTTTAAAGTTACCATTAACAATGTTAGAGTGCTCCAAATGAAGTGAAACTTTATGAGAGTATTCAGCGGAGTTTCCTTTATACGCCTACCGAGTTTCATTTCATTAGCTCTTAAGATGACCGTTCCGGGAGCACTTGACATGCTCCGCTGACCGAAATCCGCCTTAATTTTTCTGTTTAAAGTTACCATTAACAATGTTAGAGTGCTCCAAATGAAGTGAAACTTTATGAGAGTATTCAGCGGAGTTTCCTTTATACGCCTACCGAGTTTCATTTCATTAGCTCTTAAGATGACCGTTCCGGGAGCACTTGACGTGCTCCGCTGACCGAAATCCGCCTTAATTTTTCTGTTTAAAGTTACCATTAACAATGTTAGAGTGCTCCAAATGAAGTGAAACTTTATGAGAGTATTCAGCGGAGTTTCCTTTATACGCCTACCGAGTTTCATTTCATTGGCTCTTAAGATGACCGTTCCGGGAGCACTTGACATGCTCCGCTGACCGAAATCCGCCTTAATTTTTCTGTTTAAAGTTACCATTAACAATGTTAGAGTGCTCCAAATGAAGTGAAACTTTATGAGAGTATTCAGCGGAGTTTCCTTTATACGCCTACCGAGTTTCATTTCATTAGCTCTTAAGATGACCGTTCCGGGAGCACTTGACGTGCTCCGCTGACCGAAATCCGCCTTAATTTTTCTGTTTAAAGTTACCATTAACAATGTTAGAGTGCTCCAAATGAAGTGAAACTTTATGAGAGTATTCAGCGGAGTTTCCTTTATACGCCTACCGAGTTTCATTTCATTGGCTCTTAAGATGACCGTTCCGGGAGCACTTGACGTGCTCCGCTGACCGAAATCCGCCTTAATTTTTCTGTTTAAAGTTACCATTAACAATGTTAGAGTGCTCCAAATGAAGTGAAACTTTATGAGAGTATTCAGCGGAGTTTCCTTTATACGCCTACCGAGTTTCATTTCATTAGCTCTTAAGATGACCGTTCCGGGAGCACTTGACGTGCTCCGCTGACCGAAATCCGCCTTAATTTTTCTGTTTAAAGTTACCATTAACAATGTTAGAGTGCTCCAAATGAAGTGAAACTTTATGACAGTATTCAGCGGAGTTTCCTTTATACGCCTACCGAGTTTCATTTCATTAGCTCTTAAGATGACCGTTCCGGGAGCACTTGACATGCTCCGCTGACCGAAATCCGCCTTAATTTTTCTGTTTAAAGTTACCATTAACAATGTTAGAGTGCTCCAAATGAAGTGAAACTTTATGAGAGTATTCAGCGGAGTTTCCTTTATACGCCTACCGAGTTTCATTTCATTAGCTCTTAAGATGACCGTTCCGGGAGCACTTGACATGCTCCGCTGACCGAAATCCGCCTTAATTTTTCTGTTTAAAGTTACCATTAACAATGTTAGAGTGCTCCAAATGAAGTGAAACTTTATGAGAGTATTCAGCGGAGTTTCCTTTATACGCCTACCGAGTTTCATTTCATTAGCTCTTAAGATGACCGTTCCGGGAGCACTTGACGTGCTCCGCTGACCGAAATCCGCCTTAATTTTTCTGTTTAAAGTTACCATTAACAATGTTAGAGTGCTCCAAATGAAGTGAAACTTTATGAGAGTATTCAGCGGAGTTTCCTTTATACGCCTACCGAGTTTCATTTCATTGGCTCTTAAGATGACCGTTCCGGGAGCACTTGACATGCTCCGCTGACCGAAATCCGCCTTAATTTTTCTGTTTAAAGTTACCATTAACAATGTTAGAGTGCTCCAAATGAAGTGAAACTTTATGAGAGTATTCAGCGGAGTTTCCTTTATACGCCTACCGAGTTTCATTTCATTAGCTCTTAAGATGACCGTTCCGGGAGCACTTGACGTGCTCCGCTGACCGAAATCCGCCTTAATTTTTCTGTTTAAAGTTACCATTAACAATGTTAGAGTGCTCCAAATGAAGTGAAACTTTATGAGAGTATTCAGCGGAGTTTCCTTTATACGCCTACCGAGTTTCATTTCATTGGCTCTTAAGATGACCGTTCCGGGAGCACTTGACATGCTCCGCTGACCGAAATCCGCCTTAATTTTTCTGTTTAAAGTTACCATTAACAATGTTAGAGTGCTCCAAATGAAGTGAAACTTTATGAGAGTATTCAGCGGAGTTTCCTTTATACGCCTACCGAGTTTCATTTCATTAGCTCTTAAGATGACCGTTCCGGGAGCACTTGACGTGCTCCGCTGACCGAAATCCGCCTTAATTTTTCTGTTTAAAGTTACCATTAACAATGTTAGAGTGCTCCAAATGTAGTGAAACTTTATGAGAGTATTCAGCGGAGTTTCCTTTATACGCCTACCGAGTTTTATTTCATTGGCTCAAGGATCAAGGATAGTGCCTTGATGTTATAAAACCGACAAAAATTATGGCGACATTTACGGCAAGGCGTACCTGTTCATTTCAATTCTCTCGAATGAAGCGAAATAAAATTTACCCCAACAAAGTTAAAAATTCTTGAGGAATTTTGACACAAAATTGCAATTAATATTCCCTTTGGAGTTCTCAACTAATTATGAACAATAACAATCGAGCCGCAAAAACATTTGATCCCAGCTTGGTAAAATTAAACGAAAACAATTGCTCCTTCTCAATTTTAAATGAAAGCGGAACGGATAAACGTTACTACAGAAACACAAAGTATTATTTCACACCCAACCTTCTCCGTGCGGTTTGTCTACTCTTCTGGCTACTAATGTATCGCTCACTAGATTAAAACTGAAGAATAAATTAACTTTTATGTTGAGTTAAAAAGTTTCTCCATATCAAGCCGCCCCTTATTTTCTTTATAATGCACCGACAGGAAGAAAAAAATCTAAACTGAATTAAATTTCCTTCAAGTTTTCTTCACGAAAAATCTTATTAAACATTTAGAAGGTATAATGGAGTTCCAGTTTCACATAAAATACCTTGAATATTCTTTATTGAAGATTCTTGTGCCGGAGGAACTTAGTACGAGACATTTTGCCTGAACGAGTAAAAATATTAAAATAATACGACTTCGCGAGGAAAGCTTTAAAACAGAGACGTTGGCGCAATTTAGAAATGCGGTAATAAAATTGCTCAGGAAGGAACTTTCCAGATTAAATCTGAGGGATTCAATAGTGATATTTGACCACTCGTTGTACCCCAGTAATGGTTGCTACTAATTAATACTTACTACAAATGAGAAATCAGATATGAAACGTAATATTCGATATTTTAATTTGATTACGAGAAAATCCTCGTTGCTCTAATTTTTTTTTCATTTATTATTCCTGATGTACTCCTAAAAAGCAAATTTTAGTGTGATCTCGTTGCTGCAGTAATTATTTTAAGCAGTGGCGGCTGATACATATGCGCTTTAGTACTCCCAAAGAAAATAATAATGAATTTTACATTGTAACGAATACAATTTAGAAAAGGAAAACTATATTTATAGAAGTATATATTTGCGAATTGTTTAGTTAAAAATCTCGGTGTTCGGATGATTATCTAGTAAATTAGTTGATTTTTCTAGAAAAGTTTGAAACCGACTAAATTTGGTACAAACCAAGATTTATGGATCAGTTTTTGATGAGTAGATTAGTTTCTTAGACAACAGCTAGTTGGTTTTGTAAAATAGTGACCTGTGACAATCATATGCTCAATTATCTATTAAATTAGGTACCAACACATATTTATGGATCAGATTTTTTATTAATAGTTGAGCGAATTCTGAGAAAATTGTTTAGAAAAAATTCTGAAAAAGTCGTATGGATTTTTTTTAAAAATAGGTAAGCTAGGGCACAGTTGTTCACCTTTATTCTGTTCCTATTTGGTACGTACTCTTACTAATGCAGTAAGAACTTATTTCGACCAAAAGACACTAGGCGCAACTTATATACAGAGAACATGTCGAAGGGAGGCGGCAACATTGCTGTTACTTGCACTTATGCTACTTTACAATTTGTCTCTTTCATAATTCTATATGCTTCGTCGATAATTGACATTATTTTTGACAAATTACTTTCACTATGGATAAACAATGATTGTGGAAAGTTTGTTTCACTTTTTCTCGAACTATATTTTCCTTAATTTTTTGAAAGACTGGTTATTGAATTGGCTAATTTCTGAAGTTGTTTTTAACCGAAAAAACAGACATTTGGTTTAAAGGGCAACGCATTTGATAATGTACTGTATATCTTTACATCTTAGTATAAGAGAAGCGAAATATTGTGAGTGGATTCTTGAAGAACATTCCACATGAATTATTAATTCTGATGAATATTTTGGTATAAAGCCAGGAACTTATTTTATTATGGTGATGTTTTCCCCAGGCGCATATTTTTGGTAATAATAGTACAGATTCACGGTCAAACTAAAATCAGACGTTGACAAACGAAATTCATAAGAAAGAAGTGATATTACTAGTCAGCATTTCAATTTTCCTCTTCCTAGTTGTTTCTTTTTAACACTGTTTTATTTTTATTTTTCGATTTACCATTATTGGTTGTTTATCATTTAGTTGTACTTTATAGTTTTTTTAATTTCTATTTATGTGTGTTGTTTCTTGTAAGTAAATGAATTTGGTTAATATTCTTCTAAGTTTAAAATGTTCCAAAAAGTAGATCCATTTTTTTACCACGTGGATCGTAAACAAATGCAACATAACCTGTTATTAGAGGATGGTGGTGGAAACTGTTAGGAAATATTTACTTAATAGTTAATTAGTCACTGAGGTGACCAGAATTGCGTAGTAATAACCAAGCCATACTACACAAGAGTTGCGCATGATTATTGAATTCATAATTTAGTAGATTCTGCACAAAGAGACTCACGTAATTGATTTCCAACAAAACAAATTCAGCAGATTGTTCATTTTTCGTTATTTCCGAATCAATGCAATTAATGAAATCGTGTGCTTTGAAACCGTATCGGGAAAAATATTATCAGGTTGCTTTAATTATCATCCAGAGACCAAAGTACGAGGATTTTTGTGTAATATACGATACAGGTTGTGCAGAGTGTGTGTTATTGGAAAAGTTACAGTGTTTAACTGGTGAGAGATTTTTATGTGCACGAGGGAGACTGGAGAACGAATTGAATAATACAGTATCCCTGTTATAATTTCTCTGAAACTCGACGTGTTGCAGCAATTTCATGGATGGAGTCGCATAACGAGCAGAACCTAAAGGATTCCTCGATTTATTTTTGACAAGTCTATTTGATTTTAGTTAATGTTGCTACAGTTCAGATTTAGAAGCTTTAGGTGAGCTCATTAAAAATCGAAAGATCGAGTCCCCATGATTGATCGGAGCGGTATAAAATAGCGGTATTATTCGTGTTATTTCCGCGATTTGAAAATATCGCGTTGCCAATATAACGTGTCAACTCTCTCACTCATCAAATGATCCGATTACAATCCTTCCGATCAACTGACTCGTTATTACCGAAAACAAACATACAACCCATCCTGACGAATAATAACGAAAACTCAATATTTATAGAGGTTTCGGCCGAAGAGAAAAGCCTATTAAACTTCCGTCACTGTTATCAGATTATTGTTTGGTCATTGTTTCGGACAGTTTCTAGCGGTTTGCTTTGATCGATAACCGGCATTACCGTTCGCCGATCCGGTTATTTATAGTTTGCAAGCGAAAAAGTATCGAAATTCCGCCGATTTATTGCTACAGATGGCGCCTTTTTAACGTCCATTTAGCATGAGGACAGGGAAGATAACGCCTGCTAGTATTGTTTTTCTGTCTTCCTTAAATTATTCGTTGAAAGGGTGGGATGTGTTAAAACGTACATCCACGAGATGAGCACGAAACTCGCCTGATGCCCATTTTGAAATAGCAGTACAGTGCTTCTAGGCACACTTGGAGCAGCTCCATGATAAGTCTTAAAAATTGGCTTAACCGTTGGTAATGCTATTACGAAATGAACAACTAAGTAAATAAAAAGTTTCAAAAAAATTCATTGTTTAGCAAAGGTATGGGAAATGTGTTGTTGGTAGGGAATATGTTGATTAATAAGTACACAACTCCAAATTAATAATATATCTACCTAATTTATTACATAAAATTTTGTACTATGCTGATAGTAGCAGATGTACCCGGCTTCACTCTCAGATCACTTAAGTAACACTGTACAAAATAGCCGATGTGCCATACTTCTCTTAGAAGTCGAGCTAACCTCACCTATTCATCCCACTTCCTCAGAAAGTAAAATTTTGTATTTTCTAATTTCTCTAGAGCATCTGGGTTTTAATTTGTGTCACACCAAGTTTTCAGTTTCTGGCTATTTAGTAACCCTTGTATAAAGTTTACCTTTATTTTTCACTCGATCGAAAAGAAAAATCCAAAGTTATGGTATTTTTCTGATTTGACATATCTGAATGCTTGTACACATTACAATTCGTGGTTTTAAATACTGGATACGTGTGTATTTAATGAGTCAAAAAAAGTAAGGGTGAGGTGATTGACCTTCAGCAAATTCTATCTTATTACCTTTTAAAAACTTATTTCGAAACTTAAGATTTATAAGTATTTGATTATACTACATTATGCTGCTGTTTGAGTAAGAATGTTCCTTCAGGCCGAATTATATTCGAAATAAACATGGTCAAGTGTATTATATAGCTTTTTAAGGTTTCTAACCAACAATCGTAACATATTCTTTATAGTAATTCTTTAAAAACTAAGTGTACTAAATATGAAAGTTCTTTTGTTATATTTCTTCAATGAACGCTTTTTTATTGAATGCGAATAAGTTATTTTAACATCTTAATTGCTATGGATAAGAGCTATAGTGTATATATAGTAAACTAGCCTATGTAAAATAGATCTAATGTAACATAACCTCAAATCTAGCTTCGATCAAAATAAGCATTTCTAGTCAAATAAATCACAAATGTGACCACAGCATCTAAAAGTGGATAAAAAAATTACATTGATATGGTAATCTAATATTTAAAATTTTAATAAAATCCAATAAAAACGTGAAAGATTGTTGAAAAATTCAGTTACTTGCCCATATATTGATGGCGTATTAAATTTACGTCGAATCTGAGTATTATTTATATTATATAATTATAAATATATATTAAATTATTTAATTTATTATATATTTATTATATATTATCTACTAATACTAATACTAAAAAATGCCTTCATTTAGAAGTTATGTTACTTAAAAAGTGGAAGGATGGGAAATATGCGTAAAACAAAGTAAAGTTTAAAATGCATCATTATTTTCCCAATATACTTACCCCCTCCACATTTCGATATGTGGTCGATGTATAGGGCCTTATAGTGTAATTATTGAAACAAAGAATATTCATTTTCCACATATACAATATTTTGTGAAAGGGAATTACCGTGCTGTTGGAAAGTTCCTGACGTAATACGTAATTACATTAGATTGCTAAGAGGACATTGCTTATCTGTTACTAAAATACTGGTATATACTTACTTAATTTACGTACTTCACCCCTAAAATTCATCTTTAATAAACTTAATGTAAGATGGATCATAATTTCTACGGCGAGAGGGAAGTTAACAACACCCGAAGGTAATACATTACGTAATAAATTACGTAATTTATAGACAACCCCTTACTAAAGGGAGCTCTGTCAGCAGTCAACCCCAACCCTGATTTCACATACATATTACCCTCTTTTATTACCCTTCTTTTCTTCTGAAGTCATGAAACAACGAAGGCAAATATCTTTTAACAGAAATAATCATCACCTAATTGCGATAGCGTTGCCTGCAGCAGACATGCTTTTTGCACGGTCCATTGAAATTGTTGTTCATCAAAACTAACGTTTATCAAAAAATATGCGAGTAATTTCTGCTTTCAGCTTTAAACGAGCGGAAATTCCTCACAGTGAGGAATGCACCCCCGTATGAAAAAGTTTCTTAATAACATTATATTACCGAAGGGCAGTTTTGAGTATTTCGTTTTATTCTATTTATTTTGCTTGGGGTATGTGCAGAGATTTAATTACAAACGTTAATAGAAAACATATTAAAATTGTTCAATCCTGGAATAAATGCAGTCCGAGTTGGATTCCACAGAAAATAGAACAAACATGCAAAACAAAGAGTTTAGCGATAAACGTATAAAAGTTGCATACAACGAAGCAAACTCAAGTTGTAAAGGAAGTTATGAATAGTTCATAAACTACCTATCATATCTTTATAATTGTTAATTAACGTTATTTGAGAGATTTGTTATACGTTGAAAGCAAATAATCTGCGATGAAGCTAGCGAAAATTCTCTCTAAGAAGTTTGACGACGAAAACTTAAACTCCCGAAAGCATGTTGGTTTCTTCAAACTAAACACTTGGCACTTTAACAAACGATTCCAGCATTTCTTAGTTCAACAGCTCTGGGCCTGCTCCCTCTCGTCAAAGTCAATTTTAATATCTCCTCGGGTAATGTGTGTCATGTAAGGGCGTAACCCTCCCTTTGACCTAGCGGCTAATTTCGATGCAGACAAGGTGAGGATGAGGCTCGACTCCACTCTTTGACTTCAAAAATGTTTGATGTCGCAAACAGAACAAACAAAATGTTCACGCGCAAGTAAATATAGGCGGTGTGTTTTTTTGGTCGAGTTCTTTGAGACGGAGTGCTTTGGTGTGGAAACTGGAACGAGGTACGGTTTTTTGATGTTTTTTTTCCGTGCAGAAGTTTAGTTTTAATGGCTGAGATTTGGGCAGTTTTGTTTGTTCAGGACTTTGTTGTCTCGACTTAATGTAACAGATCATTCTGCTGAAATTAACTGCTCTCGGGGTTGAACTTCGTGATTTGTAGTTTCGATAGATCGTTGATATCAAAAAGTACCTTAGGCGGTTTCATCTCAAGGGATAATAACATTCTTAGTATAAGTGGAAGGATAACATCTTACTATTGTCACCAGAGACTAGAAAATATGCACTAAATAAAAGGTAAGAAATACATGGAATATCCACAAAAAGCATCAAAATATCCATTCTATTACAACAGAAATTTTATCATAATTTCCATTATTACCTTTATCATGATAGCATATCTCAATATATTTTTCCGATTCTCTGTTTTAAAATGTATCCGACGGTCATCCAAATTATTTTTATACTTCGAAAAAGATCTTTGTGATTGGAGCGAACTTGTAAGTAATTCGGTTTCCTTCACCTCTAGAAAAACATAATTAAAACTTTTTAAATAAGCCAGTATATTTTTCAACGGATTAAATTTTGCAAAAACTACGATTAAAATTTCAGATTAAATTTAGATATGCAAAGAAGAAAAACAAACACTGTTCTCATTAAAAACCGACCAAAATATCAAAATTCTTCCAGCAGAAAAGGGGAAAAATAATCAACATATGATCTAATTAGAAGAGAGGAAAATCCGGAACAAAACATAGACATATCACATTTTTAATACCTATATAATTGTCTGCCAGAAAGATGGCAACTTCTAGCCAGGTTTTCCAACGAGTAATTACCGGCTCCTGTAGTAATAGAATATCAAGAAGCTTTTCATTGTATAACTTAATCCTGGCCAGTGTTTTGAGAAAAAGTTTTTTGTGTGTACAGTGAATCAAGTTACATTAAAATAGTTTTAAGGATACTGCAGCTTTAATCACATACGAAGCACCATCAAAGTCCATTAACGAGATTTTTTCAGAGTGCACTTTTTCAGGCGAATAAGAGGTTAGATAGAGACTCGTTAACGATCCTGGCAATTGTGGCAGTATTTGCTTCGTCCAGTTCTTTCACGCACATTATCGCCATTTAATACACCCAAAATTAGCAATATATCGATCTTTCATATCGTCAACTGAGGTCCACCTAAATTTGTTTCTGGTTTAGACTACTTTTACCGTCGTTGTTTCATAATTAAAATACTCCTAATATGTTTCGTTCGTTAATTACACGCGCGGATTGTTAATCGGTGATTTATCGAAACTGTGGTTTTATCGATTGGATTGCACGTCACAAACAGATTGCACTAATCCCTACAATAAACTTTTGAGCGCTTTCTCCTTTCTTCATGGTAGATTCAAGAAGTTGCCTGCACCTTATTTCCTTTTAACTTGTCTCTGTGACATGACTGACGTTCGCTAAGTGATGGTGAATTTTAAATTTTTCTGTATACATAATCTGCAATAAAGAAATCATTTAATTTAATACTTCGTGGCTTAGTAGAGTAGATTTGCTCAAATGAGGCGTCAATTTTTTATTTTTATTCAATTTTTCGTTAGTGTTCGTCCTCCGTTAGTAATACCGCTCATCTTGGACTCTTCACTCTTGATTTCTCCTCCTCGTCGTAGTCGGGCTTCGGTGCTCCTCCACTTTATTGTCTTCCTCGTCCAGTCCCTGATTTCATTCTTGATGATTTTCATTCCATAGTTGCTTGTTCTTCATGTACCATGGGGCGTCCGTTACCCTCCTCATTGCCAGGTTCTGTACCCTCTCTAATTTGGTGGTTGTTCCCATGCTTTTGCTCCATATAAGATGATTGGCTTAATGTAGATCCTCTTCTTTATCCTCAATTCTAACGTACTTCTTCGCCTTATTATTGAGTATCAGTTGGTTGGATCGCTGCTTTGCCTTCTTCACTGTCTCCTCAATGTGTTTCCCACATGCCAGTTTTCTATCGATGTGTATCCCTAGATATTTGACTCCTTTGCTGAATTCAATTTCCTTTCTTTTCACGCTGATCTCGATCTTCGGTCCCTCCTTCTTCTTTCCTATGCATATGCCTTGACTCTTCTCCGGGTTCATTCTTATCTTCCACTTCTTCCTCCAGTTTACCATCTTGTCCACTTCTGCTGCTTTTGTTGGATTCAGGGTTGTCGTCGGCATAGATATGTCCTCGTGTGTCCTTTCTGGGTATGTCGGTCGTGTAGATATTGCATAGTTCCGCTGCCAGTATCGGTCCTTGCGTTGTCCATGCTTCGATCGCCCTCGTTGGCTGTGTTCTGTTGTTTAAAAACTTCATTGTTTTATAGGCTATGGTTTGTATTTCGTGTATGTCGTCATTTATGCTACTGAGAAAGCGATTCTGGCTCTCCTGATGTGCTTTCCATCTAAGGTAACTTGGTATTTGTATCCACTTCTATGATAACTTTTATGCTTAGTTCTTTTGAATTAAGATGATTAACAATTTATTCAAAGTTTCTGTACCATGTGATCATCTAACAAATATCTCCATGTTTTTAGCTCTTGAGGGTATGTATATACGTGATTCATTTCAGTTTTCCATGAAGATGTTACTCTTAACTGCTGATAATGGTGATCTGTACTATACTATTTTTGCTTTATTATTAGTATTTTTTATTTTGCTGTTGTGGAAAGGCATTTTTGGTAATAATCATTTAGGAACTAACCTTGCATTCTTGCATCTGCTTAAGAAGGTCAAAATGGTGGTGTTCCAAGCTAGTTTTCTATACATATCCTCAAGTCTTGTAAAATTATATTTTAACCAGCAAAATGAAAATAGGGCTGTGCACCTACCGTTATTACTAAATCTACTATGGACATGGGAAGACCATGGTGAAAGTGGAAGGAAAGTAAGGTTACTCTAATTATCACTGTTGATTCAACTGTTGTGTATGTTAAATTTGGTCGTATCCTTCTGTTCTTTGTTTAGAATGTCCTCTATAGAATTTGGACCAATTATAATGTTCTACAGAATCACATTTTTACAGATTGAATTTCGATGTTGTCTACAATTAACTCTAGAAGACCTTAAAAGCTTTCATAAGTATTCTTTTTTTAGTTGCTTTTCTTATAAGTTTGATGCGATATATCATGTGTCGGCTATTTTCATAAAAATTTTAAGTTTCTCACTCGATTCGTAACATTACCGACATGTATTTAAATATGTGAGAATAATAGGTTTACTGTGACATCAAAAATCTTTGGGATATTATTTTCCATGATCGATATACCTGTTCATTTTGTTGTGTATTGACGAGTATATCAACTCACGTGCATCCAACCGATTTAATTCATCCCTGTGATTTATCACTTTTGCTTATAATCCCCAGTTTCCAGATCGCAGGACATAAAAAAATGGCGATCTGTCCCCTTCGAAAGTTAAATATCGAATCGATACCTCTGCACCGTACGCGTCCGAGTTCCGCATTGTCTTAAGATATGAAGTCGACTGAGAATGTATGAAAGCAGCCATAAAACGAAATGAATTTTTCAATTGGAAGCAGTGTCTATTTTTTCTCCTCATTCCTTTCAGAGAGAAGGTGGAAAATTGAAAATAAATGTTTGCCTGGGGAGATATAGATTGAATGAAGAAAATATTTCTGAGTTGCTTTAACGAGGAATTATGAAGTAAGAAGCAGATTTAGATTTTTATCGAACTCGCAGGATTTCCCCCATGGGGATTTCGTACATAAAATGAACGCTGATTGTGTAAACATGCTTATTTGCTGTAATTCAAGGCTTATCAAATCCTATTAGCTTTGATACGGTACCGATTTCCAATTAAGTGATGGATCTATGTTCAGCTTTTCTATACTATAAGTGGAGCTATTTTAAATTGCAACGCCCGTATAGCAGAAAATAATATATCACTCCGTTTTCACATAAAAACGGTTGCCTTGTTATTTTAACGAGGAACTATGAAATAAGAAGATGACTTTATCGTCGTATAACACTGACAGAATTTTCCCTGTGGGGTTTCGTATAAGTGAATACATAAAATCAACGCGGGTACTGTAAAATCGCCTATTTGCTTTAATTCGGCGTAAAACAAATCCCTTTAGTGTTGACATAGCGCTCCAATTAGATAATCATTATTAATAACGCTGTGATTTAAATTACCTTCGTAAACTTGAAACCTTTGAAGGTTCCTCGGTAGACAAGACAAACTCCTGCGGATCCGGGAACTCCAAATATTTTGTTTGTAACTGCTCGTGCGGGTAATTCGTAACGAATCGATGTAATGACAGGTTTCCTAACAAAGCTTCAACTGAGTAGGGGTGGGCTGCTATTATAGACAGCTAATTTCAGTGCTAATTTACAGGATATAGTAATTAAGTTTCGTTAGCTGTACAAGCTTAAATAGCGGAGGTGTCGAGATTGACGACCGGAATTGTGTCGGATTTAACGGTATTCGTTTTATTGTACCCGGAGATTTTTCCACCCGTTTCAATTGTTGTATACAAAATTGATCCGATGGTGTTAGTTTAATTAACCTGTTGTGTGCTTTCATCGGAACAAACATTGACGTTAAATATTTAACATACCTGAAGGTTTGAATTATTTTCATTATTCGATAATTAATTCAACTTAAACCAATAAATTTTACGCATATTTATGATTCGATGAAATGGCGGGTCAGATCGACAGCCTTTCTGTTTTTAATTAAATATTAAAACCCTTTAATGTTTTTCCAGTCATTCTCATCCACGGACACAATTGATTGCATTGTTCCAAACCCCTCGTATCTCACCTGGAACAGACATGTGGCTAACCGATCTAATTCGATTACAATTGAAGGGCAAGCCTACACGTCAGTGCAATCAGAGCCCCCTAAATGCCCCCGTCCCTAAATTAGAACCTATTGTGCATAATCTGCATATAAGAGAAATGTATGGTACAACGCGATCCAACCGTTACGTTATTCCGACTCTACACTTCTTGCCAAAATAGCGGTAATTTGGAAATAAACGTAAACTTTGCCCCGAAATAACTGTGCATATCTCTGTGAGTAATGGTTAATATGGAAGAACGTCCATTTTGGCGGGAATTTAGTATTTACAGGGTCTGTTACTGCCAGAAACCGTATCATATAACTTCTCATAGAATGTCATAAAACATATAATTTCAACTTTTTAATCATTTCAACAAAAATACCAGATTCGATCACTATTTTCATTTAACCAAATTTCTTCATACAGGGGTATATTTCTTCCTACGGTAGATTTAGACCTCAATTGGAATGTTTATGCCTAAACACTTCTCATCGATTTGAAACCGAATGAAAACGTACATCGATTTTAAACACTGTTTTGACGTTAGGAAATTGCCATTTCCAGTAATATCCTCCCCCAGCACAAAAATATTCCAAAATAAACCTGCTTCAGTCTCTTTCAACTTAACTTATATCAGTAATTTAAATATACATAAACACACAATAAATTTACGTTAATTGAAGATTACGTTGACAAGTTTAATTTAAGATGTTTTGAGCAAATCAAAAGGAAACATTTATATAGTTTTTATCGGCCCTAAACTGCACATTTGCAGGTGCAAAATTGTTTATTTATTATAATTATTTCCGTTTAAAATACCCCATGGTTAAAAATAATTGAAATATTTAAAAATAAATTACCCAAATATTAAACTTGCAATAAGCGCCTGTTGGAACCTCAAGCTCCGGTCAAAACTCCCAAGAACCCTCGGTTAGAGCAGCTTTCTCGCATCTTTTGGTTTATACCTGTATTACAATATGGTGTCACAAAATAGGAAAGAGAGAAAGAAAATTGGCTTGGGTGTCAACGATTTGTACATCATACTAGCGTAGGGCTAGATTAACCCCTTCGGTAGTAAATTGCAATTGAGGGTGCTAAACCGACCCCCTCAAGTGGTTGTGCTTTTGCGTTTGTCTTTACCCGAATCATACCGAATGATGAATAAGAGGAGCGAACATGTTTGTGTTGAGAAAGGTTCTCATTTCATATATAAAGCAGTGTCCTTATGTACGTGTGTATGTCCGGAAATGTTAGGACACTTCTCGATTGCCTGGACGCTTGAAACTTTGTACGCTTAGTTTCTGACCCAAATTTTTGCAGAAAAATCTGAAAACCCTGCATTTTCCTTTACGGGGGGGGGGGGGGGTCGAAACTACCCAATAATCAAAAATGAACTATGAATGATGACTCCCATTTTCCATAAACGAAATTGAGAAATAAATCATTATCAAGTATGACACCAAGTATTATCCCAGATAATTATCACTATAAAAGAATTGTTATCTTACATTGTGTTTCTTTCAGGATTTTATTTTATCTAACTACGTTTTCTCTAGTCATTAAGTACCAGCAATTACTTTATACGTGACTTAATAGTTTGGTTGGTCTTGTTTAAATGCATTTCATCCATTAAATTAAAGTGTGCCAGTTTAAAAGTATAAACGTGCCTCCATTTTGATATTACACAATAACCATTATCATTTACAGCAGTGTCTCTCCCTGCAGGGGAGTATCAAAATTATTTTTGAGCCTCGTCGGCTTTAAACTCGACTTGCATCACTGATTTTAAAGCCAATCTAGATGATCATTAAATACATTATACCTTTGTCAAGGCTTGAATACAAATTTTGGCAATCCCAGGGATCCCGGCGTAATAAGCATAACCTCAAATTACCCGGACACCCCCTATACGAACGATTCCAGGGGATAAAATGTTGATTAATATCCGAAATCTATAATCTAAATTAGCTCAGGACCTCCCAGCAGAAGTGCTCTCAGCTGCACACCTTTTTAGGGGAGATCGACGAAATGAACTTCTTAAAATATATAACTTGTAATTAGGCAGAGTGCTGGGGATTAAGCCGTTTTGCATTTGTCTACCGGGGGGACAGCGAGGTCGATGTCTCCGACAGATAAAGTCGAGATCTGTAAGTGTCATTCGTACCGGATGAGTTTAATTCCGGCTGGAATTGGCATACGGAATCGACGAAGTCTGGTAATGAGGGTTTTGTAGCCCATCGCCAGACAAATTTGGCACCGGTAACGAAGCGTTCCTCCGTAATTGGACTGTAATTTTTTGATTTTACGTCCCTCCGGCGATTCGTCCCCTCTTAAAATCTACTTTTTTACTCCGGTAAGAAACTAAAAGTTGGGATTTTCCGGATACAATACTTCTGATCTCTCCGTTAGAAATGGTAAAAGGGAGAATTTGGATCCCTCCATTTTTTAAGATATAAGGTCGGTTTTATTATGGGCGCCGCACTAAAACCTAAAGAGAAAATATAGCCAGAAGCCAGTAAAAATAATATTATTCATAACAATTTGGTCCAATCTCAATTTGTCCCCTCTCATACATATGCAAGGCATCTTAGTAGGTGAAATGGCCATAAAGAAAAGCCAGTTTTCTCCCCTTGTCGCCATAGAAACACCCTGAGACGTTTCCCGGAAGCGGACAAATTTATGGGCCGGTAAAAAAGATTCCTTTTGGAATTTGTTGGATCATTTGTAGGGGTGGCGATTTAAACTACATTAGAATGTGGATTCCCCGAAGGGGGTTTAATGGATCGACGAGAGGGGTGAATTGAATAAAAAATGCCTTCGAATCGACGGCGGTAACGGCGGTGTCGACAAATTAAATCAAAGGTGTTAAATTAAATTGGTAATTGAATCAGAAATGATGATTTCAATCTGATTGTTTCGAATACAGAAAATCTTTTCGAACTCTGTCGAGCTAATCTGACTCGATCATTCCAAGTGTTTTCTTATGTTATGTTCTTGTATTTCAATTAAAATTAATTAATCTGGCGGAGTTGAATTTTAAACGGCATTAAATTTTTATCCGTCATTAGTACTTCATTCCAATTTATCATTTGTAATTAAAATATTAGCTTAGATAGAAAGAAAATTCTGCACCGGACTGATTCTATCGGTATGGATGATTGATTGCTATTTGCGAAACAAGTGCGTACTTATTAGATTAAATTTTGGGTACATTGTCATAGTGAAAATTACTTGAAACAAACCTAGTTTTTCGTTTGTTCCTAATGGAAGGGTCGTCCCAGTTTCTTCCCATTTACAAGCCTCTAAGGGTTGTCCGATGTGTCAAGGGATGTTTCACACCTAATGCGATTTGGTGGCGTCGAGCCAAAAAAGGACAGTTTGGGTTTTTGGTCCGGACGGAATCTCAGTTGAGGGTTTTAACGGTCTCATAACGTTAATTTACATCTTAATAAGATGGGCTTTAATAAGAAAACCTTTCTTGTAGAGACTGTTTTCTCAAAATTGGGGATTCGATTTCTCGCTTTTAATTGGACCTTTTTGTCTCTTACTCGCTACAATCATTCTCCTTTTGTATATTTAATTCTAATCGAAAGGTTTCAATAAGTCCGAAGCTCTCCACATTTAGAACGCTTCATTATATTGCGTTTCGGGCGAAAATCCAGTCTCTTAGCTTCCGCTTTACGCTAAGGATACCGTCATAAAGCATGGATAAACTTAATAATAGTATTGCGGTGTCGCTGCCTTCCACTTACACCACCTCTTCATCTTGTTTCGCCATTAATTATGATGCTTGCGCCTTTATCAACTCTTTAGTGCCTGTAAAGGACAAAACGCTGCTACTTTGTTTAATGGTCCACATCGTAAAGTGGTTTTTGACAGATTAGTGCACTTTACTGGTTCTTGCAAACGACGCAGGTCGCATGGGTCGTAATAATGCATTTGTTTACTTTGTGAAACTAAGATCGTAAAAATATAAGTGCAGAAAGTTAATGTCTCTCAGAATTTTTCATGGCATCTTCTAAAAACTACCGTTAAACAGAGTACCATCATAGCCGAGACGAGATTCGTCGTAAATACATACTTTTACGAGATTAATCATAATATATATGAGGCTGATGTTGTTATGAGACTAGTGTCCCCTCTAACAAAAGACTTCATTCGCCGCATGCCGGGACCACATTAATCACAATTTCTGCTTCTGTCGATATTCTAATAAATTAATTTCTATGTTATATTTCTCTCGATTGTTTTTCGAATATCCACATGGTCAATCCAGTTGTGTAACCACAGACAATTAAAAGTATTGAATGAAACGTTCATAACGAATACCTTTTGTGCCTAGTGTTATTTATAATTCACAACATTTTGAATCGCGTTTCTGGAATTGGCCGAATTGGTGTGTTGGCATGGAAACGTCACGAAATCACTATCGATCATTGAAAACTTTAAAACTCATGGGGAACAAATCAAACAACATAAACCTGGACAAACTGATGAAACCCTTCAGGTCTTCACTTGTTCCAAATAATATTGCAAGATAAGCACTAACAGAAACAGCTATTCACATGCTTCTAAAATAAGGTTCACCCCTTGGATGCCTCTATACATCTTCCATGGTAAAGTGGTGATACGTGGTGATGATTTGATCTACACAGTTATACCTCCATCCTCAACTAATTATTTTTTGAGCAAAGTCTAGAACTTGAGGCGGTTACCAGTTTTTTTATCAGAGTGTTTATGTAATAGCTTTTTCAAAGGATTTGCGTATTTCCGCTCCGCTTACTTCAGTTTTGTTTAACTACCCTCCGTTTGTACAATTGTTGAAATTTCAGCCGGAATGGACGGTTGAATCCGCTTTGAAATACTTTCCAGTGTAATAACTAGGAAAAATCGTACAGAAATATGCGTACGCCTAGCTAATTTATGGATTATAAAGTGAGAACGTGTGTATAGTGATTACCTGGTGTATTGCCTAAAATGTTTGTAGAATAACAGTAATCCGCAAGAGCAGTCATGAGAATTACGTTCGGCCTAATTGCACTTTATCTTCGTTGAATTATTTGCTTGGAATTTAACTCGTCGCCCGAGGTGCGTAAAAATCCTTTGGTGAGTTTCCCTTGGAACTTCGCTTTGTAGATAAAATTCGTATTTATTCGTTCCATTTTGATGCTTCATTAAACTTTACTTTTTTGTTGGCTTTAACGCCGTTTCGACGAATTTAAAAAAAAATGTAATAAATGCGCATATTTATTAATGAAAATCGTCATCCCCTAAGAAGAATACCATTTCGCGTTTTGCCGGTTTGCTGCTTTTAGGAATTTTTCCTGAAACCTCTTGAGATCAAACGTGTATGAAACTACCGCGCATATTATATAATGCCCCAGTTATTACAAACTAGTATCACTTGTGCAATTTACCGTGAAATTGAACATGCAGAGCGCCTCCCAGGCAGTTTCAACTACGCTACAATTACTTATTCGTGTGTGATGGCTGAAAGTTGAGATTTTCTGCTGAACGGACGCGGAAATATTCGCGAAATCCTTCTGAACAGTTACGACGATCGGCCTTAATTAATAACGATCCCCGCAAGGTCAATTCCTCGTGGTTTCAGTGATCAACTTATACACAGCCTTGGACTTAAGGGGATCAAACGTTGTTCGGATAAACATATCGAGGGGCTCATCATTTGATTAGGTCTATTAGGAGATAAGTAGTGAAATATTTAGCGGCATTCCCGAGTAGTTGGAAAAATTAAAATATTTCAGTACAAAACAACGAAATTTCCAGAAGAAATCGATAAGTGTCGTCTAGCGATTAGTAATGTTTCATTTGTTTTTCAGTTAGATCTGTTTTTATAACTAATACATTAATTAATGTCCTACATGCGGTTTTACTTTTAATTAGTAATAGTACACATCTTTACCATGCTCCCTTCTCTCCAGTACTCCCCTTCTTGCTTTAGGGGTTGAACTAATTAAATTTGTAGTTATTGGCTTTCTCCCTCGATTTGTACCGTTCACCCTGCCACGGTGCCAAACTTCAGCATCTCAGGGCCACTGGAAGTACGCTAGACACTTAATGTACTACTACAAAATTGCTTTTAATTTTTTTTTAACAGTAAAATCTAAAATATTCAGTAAATACTTCTGAAATAAGCAATCTTTGCCAACGTTACACTAGAAATAAACTCTCATTCATAGTTGATGGTGTAGTGTGGTGGTATTATAAAACGTTATTTCTGTGTATGACAACTGCAACGTTCACATTGATATGTTTGTAACAGGGTAGTGTAAATGCTAGCACGATTTTAACTCTGTATTACAAGCACCAATCAGAAATTGAGTGGCGCCATTTATTCTTGTGTATGGAGAGTACTATGTACCAACAACACGGAGAATTGTGAAAACAAAACATCCTCAACAGTGTATTAAATTTAAAAAGCGAGGCACATGGGAAGAAATTGCCCAAGCGACGAGTACAGATTCAGTAGAGTGTGATCAAAAAATGGGTTCTTTATTATCATCCTTTGGATAGCTTCCATGACGGTCTGCTAGAAATTATGGGAATAGCATAAACCTATTCCTTTTGTGGTTTAGGTTCACAAAATTAACCTTCCATTTTCCAACGTTTGATTCGTTGTTCAGTTGCCTTTCAGCGCAATTTTCGAAGACTCAAGTCTGTACGAAGCCCCAGAAAACTTCTGCCTCTGGCTCAGAAAGTTCAATGGAGACTTAAAGCAAGTTAAAGTAACTAGCTGTTATGCACGTTATGGAGACTTATCTATGGTGAATATCTTAACTATGGCTCAGAAATTGCAAGAAAGACATAACAGACCAATTAATTGGTCAAGAAAGTCCGGAAAAATTTTAGATGGTAGTGCAAAGTTTTTTCGTATCGACTAAAATATTCTAAGACCCCCCTTCACGTGTCTGTATGAGCGATAGAGGAGAGGAACAATGATATATTTACTCAATACAATCATAGGATTAGATTTTTCTGTGTGTCGCCTGGCAAAAATAAAAGAAACGTCTAATTATTCATGTGATCTTATAGATAGAGATATTACAACACAACTGACTTGGTGGTGTTCCTGTCCTGATTTCCTCCTAAGCTGAGCCTCTGGCATCTTAAAACCCTCTGTGTTTATGTCCTCTTCCTCCGCGAATTGATGTGGTTGTTGTCCTCTTCCTGGTGCCTGTCCTTCTTGTCCTTTTCCCTCCTGTTATTCTTCCTTCTTCGTGATAGTCGTTCCTTTTCCTAGTCCTCCAGTAGCGCTCTCCTTGGTCTCTTCACCCTCGATGTTAATTTTTGACAAAAAAGTAGTACCTATATATTCAAATTATGATCATGATCAAATTATGACTAATGATCATATTCGTACTTCAACAATTTTGGAATGGACAATTGATCCATTTCTTTTAACCATTTTATTACAATTATTTTTTAGAGAAATGTACACCTACCATTTCAGCGGCGCGATAGCGTCGTTAGCATATGCCATAAAAAGGCTTTGCGGACCATTGTAGCCATAAATGTATTTTTTAACACCATATTATTATGTTAAAGGCTTTTATACGTTAATCGTTTTCATAACAGTGTGAATAAGTAATGGTGCTCTCATTTGTACCCGGATATCAAATACCTAACTATATTTAAGATGTGAAACTTCAGGCTTATAGCTAATAAAAATTTCCCATATTTTTGAGTGTTCAGCGGAGATAAAGTCTGAAATGCCAGACAACGTTAACCCACTAACGTCCCTACACCTGCTCGCCAGTATTCAACTAACACTAACAAATTGAGTATTGCATCTGAAAGTGCGAAGTTTATACGGTGAATAACGGCCAGGTTTAAAAAGACTCAAATATTTATACCTACTCGGCTTTACACTAGATAGACTAGCACTAGACTTTATTTAAACAGTGATAAAACTTTCAGTGTACCGTAAAACACCAAATTTCCATCCCAGATGCACCCTGGCAATTTATGGCTTCTTGTTTGATGGTATTTTACAAACTATTACTCTTGACGAAGTAATAAAACACCCTCAAGTACAGTAGTTGAAAACTAAATTTGATCTTTCGATGGAGAATTTTTTAGGGAGAATTAATTATTTAGTTAAAAAAAAGAAAATGAATTTTTTTGTAAAAAGTTAGATAACAATAACTTGCTATAGCTTACTATAATTTATATTTAATTATTCAGTTTAAAGTTGAGAAATTCGAACTTTTAATAATCGTTACTCTTTATCCGCCCATTCGGCGGGTAATCTCGTTATTTCGTGCGGCCCGCGGGGACACACTTTAATTTTGCCAATTCAATTTTGCGATTGACTCAATTATGTTATAATTCACGTATCGCTCAGTGGCAGTGCATGGGTAAAAGTTATTGAATTATAAATAGAATAAACGCTAGGTGCAACTTTTCTCGATTCCGCCAGGACGATTTAATAAAAACGTCGAATCAGTGCCCGTTTCATCACCCGGGTTGTCGTAAAAGCATTATAATAAATGGTGATTAAAATCGCCCTCATAGCTGGAAATCGACTTAAAAGCCAAGTTTTGGTACTGATGCCATTTAAGCGTCGCGGCAATAAACCATTAATTTTGTAATATAGACCCATTTTACTCTTCATGAAGGTGGCTAGACAGTCGACCCAATCCTATGGTGGTTATAGAAATCAGAATATAAATTATATTTTATTTCATCCCAGTTTTCATCTCCGCGAGTTTAAATTGTGAAGCACTAGTTTTAATTGAGAGAGCTTTGAAAGGGCCTTTCATAATTTCAAAATTAATGCTGATTTCAACCAACCCCGAAAGGATATTCCGTCTGCTACGAATTTATAGTTATTCCCCTTTAGGATTAAAGACGCAAAAAGAGCCATTAGGTGTTCTAATTAAGTTTTGTAGCTTTGAGTGCGAACCGGTTAAAACTTATAAAATTAATTTGCTTGAAGGTATTACTCTAACATTTCACGATTTATTATATTCGATCGGCTTTAATACCTAACTGTATCGTAACACGATTTTTAAGAAAAATAAATGTGGGTGCTTTCCATGCTTTCCAGCACTGTCCAATCTGTCGTCAGTTATAATCACAACAATGGATCTAGAACTTCTTATGATTTAAAATAAACAAGAGAGTAAAATGTATTGACTTTAGTGTAGATCACTGCAGAAGCAGATTAAATATCCATTATTGGTAGCATGACTTCACATCTTTTAAATTCCATCATTATGATGGAAAATATCACTGCCATTTTTGAATGAACATTATAAGAGTTATGGAACAACATTTTCTAACCATCGAAGTACGTAATTGATGTAAACCGTAATGTATGTATGTATCATTCCATTACATGTTCGTATTATGCGTCTGTCTCAGGACCTAGGTGGAATTTCGGCATTTTTAGAAACTCCATGGTAGCCCGTGCGTATGACATTTGCCGAATTTCAGGTTCATAGTTATCCTAGAACTCATGACTTTTTGAAGTTTGTGACAGATATACATGCAAATACCCTTTCAGCTTTAAATATTTGATTATGAAAACATGCTTACGAAATTTAAGGTTATATGACACCGTTTAACGTCAATAAAATACAATTCAAGCATTGAACACAGCATTATCTGTATGTGTAGCATTATAAACCTTTCACTGCATAATTTACAACAGCAGGAGCAATAATGAAAATGGTAGTACTAGAGTGCGATTCAAATAGAAATCTCCCTCTGAGATTGTCAGTTCTCTGCAGTCATGCACTATTACAAATAAATTCATTTGAACGCGCAGTAATTTTTCTGTTGGCGTCACGAAACGCTTTCTTCCCCACTGTATTTTTTAAACAATTAACGGATAGCTTTCCCTCTGCTAATTTCTCAAGCCTATGGCCATTGTTTCCGCTTTAATCTGTACTTTATCACCCGAAACAAACTGATTTTCTCTTTCCATTGTTTCAGACTGAGTTATCCCACAATTTACAGCAATTGTCCGAACGGGCCAGATCCACGACTGAATTCATCCAGCGTCTCAAAGGGATGAGCGATAAAGTTAATGTAAGTATTCTTTTTTCCGACGACCTTTTCTCGGCTTTTCGCAAGATTGGAATGATAAAAAAGAGAGAGCGTCATGTTGCGACTGTTTATCTCTTTTTTCTTATTAACCTAGGGGGCGATTCTCTCTCAAATGAAGAGAAATGATCTTTAAATAAGATTTTAACATAAAAGAGTTTACGATAGCACCGGATGAAAAATGGCGCACGATCTTTCAGCGTTAGTTTAAATTCATATGTCGCAGCAGTGGAGCTGTGTTTATGTTTGAAGTATCGGATGTATTTCAGTATTATGTAGCTATCCTGCTTCGGTCACGTATTGCTACGTTCGTACTTTGAATTTACCACTGGAAAAGGTTGAAAGGCGAAACTTTTAAGAGCCTTTACACGGTCAGTTCGGTCGTCATTTCAGTTTTCGTTCGAGTTAAATGATCAGTTGAACTAATGGCTCTGATCTATTTATGGGATTCATGTCGATTCGCATTTAAGGGGCGAAACGATATTAGTGGTTTCTTTTACTTTCGATCGGGCAAATCAAAGAAAAGAGATCAAAGTTATATGGACGAACTCAATTTCCATTCCTGCGCCAGTTTTCTTTTATTGGTTAAGGTAGATTGATTTTTTTAACATTATTGTAAAATACCTGTCTCACCACACCTGAGCTGCGCGCGCAGGTGGTCGACAATTACCTTTTAAAAATCCACCGCCAAAAATTTTCTTCTTGTTCTGTCATAAATGTGCAGCACACAAACATCATCAAATCAGCAGGTCTCTGCTATCGTAACATGTGCACATGCTAATTTGCTGTGCATTAGCCGTTTCAGGGGTTTCGTAGGCACACTGTAAAGCCATCGTCCATCAGCTTCGTCTCGAAGGTAATAGCAGAGAACCTCAGCAGAGGCTGAGGTTGAGTTTAGACGAGTGATATACCAGGAAGGAGGTAGGAAGACACACGAGGACATACATCTTCGCGGACGACACGGCAAAGGCAGCGACATCTATAAACCCAACAAAAACAGCCGAATACCTACAGAAGAAAGTAAATAAAATAGAAGACTGGACGAAGAAATGGAAGATAAGCGTCAACCCGGGAAGAGCCAAGCCATATGCATAGGAAAAAGGAAGGAGGGACCGAAGATCAAGATCAACGTGGGAGACAAGGAAATCGAATGCAGCAAATGCGTTAAATACCTAAGGACACACATCGATCGAAGACTGACATGAGAAAATAACATCAAGGAGACAGCGAAGTAGGCAAAGCAGCAACTCAACTAACTGGGACCGATGGTAGGACGAAGAAGTAAGCTGCAACTTAGAATAAAGAGGAGGATCTACGAAACAAACACCGAGCCATCAAGCCAATCAAGCAGCAGCGTGGAAACGAGCATCGAACACCATCATCACGAAATTTGAGTGTCGAGAATTTAGTGTCAGACAATGAGGAAGGAGTAACTACGGAGGTTGCTAGAAATAAAAATCATGTAGAAATAAATCAGCGATATGACAAAGAAAGCAATAAGAAGACTGGAGACGCACATAAGCCCGCAAATGAGGAAGGCTACCGACAATGACAAGGAAGAAAAATAAAGAATGAAGGGACCACGATTGGCCTAGACAATAAAAAGAACTAGAAGAGGACACGACCAACCTACAAGAGAAAAGAAGAAAAGAGGGAAACAGAAGAAGATGAAAACACACTGGGAAGAAACAAAAAAGAAACAAGGAGAAGAAGTAAGGGGCATGCAGCCCAGCTTTGGAATGAAAGAGGACAGGTACAGGTTCAGTTTACGTTCAGTTGAAGTTTGGTGGAAGTTAGCAAATTCCGTGGCTGAACACCATTTATACACTTTTAACGTTTCACGTAATCACGTAAGTTCAAACAACATATTCGACCTGTGAATCGTGAAGTGTGCCGTAACTCACACATCCACAATAATCCATATCTCTGTCTTTATTTACACTTTTTGTTGGTGTATTTTTGGCGGTTGCAAGCTGTTCTTAAAAGTTAAACCCAGTATTTCAAGGCAAACGCGGCTTCTTGGAACATCACCAATAGGAATGCTAATTATAACGTTACACTAGGTGACTAATTATCATAGCGAACTAGCTAACATGTAAGCTGTTAGATGGAATTTTGAAGTTGGGCACACAATAAATTATTTTGGAGATTTGCTAAACCATCTGAGAAATTTTAAGCTTAGACTATTTAAAATCCCAGTAGTTGAGCGGAAATGGTTGGACATCGCAACTGGATTCAAAAATAGGATCTCTCCGCACTACTTTGGTGCACTTGATGTTAGCACGCAAGAACTTCTGGAAGAAGTGAATATTTGTATTTCAATTACAAGTTGTTTAGTATCGTTTTTTTCGGCAATTTGACGCTACATACTGCTTTACTGTGATTATGGCTGAAAGGAATGAAGGCATCTTATGCATAGATTTTTGGAACCAAGACGGGAGGTCAGACTGAGTAGCATAAGTGAAACGAACAGTAGGATGAATGAACGGAAATAATATACTGTATGTTACTAATGACATATAAATTTGAACATGAATTTATTATGAATGATTCGTTTTGCAAATTTCATAACACACTTTTCATGAAATTTTCCTTTTTGAAATGACCGTTTACCTGCAACAGAAATAGGGCTCTTTTCCGTTTGTAGGCCGTATTTATTCAAAACGTTGAAATGCTGTAACTATTGCGTGGGGAATTTCGCAAACAATAGCGGCCAATAACTTTGTCTTCCGCTCTGATTTATGACGTTATTTATGCCGATGACTATCTTTGTATTCGAGTCAATGAGGCAAATAATACAGTAAACTGGAGTAAACATTGCCTAACAATCGCTTCCAAGCGGATATTTAATTAAAAGCAGTTTGTGTTATCGATTTCGGTGGTGCGGAAACGATTCTAGACCAACGCTAGGTCATTCGGGAGTACGGAGCCGTAAACGGAAAACACATTCCTGGATAATTACTTATAAGTCAATTAGCTTAATCTACTTCGTTGGTCTAAACGTTGAATCTTTAACTCGCGCACTTTGCTGGCTGCACTTTGATTCGAACATTGCACTTGTGCTAGATAATTAAGAAATCAGTGTGCAAAGTTAAATCGTAGTAAGATCTCCAACCACGATGTGATTGATGTCAAAACTTGAGACGGTGTTTCGTAAACGTTTTGAATTACTGCTCTCTCAATCAGCTAACAGAATTGTCAAAGTTGGAGAGGCCTTAAAGATCACTCGAGTTGGTCTCACATTTCCGCTGCATGTCGGCGCTTTATGTGCTAGTTTAACGGTTTTCGGGATTGTTAAAAGTTTACCGATAACAATCTGAATGTTTTAGTTAGACATCTCTTTAATACTGTCGAGAAAATAAAATGTGTGGGTTGAGATGTGAACGTAGTTTTATAGCAGAACGTATAACGTACCGTTGGCCGGGTATTTGAAAGTCAGTATTTTGGAATATATTTCGCTCTCTTGGAGATTGAAGTTGTAAAAGTTACACTAAAAAAACTTAGGAGCAGGGATACAAATTTATTGAAGAGTTTACTATTCTCCATTTGGTAGGAATCGACAAAAATGGGCCTCATTTTACATGACCGAACGCGAAGGGGTGGTTCAAAAAAGTTTTAAACGACTGGGACGTTTTTCCACAAGAAAGATATATTTACTCACAGTTTTTGTGTGACCTTTCTAAATATATTGTCGGTGATTGGATAAGGATACAGTATACAATGGAAGGGATGGGTTTGCTGCCGATAAAAACGGCGCAGCGGCGCAGAGTTGGGTGAAAGTGAAAGATTGTTTTTAATGATTTAAAGTCTAACTGAACGTCCAACTTTATTCAGGTTTATAAGAAGGTTTAGATTAAAGGTTAAATTGTTTTTTGTCTATTTTTAACTGTTTTGTTTTTAATCTTTTTTATCTTTGAAATGGAATAGAATTTTTGGGTACCAAATCTATCATTTGTGCAAAATGCGTTTCGAATACATCTGCGTTCATTTCCTTATGATAATCTTTTATAGATTTCGACGTAGATTCCAATAAACCACCGTTAACAAATCCCTTTTCGCTACTAACGTGAGTAATTATCAACCTTTACCGCATTCCTTTTGGGGCATTCAAACCAGTCAATAAACCCTCCATGAAAGCTTGGCGTCTCAAAAATATCGATTCCCTGTGCTCTAAATTGTCTTCCTGTCTAATCTAATGAGTCTGATAATAGGCCTAATAATCATTCTATAGGTAAGGTGTTTAAACTTCTTCTTAACTTATTAAGTAGCCTCCTTCGTGGGCATAGGATAGAAATAAAGGGGAATATAATATTTATTTTACTTGCAACAGTTTCTAACACAATATAACAACTTGCTTAAAGGTCGCCCCTTTGAACAAGATTAGATATATCATGAGTAACCGTTGACTGAGACCCGGCTCATGACCATCATCCTCTTTATAGAAATTGCATTTTTCATTCGAAAAGCATAGCCTAAATGCAGTCAAACATTAATTTGCTATAATACGAATGTTAGTGTCAATTTTGGAATTATTTTGGTAGGTAGGCTATACCCTGCGCTTATTAATTACAGATAATAAACTACAGATAAATAAATATTCAAAAACTTATTGGAAAACTTCCAAAAAAATTCGTTCGACACGACTGTGCCTCGCGGCTAAACTGTCATTTGTTAAAATAATCTTTTGGAGCAATTTGGCCGTACCAATAAAAATTTGCACTTTTTCTTAACAAAAATTTCTTTTTCCATTATTAATTTTTAACAAAACAGATCTTTTTGGAAATTTGGTACTTTAGAGGTAGTACAACATCAAGTACAACATCAAGTACAACAAGATCGAACAACAAATTACCCGTGATTAATGTTTATTATAATCGAAACAAATATAACAGTAAATTTTACAAATAATGTAATTAACTATATTAAAACGTTTAATTAGGTATTAATTCACAATACAATCTCTCGACAATGATATACATAATACATGAATTAGATAACAATGCACAAATGGAAAAAGGTTTTATTTATTTATTGTATTAACATTAATGGAATTGTCCGATACACTACCTTTGTGTTACGTATTAACATAATTATATTTTGCCTTTGATGTTGGAAATCAATACTAGAAATGCTACAGATTAATAAAGCTTGGTTTGACACATTCCTTTGAGAATGTGAAACTCTAAAATTGAATTTGCTATATATTTAACATAAACGCTATAAATTCGCAAAGGCACGGTATCAGTTTTCGTCATACGATTTTGACGTTTTCGTTGAAATTATGCTGTTTTACTTTTAAGCGTAAATTATTAACTAGACTTCATAAATTTTTGACGTTAGTTAATTAAAGTTTGCCACTTGCTTTACTATAAACAGTATCTCACAAACATCACTAAGTGACTCCTGAAAAAATTACTGATGTTTCCATCGTATAATTTTCTTAATTGAAACACGTGCTCTATATAAGTTTTGCAAGCTCTTAGAAAATTCCCTTTAGTAAAGTGCATTTTAGGTATCAAATAAAAATCGTAGGCATATGCCGTAGTAGTTCAGATATAAAGTTTAGAAGAATATGTAACGCCGCTATGGCAGAAATTGAGAAAAACAAAATTCGCAAGAATAAAGTGCCCTTTAGGGCGTTTTCAAATAGCTTATAGATATTAAATAAGTCAAATTGCAAAGCCTGTAAAAAATTACCTAAGTCGTTTCTCGCAAAACGTATACCTCTTAATTCAAAATCCCTAGCCTCCAATAGTTCAAATTCTTTGCTTTCCATTTCCCGAGATAAGTTACACCTACATCAAGGTTTGCTCCCACGGGGAATCCCAAAAGGCGACTAAATTTTATTGCGTGGTTGACAGTTGCTAAAGGAATGGGTCTGCTACAGATAATGTTATTGCGGGATGAATCACGACTCCACAATGATGGAATAGCCAGCAGACGTAATTGCCATTATAGTTCCCAAGGCAACCCTTATTGGCCAAGAACCGATTTCCAGACAATGTAGAAGACTAATACGTAATGTGTTGTAATTAATGGGCAAATTACTAGCCTGTACCTTTTTAAAAGATAGCTCATTTGTCAGCAGTGTCTTATCTTTTTACAAATTGATTAGAAGTCAAAACTTTGATATCACAACTGGATATGATTACCACAGTAGTGCCTACTACTACTGGTAGATTGTAATAATAGCACCGATTTTCATAACCCTGGTAGGTTGCCGGACCTTACTCCAATCAATTTCTTTTCAGTAGCCATTACTTGGCTTGTGCTTTAATATAAAATATCGAAGACTTTTAAACCGCATAAGGGATGCGTGTCATGGTGTAAGGGAAAGTTCTCCAAAGAAAATACGCGCATATGATATTCCACAGGTCACAGTTTTATTTCGAAAAATTCGATTTCCCTCTGAGAAACAATTAATTTTTTTGATAGCTGGTTATTTTCCGATATTGCGTTTGTGGAAAAAATAATTGAAAAACGTTGTCGGCATGTGTTTGTTTTCGTCACAACCGTACAGCAGATGACCTAATATTGATTGAAAAAGTATTCATTAAAATTTTAGGGTAAATTACTTTTATCGGGTTATAATGGAAATTTCTATTTTCTCCATTAAAAAGTCTTTATCGAAATAACCAAGTGAATTGTTAATAGACTGTTATCAGAGAAATCGAAACAACTAACAATTTTTAATTTCATTCAGTGATGTTAAAAATGTCTCATTTAAACCTATTTATAATCTTACTGTTGCCGGTTGCTCTGAGGCGTAATGAATTATTTGCCATACAGTTTCAGGTGAATCCATAGAAATTAATGCGTCGGAGGATCTTGTAGAGAGTAAAACGTGATATGTCATAGCACCTATGATGTGCCTCTCTTTATCCTTTCCAATAGTACCAGTCTTGGGCTTTTTGGATTCAGTTCCCCACAGTGGTGGGGGTGGTGGAAGGTATTCCTCTACTCCTGTATACCTCTTGCCGAAGTCTCTATTCCAAAAGCTTTTAAATTCATCTATCGTCTTGGGTTGTACCTAGATGAGTAATTGTTTGGTCTTTTCATTTATCGTTTCCGCTTTTCTAAGTTGTTTTGTTGAATATTTTTTTGGAGCCTCTCTTACAGCGTTATGGAAGAGTGTTATTCAGGTGTTCTGCCGAGCTCCTGTCCAGCTGCTGCATTCCACTCTGTTATCAGAGTCCATTTGTTCTAGCCTGTTGTTTACCTTGTAATCCAATCGAGAATCTGTTTAGAGCCTCTACAATCTAATTATTTTCTTTTTATCTGTTATTATGAAGTCTTATCTGTCTGGGCTTATCCATATCCACTTACTGCCTAGGGTGTTTGGTTGGATCTGTCATATTTCTAACATATGAGAACACGTCCTAATTCGTTGAAATAGATGACTGCTGAAGATTATTGCTTTATTTATGTGGAGTGGCTTTTAGTGCATCTCCAGATTTCTTTTGCGCACTAGCTAAATGAGCTAATGTACCAGAATTTCTCAAATACTTTTCTTTTGACACGTTGATACTGCAAATTTAGATCAATATTATTACCATGCATCTCTATTTTCCAGGACAACTGCGTCGAATTCGAAGAGCTGGTCACCGCTCAGTGCGAAGCACTGATCCAAGCGATCCATGACCGCCGTCTACAGCTCATAGAGTGCATCAGGCAGGACAAGGAGATGCGAGTCCGCACCCTCAAGGACCAAGTCGTCACTTGCACTCAACGCCTGCAACAGACCACCGCATTGCTACAATTTTGCATCGAGGCCCTGAAAGAAACCGATAGTTCCGCTTTTCTGCAGGTGAGTTGATCCAACTCCAGCTTTCTTGCTATTCCTTGATTTTTGAGGATCTCGGTTGGAACAGTTTGAGCAAAAAAGGTTTATTTGTGAAAGCATAAGAATGAGAGGAAGGTACTAATTGCGTGATATGGAATTTGCTCTGGCAACAAAAAAGAATATTTGCATCTTTCTGGTTGTATTCTCATTCATTCATATAAATTCTCTAATTTATTGCTTTGCTATGAGGATTAGTATGGGATATAAAAATTCTATGTGTTACTGTTGTTTCAGATTGGTTCCATGTTAATAAATAGAGTCGCTAACACAGATCATTCCTGGCATAAAGAATGGACAGCCCCGAGGGTATCCCCGCATTTCGATTTGACTCTGGATGATAAACCTGTGTTGAGAGCTATCGACCAGCTGAATTTCATACAGATGAAACGTAAGCAAATATTTAATGCATATAGAAATAAGATGGGTCCACTTTCTTAAGTTACATATTACATTTGGAATGGGACTGACTTTTGGAATTCGGTGTAGGACGATTTATACCAGGGGGCGAAAAATTAAAATTCAGTTCACAGCTGCGAAGAAATTTCAGCAAAACAGATTTCCCTCAAATGAAAAAATATTCTTTTTTTTGCAATCGAAAAAATGTTCCAAATTTTTCAAGCGGATAGCTGAAGACTCGGTGAAGACTCGATGAAGAGATGCTTAACTATTTTAATAATTAGTGAAATCTTTCACAATCGTAACAAATTACTCATCTGAGTTAACTGAGGTTGGCGATTAACCATCCCAATTGTAACAAGGGTAAAATAAGTCATTCCACATCTTTTGCGGAACTAAATTTTACTTTATAATCGAGGTTGTAATTTCAAGCGTAGGTCGTTTGTTCTTATTTATTTCTTCTCGTTTTACCAGGACGATTTTAGCCTCGATAGGTGAGAAGTTCTCTTAATCCCGGAGCGAGAGCTAGTACTCGAACGATTGCTATCTCTTGCCCAATTTACATTTCAACTAGTCACAAGGGAAGAAAACCGGCTATTAAAACGTCGTTTCGGTTTCGTGTAACGTTTTGGAGGTCTGCCCTTTTTTCGTAAGGAAAATTCTAACTTGCTAATTTTCCATTTCCATAAATATTCATTCTACCAAATCGGATTTTAATACTCCTTTGTGAAGACGTCCCACTCCCATAATATCCCCCGTTACTTGTTTCGGGGACAATTTTGATATTGTAACCGGATTGAAATTCAAATTGAAGAATTTATTACGTGGAGAGGTTTTTCCTTCCTTCTCGAATCATTTTCATAACTTGGAAGGTTTTTAATTTTGCGTTGTGGCGACTTTTTCAACGTAAGAAAGCGGATTTAACGCTCGGATGAACGCAAATAGCGAATTAGGGATTTATTTATCGAGTTTTTGGAGCTTTTAACTTCCATTAAGGGGATCCCTTTTGTTTTCCTTTATTTTTGCGCGCGCCTCAGCTACTACTCGTATGTATTTACTCTCGAAAAATAAATTTTATTGCAGCTAACGATCTCGGTAATATACTTACTCGAACAACGTCGACAAATATGAAACGTAATTTTTCCATACTTTTTTCCATTATGGGAACTCTCCATTACATCCCTTGAAAATTTAAACATGCGATATTCATTTCTTTTCGTTGCACAGCATACGTAGATGGGGAAGAACGAGTGCCTGCAGGTAAATCAAGCAAGCTGGCATGGAAAAGCAGTGGCGCACACAGAATGACTTTTCAATTACAAAAAGTACCCCGAATTGCGCAAAACACTACATCATTCTCAACTTGAATTACATACGTATTTACAGGGTTGTTTACTGTAGTAATTAAAGTTGCAAAATTCAACAATATATACACACACCGAACGCAATTGTTTAAGCCTGAGTTACACCAAGCGCCACTGGAATCCTATACAAACTGTTTTTATTCGAGGGTTCCACCTTTATGAACCGTTAAAATTGCTCGAAGTTGAATCGTTCTTACACATTTAAGTCAATTTGAAGTGAAACTTTACTGGAATCATTTGAAAATACATTTTTATGCCGTATTTGGCAGCTATGAATTATCAAGTTGAATTGCTGATTGAAACAACTGTACAAAATCAAGTCTGTAAAGAAAATTATTACTCACTACCCAAAATGTTTGCTTATTAAAACGAAAATTTTCTGGAAATATTTAAACCGTTTTATGGTGACGCTAATTGGTGGAAATAGATGCAAACTTCAGGATGTCGTGGATGACTTTCACATTCAGTTACATGGACGTAGAAATATCTTAAGGATTTAAAAGTGTCATGTGAATTACTTGAAGATCGTGTAAGATTGTTTCGGCAATATATGCCGATAATACTCCACCTCCGTGTTAAATAAAAATAACAAAACACTTGAAAACAATATGAGTTGTGGGATTATAGAAAAATTTAATAAGCGATTTTGCAGTAACTTCCTTTTTTAAGTTCAATGAATCAATATTCAACATACCACAATATGCAAAATACAGGTTTTCACCTGGCATCCATGTCAAGTAAAACCAACTGAACATGGAATATCGATAAAGTATTGGCTCACTGGTAAAACATCTGAACTGCCTCTCTAGTAAATAAATTTGTATTACATGTAGATGAAATGATCCATTATGAACTCCAATTGTGGAGAAACTCCAAATCAATGAAGGTAAATACCATAGAAGGATTCTAATCGAAACCAATCTAGATTGTCGGTATTTTCCTTTTGATATTTTTCAGGCGATGGATACAAAATTATCTTGCACGAAGGGAAGAGGTTTTCTGCTTCATACATTTATCAGGTGTAATGTAAAACCCTATCATTAAATAACCTTACAAAAACGGTATTGACAATCGATGATTACGAAAGGTACAGCCATAATACCTACTCCAGCTTTGACAGGTCTTTCAACCTGCAGAAAGTACGCTGGTAGTTTCCCTTTCAAGCTGGACTTGATCATGACAATGATCGTGAGTTCATCATCAGGCTGCTAAATTTTGAAACGATCCTCGGTTTTATAAGTGTAATACTTATTAGTAAACAATCCTAACCCAATTCTGGCAAAGTTCTGTGTGTCCACTGCCTCAGGAGCATGTCTGCATTGCATAAAAGATGCGTGTAGTGGATTTTTTCAATTAAATATATTTTTTTTACAAATAGTTTGTCTTGTTTTGCTACTTTGATTTTTCAAAATAAAAACGGTTATATATGTTCGACTTTAATGCATGGTCCAGGGCCGGCTTCGAAAAGTTGCTTGCCTGAAATTCTATCTCCTTTTGAAATGTGCATGGAGGAACTTAAACGTTCTCAGTTACATTACCAGTCGCATCAAAACAGTTTTTGATGTATTTAGTGAAACGTTGCCTTTTAATTTAGCCCCTTCCGCTCCGGACATAATCCCGGAAGAATGCAGTGCCGAGAATAACAGTGTAACCGTAGCGTGGCAACCCCCACCCCACAGCCACGTTGAGGGATACGTTCTGGAGCTGGATGATGGTAATGGAGGGGACTTCAGGGTAAGTTTTCACACATTCCCTTCATAGTTTTGGAACAACTCGATTAATAATGTACGGCGATTATAGGTAATCCAAAAGTGATAGGTGTATGAGATTGAAGTTTTTTAAGGTAAAAGGGTAGTCCATTGAAAACGCTAATTGGATAATAACTCTTTAAGAAGATTGAGAAAAAAAGTTGCAAAGGGTGGTGGCCTTAACGTAAGGACGCCATAATTACACATTGGCAAGTCAAAACCAGTAAAATTAACGAAATTTACTTCGAATTAGGATAAATAATTTTTACACATATTTTGACTGGTTGTTCACTTTACGTAAAAATAAAGAATAACTCCAAAAGTGATATTGTTGAATCATTTATTTCAGAGTTATGCATAATTGTTGTGCTTGCTTACAGCTAGTGTTATGTGTCTAATTGGCTGACTCTCTTTCTCTTTCTCTATCACTCCCATTCGAATTTTACTCCTTGTAGTTGTCGTAATGACTATTCATTCATGGTTTCAACTAATGAATCAGAAGCAGTTTATCCACATGTATTATCTCCCACATGTATTATCGCTGCCTTTTTCACCGAAGTGGGCTGGGCGATAACCTAGAGCCATTGAACCCCTAAAAATTTTGCAAATACCCTCTGAAACATGAGCAATCTCGCTCTCCCGAAAAAAACAAAACAAAAATGAACAGAGTGATTTACTGATTATCGAATTAGCAACAAAATATCTAATGATGCTGATTTTCTTAACCACTTTCCCGTATCATCGGAAAGGTTAGTTTTTGAGGGATGCGTTCACCATAACTAGAAAGAAACAAGTTAGCAACAAAATATAGCACTTGAATTCTATTACGTTCAGGCGATACAAAGATGGCTATTCTAGCGTAATATTACGCTGTAATATCCACTGTTTCTATAATACAGCACGAGCAGCAAAATACTTTTTACGTCACATATCAGCAACAAAATATGCCACCCGAATCATATCGATATCCCATTGCATTCCGGCGACAAAATAACTTTTGACGTCAGAAATCAGCAGCAAATTCTAGGGTAGGTCCGATTGAGGAAGTGTAAAACGGATATTCTAGCGCAGTAGACGTCATATTGTTTATGTATTGCAACGGTGTATGTAGTATAGTAGCTTTGGGGCAAAATCACGTTCGGTAATTAGGTAATGAAAGGGGGACAGACAACGATTCTTTGACAATATGTTACAATTCGTTCAACCCTTTATAATACGTATACCCCTTTATTTGATTGTGACCCTCAGTTTGCACAACACACGCTCTACAAAAGATTTGTTGGGTTAGCGTCGAAATAATTGGAAGTCTTCCATATTACAATCGATTACACGTAGCGGGGAATTTAAAATGCAAATTTCCCGCTAAACTTACGCTATTTCACGAGTGAGGTGGTGTTGAAATATTTAATATTCATCTTCCGGACGTAACTCGAAGCTTATCTGGGTAGTTAATTTCCTTCCCACCCCAAACTACATCCACCCTATACATGACCCTTCGCAACTTAAACTACAAATGAACTCCACTTACGTCATCGATTTAATGTAAATGCATCTCGAAAGCTGGCCATATGCCCACCCCACTTCATAACTTTCTCTCCGACCGTGCAATCCAGAAGGGTCGTCCGATATCGAAAAAGTACGCGGTCACGTGTCAAATGGCTTATCTCCTCCTAACCATTGGGGGTTTCACCCGCAAGTTCAAGTCGCCAATCGCCGAAATCATCAGCTATTTTTCTCGCTCGAACGTCTCACCGGGAAAGCAGATTGGGTCCCCTTACCCGGTGTTCTTTTGAGGGAAGATCACTCATACCTGCGCTGGATTGCTAGTTAATACACTTTGTTGTTTTATTCATTTTGACGATTCTTTAGCTCACATCAGATACAAAAACGTGGGATATAAAGTTCGCTCTGAGTTCCTACTTGAACGATTAAATATTAGCATCTCAAAGGCAAAGTGTGTCGAGTGAGATGATTATCATTTTTCTAGGGTTTCCAAGGAGCTTTTCGCATTTCACGTACTGCGGATAAAATAACTAACTAACTTGGATATATTACGAGAAATTAATGACTCAAAAAAAAACCTTGTCCTCAAAATTTAACCGTTATAAATTTGAAATGACAATACTGATTTCTTTTGATCGTGATTGTTGTATCTTGTAATTTTGGTTTATTCTATAGGAAAATTGTTGCAAGGTTGTTTCTGTCTATAACGTTTCATTTATGTAGCTTTCTGTACTAGAAGTACTTTAGGAAATTTCAAACTATTTCTGTCCATCCATAAACACACGGTTTACACGTCATTCGAATTTTTGCCTAAATGCAAAATTGGGTTTTTCACTAAGATGTCACATTTTAAAATTTGCTCAATGCTCAATTAGCTAGAAACTTAAAACTTTAACAGGCTTATAATGTATGCTCCAAGATGTTTCGAAAAGACACTTCAACTTTAAATTTTTAAATTTCCTCTTCGGGGGATAGAAGTAGGGATGAAATTTGTGTAACAATGCCCAAATAGTTTCAAACTTTAAACTTAATACGCTTATAGCTTAGACTTAGTGTAGTAGACTTAGACATAGTGGTGACATTTATCTAACAGTGCTCGAACAGTTAGAGACTAGTATGTTTTTGACAGCACAGCAATTAAGTTCAGGTGATTTTAATTACTAAGCAGTAATATTGCGAATTGGAATGTAGTTTCTCCTAATTGTAGTCATTTGATTTATAAATTGATTAACGAAATAGTTGTGTTTAATACAAAATTGATATGTAATCGTGACCATTGAGGACAGTCAAGAACAACTTGTTCGGCATGATCTAATTCATGATTACAAACCTAGAAGTTTCACTTTTCCCTATACGAAAATTAAAACCCCAAAATAAACCATAACTCGTTAATTATTGGGTCAGGAAATAATTCATTGTTCTGAATTTAGAGCTATATGTTTGGTATTAATTTTTTGGTCCATTGTGCCTTACTGGAAATCACATTCCATTCATTTCGCCATATGTTTAAAGTTTCGTCCATGATAACTTTAAGATCCCTACCTTAGTATTTTTTCAATCTCTCCATTGCTAGACCATTAATACATACATCAGCTGCATACAAAACGCTCGAATTTATCACTTGATTACATATTCAATACATTCAATATACATATACTTTACGTCTTACAATCCGGGATTGAGGTGTAAACAGTAAGGCCAAAAATGTTATTAAGGCTTAATATGAACATTTGGCAACAGAAGCAAAATAAGAAGGCTTGGTGCCCATTTCGAAAAAATTAAAATACCCGGAAAACGACGAGTTTAAAGTGCCTTTCAGGAAATATTTAGTCGAAAATATTATTAAACTTTAGTGTGCACATTCGATGGTGGAATAAATTCCCCTATTTAGAATATTTCTCATTAACTGCGAGTGCTTCAGGCACCAAACCTAAATTATATGTAAATTCTAAATGAAGCAAAGATTCCTATTTCAGAGACACGATCAGCTTTATATGAGGTTGCTTCGTTGTAGAATATTCTACTTACTACTTTTATCCGCCAAACTGATTTCTGAGGGTTCTATTATATATCGTTCCATTTATTATATGATACTTCAATCCCATCGTAAATTCTTTTGACTAATAGCCGTTGCTAACGAGACAGTCGCTGAAAATCCGTCCCCGTTTACTTTTTCTTGCGATTACGGTGGCGGGGAATACCCAAACAATGGCTAGCGAAAGAAGTCTCCTTTCAAAAAGCGCAGAATGCAAGATTTACCCCCAGAACGACTTTTTGCAACTTTTGAGACCCTTAATCTTATGTTTACTTGTCGAACTTCGTAGATGCTTCTCGGTTTCTTAGTTTAACCCCCGCTATCTTGTTTTGCAGGAAGTGTATTGTGGAGTAGAAACTATATGCACCGTTGACGGATTGCACTTCCATTGTATGTACAATGCAAGAGTAAAGGCTTTTAACAGCTCAGGCGAAGGAGAATACAGCGAATTAATAGGATTGCAAACTGCTGAAGGTGAGTGATAAGCCGGTATAATCTTCAGTAAATGAGATTATGCAGGTGTGTCAAGTGTGTGTTGAGTTTCGTTCAAGATTGACTTTTACCACCTCGCACGGTACAGTTGTACTTGTGCTTTGTATTTTTTGTACTTTTTGTACAAAGCTTTGTGCTTTGTATTGTATTTTTAAATTGTGCTCTAGATTGTATACCATTTGTTGTACTGAAAATTAAATTGGGAAGCTGATAGTAGCTTTACATTAAATTAGCCCTTTTCAGTGTCATAATCGTAATGGAACAAATCGAAACTTTGACGAAATCATTTGTCATTATTGTCATTAACAAACAGTATGAAAATATATTTTGCATTTTTGAAACTACAATATAGGAATGCATGTTTATTCTATATCTATGAAATGAATGAAGATTTGCTCATAACTATGGGCGTATCTAAATGGTGATAATCTTTAATACAAATGTTTTCATTTTTCAAATTCTTAATAATTAGGTATGTGATTTATTAATAACATTACGGCACTACAAAGTAAAACAATTACGATAAGTTCCATTAATAGATCAAATATGTGAGGGAAAATATTGTTAATAAACACTCACATTGGTCGAACACGGTATGTCTATTACATTAAAATTCTAAACGTCCCTTAATTTTTTAAGAGAAAATCTGTGAACATGTTAATTCAGATGGAAAACTGACAGTTTAGCGACAAATCAACCTTATATTTCCCCAAGTAAGCTTGTAAATTTAACTGCCTCTTAATTCTTATTAATTATTAATTTCTAGTCTAGTAGCTCAACGCTTCTAGGAATTTACCTAGAAATAGTTTATTAAATTAAAGTACTTAAAAGCTCTCTCTGTTCCTTCCGTTTCTTTAAGTGATATAATTTTATGGGTTGTGTATGAATTTCAATGAAATACCTACAGAAAAACACAATTATATATTTACATTGTTATTCATAAACAGTATTTAATGAATTTGAAGCTGTATAGGTCTAGATCTAAGAAACTTGTCGCTTCTTGGCATTTTTGAAGCTTTTGGAGTTTTAAGGTTGAAAGTGGTATGCTTGGAACTTTTTGAGCTCTGTAGACTAATGTTCTAGAATATTGTAGGTTCTTGGTAATTTCGAAGCTTTGGTATAGGTATTGATTCTGAAAACTTTTTTATTTTTGAAACTTTTTGAGCTTTGGTATAAAATGAACATGGTATCCTTGAAACATTTGGAGCTCTGTAGATCTAGATTATAGAAACTTGTAGCTTCTTGGTACATTTGAAGTTTTTAAAGCTTTAAGGGCGAATGAGGGTGGCCTCTTTGAAACATTTGAAACTGTAGGCCCTAAACCTGAAAACCTAAAGCTTTATAATCAAATGAGCTTGATATCCTTGGAGCTTTGAAGTTATATAGATTTAGGTTATAGAAATTTGTAGTTTCCTGGTACCTTATTTAAAGCTTTGAGATCGAATGAGCATGATGTCCATGAAACATTTAAAGCTCTTCAGATCTAAATTCTAAAAACTAATTGCTTCTTAATATCTCTAAAGCTTTTAGGAAAATTAGAATTAAATGAACATGGTATCCTTGGAATTTTTGAAACTCAAATTCAATTGCAGAACATCCAACCCTGTTGTCTATCAGTTGTAGTTCTGTAGGTACAGTTGAGTGTTATGCCACTTTAATGAAATACCATCTACCATACACTGGTAGATGTACCAAGTGGGCAGCTTTTGGCCATCTGGGTAGTGTTTTGTTTAGTGTCTTATCTGTTTGAAATACTCTAAAAATATTTTAAGCTAAAATCAATTTTAAGATTAAATAGCGTTTGTGAATAACAGGGTTAGACTACAGCGCTTTTGTAAAAACTGGGTACAACTGTGTTCGATCATCCTTAATAAATAAATAAATAAATTACGAAAAAAACATTTTTTTCAAAAAAACAACAGTACCATTCATTTTTTCAGGAATTCCTACATTAGTGTTATTTAAATTTATTTAAAACTAAATGTCTTGTACCATAGTGGTACCCACATGTTGACTCATGCTAACATCCTTTTGAAATTATTAGTCGCCTGGTTCACCTTCGATCCGATACTATCTGGCCCAGGGCTCCAGTACTCCGAAGACAGCGCTACCGTTTCAGGAGAAGGTTGGGAGCACCGTGTCGCCCTAGGCAGCGTAGGTTTCAGCCGAGGCATACATTATTGGGAGTTCACAATTGATAAGTACGACGCCGATACTGATCCAGCGTTTGGTATCGCTAGGATAGACGTTGCCAGAGATAAAATGTTAGGTAGGTTGTTGGATTGATAGTATGAGTGCATTTCATAAGTGTAGAAAATAGAGAAAGAGAAATGTTAAATACCACAGAGTTATAGAATATATACTCATTTCTATTTTTACATTGTTTAATGGCGAATAATTTTAAAAACATGTTTTAACATACACCCAACTCATACATTGCTAGAAACGTTGCTTGAGGATTTTTAATATGAAAATATCTGAGATTCAAACTTGATGGAAGAGATTCGTAAAATATTGAACCTGATTAGGTTTTTCATCTACAAACTGGAAAATGCTTGAAACTATTTTTTTTTTTTTCGTTTTTGCTAATTGGGACTGTTCAAGAAAAAGAAAATTCAGAGTAAACGTATCATTGACCAACATTTATGTCTTCAACCTAGGGAATTTGAAATGCAGTAGGATAGTTTCACTGAGAGGCTGGATTTTCTTTTCTGAAACCAAATATACAGTTAAAAAAGTATTGATACTGTGGTATGACGACATTCTCAGGCAAATCTTCGAGAAAAGAAAACAAACAGTCACAGGTACGAGGCGATACTTTCAACTAACAGACCGCCAAAGTGCCTTCAGTGCCAAGAACTTAGGTTGTTGGCACTGATGGAGTGTTTCTTCAATATTAAAAAAATCGCAAATGGATTCTCCCTCCCTTTAACTACATAACTGTTACTGTAAAACCACCAGGTATGAGAGAAAACTATATTTTTTGTTGCCTGTCCTATTCATCACACTGTAAAGATTATGGCTCCCAGTCACTTTTAGTGTAAGTTAGAGGCTACATGACTGCAACATGTTATGTTATGAGAAATTGTGAACTTCATTTTACTCCCACTTCGTATACTATTTCACTAATTTCTTATTATTTAGGAAAAGACGACAAAGGCTGGGCCATGTACATCGATCGTCAACGCTCCTGGTTCCAGCACGCCGGGGGCCACGAGCAGCGTGTCGAGGGCGGCATCCACGTCGGCTCGACCATTGGGGTACTCCTCGACTTGGACCAACACATCCTGTCGTTCTTCGTGAACGAGGAGCCCCAAGGCGATGTCGCCTTCCGGGACCTCTATGGCGTGTTCTATCCCGCGGTCAGCATCAACAGGGGCGTCAGTGTGACTGTACACACAGCGCTGGACCCTCCATCTGACTCTGATGAGACTTAAGGAAATGGCTCATTTCCTTTTTGTAATGTCGCTAATTACCATATAACCTTGATATATTTTATATTTATATTAAGTTAAATTATTTTAGGTTTACAAGAGGCTGAAAGCTATGTAGTGATACTTATGTATAAGGAAGAGGTCTTTCGGAGTAACGTTTTAAAAATAAATGAACTTTCAGTGTATGTTTCCTTGTTCTTTATTTTTGAAACGTCTCTTGTAAATAAAAGCCTTGACCTTAGTAGTTCGTTCATCAGTGTATGACTTTTTTTCCGAAAGAAACCATAAAATAGATGTATACACTTTAAGTTTAAGTAAAACATATTGTCTAAAAGTGGAGCAAGTTAAAAAATAATCGCTTAAGTCTGAATATAGACAGGTACTTAAACATGATCTCGTACATAATTTATTTGACTTAAACAGTGACAACTTTTACTTTGGACCCAAACTTCTGATTTTTAAATAGAAGCACAGCATCTAATTTACTGCAGTGCAGTTAATTTTTGTTTTCAACATATCATCCACTAAATGTTTAAGATAAATATGTGTGTTTATATCAGAAGAGGCACTGTGTACTTTAAAAGTAAATCAAACCCTTATACTTATTCCCAAAGACTGAAATTGTCCGTATATCCAAAATAAATTTTGACTGTTGTTATGAGTGTTTCATGTAATTTAATGGTGCGGTATACAATAAAACTATAAAATTTAAAGTTTGATCAATGTTTTGATATTATCTCAAGTGTCTGTAACAATTAAATTTTTTTCCAGAGATGTTATTGCTGTTCAACTAATTTTCCACTCAATTGGTATTTAAAGGAATTGAGATTTTTGCTTTCAACTGTTTCTAGTCTTCTTAGCATTACTGAGAGCCTAATTTGCCAGGTATATTTACTGTAAACATTGCCATATCAACTTTATAGATGACTATTTTTGTCTAACAAAAACACACTCTAAAAGATTATTTACAGCACCACTTTTACATCATTTTCACAAGATACTCCTAAGGAGAGTTCTCCAGTTAGAGGAATTTATATTATAGGTACACTTTCATGTAGGACGTCTTTTTGAGCGTGTTTTTCTCCATCTGTATTAAAGAGGTTTTTGACTAAGGAATGAATTTTGTTTTTCTGTTCCATAATATATGGTTACTTTTTGGGATGTGGTGGGAACCTCTTTAATGATTTTATTATCGATGGTTATTTGTTATAGTTGGTTTTTAATAGTTATACGATAAACATGAATACACATGCATATGTATATAAAACTTTATACAATATAAACTTATTGAAGCCATATATAGATTTTTGTTATTTCCCCTAGAAGTACTTCTGATTTAATTTTTTCAGCCTTTAATTTCCTCGAATCATCCATAACGAAAACTACAACTTAGAAGCAGAAAACTTTATAAAAATTAGTATTACACGTGAAATGTTAACTGGAATTAATACAAGCATTGAACAGGCTGGGGAAATAATAAACCTTCTCCCTGGGATTCTGCAAGTCAATCCAAGCCAATCCCTGATTCAACATGTGCTCTAATGCTTTCTCACTTCGCTCCATCTCCCATCCAAGCTCACGTTTCAGATAAAGCACTGACACCCACGCCTGATTTTTCTCAGCATGCTGCAGGATGATGGAATGATCCATGCTGAGCTCTCCAGGGACAGACTGCACCATATACTACAAAAAAGTTTTTACTAACTTGTATTGTGTACTAAGACGGTGAAAGGTAACCCACATCAATTCGAGTAGCTTCATAACTTGAAATTCAATTAATAATGAAAGAAATGGCTAATTTTTGTTTTTCTTTACAGTTTCAGCAGTAGGGCTCTATTTTCTAAAGAAAGGTCTTACAGGCTAGAGACAGAGACACATTCTTTGAGCAAATAAAAATGGTTACACAAAGCCACAGTGCTGCCTTCAAGGTGTCCCTGTAATTTTTATGAAGCACATTCCTACTGTGTCTATGAGAGAGCTGGAATGTTTTTCGTTCCCCCCTAAACAACTCTTAACTATCAAAATTCATAGTTGTTTTTGTCTCCAATTTCTGAATTAATTAAACAAATTTAGAATTCACAGCAGCAATTCTCCCAAGGTTACCTTAATGCTAAATATTGCAGAAGTAAAAATCCTCCACCCTCATATTTTTACCTTTCCCTTTCCCATTGGTATCACATTGAACCCGCTACCAAATATCTTGAGCTTCTGGGCTGCTCTCATCAAATCATCCCTGGAGATCTCCTGGTGAGAGCGTCTCTGCCCCCTCGCTTTCACTAACCTAGTCCTGAGTTCGTCTAAACTGATAAGGCCTCCGTTTTTAGCATTCGTTGCTGTGAATAAATGGTGGTATATTTTGATTCTAAGTTTAATGCAGGTTCAGGTCTTACCAATACAGACTTCGACAATTTGTACAGCTAGTTCGTAGTAAAAATCACCTATCCCTAAGACTGACCAGAAACCTTTACCGGAGGAGAGAGGATCGACGCCAATACTGGCACACATTTCCTGAAAGAGACATATTTTAAAAAAACAATAGTGTACTCTCAAGGGCCATTTAGTGTTAAAACAATAAACATATCTTGAACGATACTTGGATACACTAGATTTCAAATGACAAAGTTGTTTTTGCATAAAAGTTTATGGTGTTTTAAAGGTTTATTTGTGAAACATTTTTTGAAATTAAAGGCTAATACTGGATGTAAATAGTAGGGTACCACTTGTAATCTCAAGGGTAACTGGGTGGGTTTGGTGGCAATTTCAAGCTTACCTGGAACTGTTTCCTGAATTCTGAATTCTTTCTAATTTCATTCTTGTGCTTTGTAGCGAATTCTTCTAGATTTACCTTAAAAACATCAAGTTGTTTAGTCATCTGTTCGAACTGATTTTCTTGAATTTCATTTCCTTTGTCTTTATATTTTTCTAATTCCGCCTTTTGTTTCTGAATGGCTCCTACGCCGATACCTCGTCTCATTGTCCAGCTAGGAAAGCAATCGAATATTTATCAAATATTTAAAATTTTGGCATACATTTATGACAGCTATCAGATGTTTCCACATTTTCCAGTCACGAGTTCATGACATGGAACAGCTCCTTTAAGAAAATTAAAATTCTGTGGAAATTGTGAAAACTAAATTGTGAACTGTGGATTGAAGTTCTTAGAAAAGAGCTCGATGTGGTATAAGTTTAAATCTCCAATCTGGGATTTATTAGAAAACTCCATAAATTGTGAACTGTAACTGAAGTTAACATGTATTCCGATAGGTAGAGTGGTTTACTACCACAAAGTGGATGTTTATGAACAATTTTATGAACATTTCGGGTTCTTACGGTTGGTTGCCTATATACAAGTTCTTTCATTAAAAAAATCTAAAATGGGCAACTTGCAATTGCTTGTTGCAAGGCAGATATTAAACAATGTAATCATTTTAAATCTGCAATATTTATCAAATATTTAAAATTTCGGCAAACATATATGACAATTTTCAGATAGTATATTTTAGTGGGTAGTTTTTAAGAAACGGACTGCTATGGGACAGTAGAAACGATTATTTTGCTTTATTGTGAATTTTGAAATTAATGCACAATAATCAAGAGCTGAAAATGTGCCCCTTATGACATTCGAAATTTCACAGTAGTTTGTTCATGGTAGTGAAAGTCGTAAAAATAAAAATAAGTACAATTGATGGTAAAAATAAGTTTACTATTCCTCATGAGGAATAGTTGATCTAACGAAGAACTACAGCTCTTAAGAGTTATTGACAAAGCTAATCAGCACACTTTTGAAGTTTCTTGAATTCAGTAAAACTGAAGTTTCTCTTCTCCGCCATTTGAAAGTTTTTGACCTCTTCCAAAGAACGAACTAAACAGATCCCTAATCTCGAAATGGGAAACCAAATGATTTTGGCTATTTAGTAGGAAATGTTCTTGTTGCTTATCAATTCAGTAAGACAACATTAAATGTACGTGTCAAACAAATAGGTCACACAGTCATATCGTTAAAATTTCTTAACGATAATATATCTTGCCGTTTGCTTTCTGTACCACAAGTAGAGAGAGAGTGAGATTTCTTTTTCTTCGCTGACCAGTTCAGCGTGTGCTTCAACATGAATATGAATACATTTTTGTTAAATAATAATCGGTAAGTTATTGACTATTATTTTAACGGGACACTCGAGTAATACATTTTGTGAAAATTCTACTAGTGGGATGATGAATTTTATTGCGTATCGAACCGAAGGTATAATACTCTTATATAACGTTTTTCTTCCTTAAGCTGGTTATTGCGTATACAAATTTATTAACGAAACTCGCGATTCCTAAATACATTAAAAACTCGAAATTAATATATTCACAAGATAATTAAGATCGGCGAGTAAATTATGTTTCGGCAAAAGTAGATTCTAATGGCTTTAACGAATGTATGTATGTGGACTTATGGTCCACAAACTATCAATTTTTAATTGTTCTGAGGAGCATGCGCGACTTACTCGGTCCGGTGTAGTTGAATGAACCTACTGTTGCCAAATATCAATCAAATTTTGACATGAGTATTGAATTACCATCGTAAAAAAATTCTAGATGTGCCTTAACAATACAAATGATTAATTACTTAAATAATGAATAAATAACAAGACAAGTATTCGGTATTAAAAAAAATACATGTCCTATCTTGAATATGTTTATTTTTCAATACCTTTTAAATGAAAGCAATCCCATTCAATTTTGTTTCAAATTTTGACGAAAACGCTATATCCGAATTATAGGGGTATGAAGTCTGAAAAGTCATGGATATAGGTCACTACAGGCCAAGTAAATCAAAATTGGATACACGTCATCAACGAAGCGGTAAATGCTGCTGCCAAGTTTTTCAAAAAATAATGAAATTGAATTTAAATAACCATAACCTTGCATTTTTGGCATATTAAATACACATGTGCACGTATTCAATAATCAGTTCACAAATATACGCTTAAAATGACAGTAGGTTAACTTTACAACTTTTATGATTGTATGTAATGCAAAATAAATTTTGACACGCCACCTCCTTTCAGCAGCGTATTCGTATAAGCTGATTTTGGTTAAATCAGCATAAAATCACCTATTTGTGAGTTTCCTGGACGCCCTGTATATGACGCCACATGGATGTTTACCCATTTTTTTATTACTTGTGCCTTGTTCGACCTATACGCGAATAACTAATGAAATAAGATTTACTTCTACTGAAGTATCTTTTATTAGATGTTTTTCGCTAGGAAATTGGTCGAATTTTTCATCGAAACAGGAGGATTTGCTTTTTCTTAACTTCAAACGAACTCACTTTAGCCACCACCAGGATTTACGTAAGGGCATAAAATGATCAACAAAATGAACGAAATTAGAGAAAGACTATTTTGAAGTGGGTATCAATGGAGTAATTTAATGGGTCATATCCACCACTTGTGTATTCAATGTCACGTAAAAACCCATGTAACTTTAAGGTGTTTGTAAGACTTTCTGGTAGAGATTAGGCCCACAATAAATAATTTTTAGCAATTCTTAAAAACTACCAATTCGAATGCACATAAGGAAGAAGAAGCAGTGATAGACCAAGGATTACTACCTAAGAAGGCCTGAAGTTAAGGAAAAGACGAATTCTCAACAAACTTATAGATCAATTTTTTCTTATAATGGGCGACACTTCCAAAGCAATAGCTAGGCGTTCACCATTGAACGGATGGCTTAAGAGAAAAGCTTTAAAAATGGTATATGGCATTTACAAAAATCTCATAAAAATAGTGAGGGAAGAGAACTATATGTTGCCATGAGGGTTTGAATCTCCTACACCCCGCTTATCTACGGCCATGTAGACTTCCACGCCGATTTTGGCGTTCTTTACTGCGTTTTGTTGTTACTCCACCCACATTTTTATTAACATCTCAGTAGAAATTTAGGTACCTGTGCTTTGGGTCAGATAATCACGTTGCAAATTTGAACACGCGTACCTCGATTTCGACCTGTCAGAGTTAATTCAAACTTACAGTGCTCCTTCTTGACAATACATTACACAAATGGACAAAATTTTAAAAAAGATTACTTACATGACTAAACAAGTATAAAACGCGTAGAGTTACCGTAATGAAATCGAACGCGACAACATCGCCACGTGGTTTTGCGCAGACCCAGAGCCGTAATGTATACGGTGGTGTTGAGTGTAGAGTGTACGACATATCAACCAACCTTTGTTGTCGTCCTCGTACCCGTGCCCAGATCGCTCGTGTGATTAGTCGTGTCGTTAATAACTGGTGTAGTATTCGATGATCTCTGACTTGACTGGGACATCACACAAGCGCGTGGTGACCAATAACGTGAGGAATCGCGCCTGGACGTGCCTTACTTATACTCGCAATTTCATTTAAAATAGTGCCTGTACCTTCGACTTTATTTTAAAAGTGTGTCCCAGTTATGGCTACTGAGGATCTGTTGTTGAAAAATAGGGGCACCGACGTCAAGGTCCAGATAGTGCCTTCGCAGCCGAAGAAGCTCACCCATCTGCCTGACAGACCAAAGGTCGATCTAGCCTTTTCCGACCTCACCTACACCGTATCACAAGGGAAAGGTAAGAGCAAACTTATCAGTTAATTAACTCGTAATGATATACTCCAAACAAATCTACAGGCAGAGGTTGTCATTCCCTTACAAAGCCCATAGTCTATTTTTTCCCTTCGCGATATAATACGCCATGTTTATATCGTGAATCTTACAGAGGAACATATTTGGAAAAATAGATTTTCCCAAACGATAACAAATACAAATTATAGTTGAATTAACAGTCCAAGGGAACAGTGATTACTGTAGCGATTCAGAACTTGTGATTTTCCCAGGAAATTCAGAAAAATGAAGCCGAAAGGACCAAAAACGCAATACAAATGTGACCGTTGTAGTTTTCCAACATGAGTTGCTGTTTCATAAATTTTAACAGTCTAGTAAGCAATTCAGGTTTGTTAAGCTGTAGATTTTTAGGCGATTTAACTGCATAATATAAGAACAATTGTTTCGCCAAGTAAATAAATATTTTCTTCAAATACAAAATTAAAATATCCAGTTTTGTAGTGTAGAAAAGTGTCATACTAACACAAGTGTATTACTACAGCAGTTAAGCCTACATTTGATATTTCCCCATCAAATCAACAGGTCCAGAAAGGTCCACCAAGTAATCTGAAAACAATTTTTTGGCTTACTCTGCTGGTATTTCAGTGAAAGCAGTAGCACTTTAATAAAGGTCTGCAATTTTAAGGTCCAACCCTATTAAAATTCTGGAAAAAAATGCAATGCTATTTTTGACAATGCTGAGATGTGAATTTGGGGTTTCACCAATACCGTCAAAATTTTGAGAATTATGGAGTCAAATGGGCCAAAATTTTGATTGTTATTGAATTATGCTAACATCAAATTGCATTTTCCATTGTTTTTTCAAATTAGAGATACTTCATTTATATAAATTGTAAATAATATAAATATGCAGCTGTACTTATCGACAGATATGGCTAATTATGCCCTGATAATGTAAAATTGAACCTTAAACTGTAGATTTGATTATTGGAATCCAAACTTATACACTTTACTTATTTGCCAGAAATCTGTATTAAATGTTTTACCCCTTGAACTTTTAAACTTTCAAGAACATTAGGAAATTAAAAATTCCAAGATTTCAGTAGAAAAATAATTTAATCCATTAATATAAGGGGCAATTAGTTGTTTTTCTAGTGTATTATTTCACATAGATCATGCTTTGAAACAATTGCACCTGACTCTCATAAAATAGAGCAATGGCACTGTTCAAAAATAGACTGCATACTGTGGCATACAGGATTTAAGAGAGATTAAGAAACACTCCGTCTGAAGAATACAAAAGTTCAAATTTCTCATGTATATGATTTGTCGAAATTCACATTTCTTGACACATTACTTCATTATGTCAATATATCAATGTTATTCACAAACCCTGTATAATTTTAAAATAGATTACAACAATTAAAACCTAAACGTATTATCAAGTTAAAATATACTTTAAAGCTATAAAGCGTTCATGAATAATACCATTGCGTTTAACCATGTACTTCAGTATTATAAGTTTCTGAAAATAATTACACGTGCAAGTAATTAAAGATTTGATAGACAAATTGGTGCAAACTTTCACAACCTTGATCGCTTGAGGAGTTATTTGAAATACCAAAATAGCAATTCGCAATTCAAGCGTATAATTGGTCGTAAAAATTTGGTCAGGTTTTCTGTCTAGATTAATCTAACGAAATTGTAAGATGCAAAAGGTTTTTTGGTTTTGGTAAATTGTTTGTACAGAAAAGAACAATGGAACATATATCAAGGATTATATCTGAGTCATATCTCTTGACCTCAGCATGTCTTTAACCGCAAAGTGCATCCTGGGTATTCAATGTTTATTCATAAGTACATAATTAACCTGAAAAGTGTTAGAAGCGACATCACTTCTAGATAAAAAAACAAAATGTTTTGACTGGCGTTAAATTGAACAAGGATTTTATTTAAACAACAAAGATAATGAACATTTTATAAAACAACACTTGTTCAGGATGATGGTCCTATTCACATATCCAGCAAATGAGTTAATTTGTTTAAAAATTTATTTAAAACTTACTACTTGACCCAAATTTAAAATCAATATAGAAAGTAGCGTAACCATTTTATTATTATCTTCCCGTATTTAGAAACGCTTGTTTATTTTACAACAAAGGAAAATCTCGCACGTTAAATTAGCGCCGATTTCAACTTTTAATTTCCTGCTCCTTGTAATGATTATCATTAGTCCAATTATGAAGGTAGGCTGTACTTTCGACTTTTTTGTTTGCCGTAATGAAGTAACCGAATGCTCGTTACAATTTCGAAGCAGCGCAATTTACGAAATTTTTTTACAGGTTGCGCACGTTTGCGAAATTTATCATCACTGAGATGAAACTGATAAACGTGCTTGGAGAACACAAAGAAAAGATCGTATCTGCCGTGCCTTTTGTTATAAATTTTATTTTAAAACAACCATTACTCATAAAAATCAAGCAATGAAACGTAATGTGAAGTAACTTTCACCGATGCAAAGAGATCACCTTGTGAATGTTTATTTGGACTTGTGACGTCCGTTTTAATAAACTTACTATATCATCACAGTTCTTGACGTAGGACCTTCCATTGGAACAGGTTCTAAACCATTCGAAGTATACACTTTACATTTTAGTAAATATGTTTATTAGTAAGAAGTTCAACGAGCAAGTTGTAAAACAAACAATTCTGTACAGGATTTTGATATTGAAGTGTCTAGTGAAGGTTTCTGATAAAATATTGATAGTCGATGGGATTGTTCCGTTTCAAGATGTTGCAATGAACTTTTGACGAAGGAACCTCTTTAAAGAACAATTTGTTTACATTTGGTTTTCATTTTATCACCCAAAAAGCGACCTTGCTTTTAGGATGAGAAAAGCACTGAGAACAAAGGTGTGTCCAACAGTGTGAAACCGTTCCCCTAGTTAAGTTAAGGAATACAAAATTGTGCTAAAACAGGAATGGCTATCAGTTTTTTGCAAAGCAGAATTGCCAAGACGAATCTCAAAAAAAAAATCAACACCAAAACAAGACATAAAGATGAAGAGTTTACAGTTACACAACAAGAATGCAAGTGCATAAATGGACCGAAACAAAACACCCATGTTCACTTCGTGAAAAATACTAGACGTGTGGTTCAAATCAGCGGTATATTTTCTCCAGTGAAAAATGAAATGATTTATGCAAATGCCCCTGAGTGTGTTTGGGTAAGTAAGTACCATAAACGAATGTACCTGTTCAAACGGCCGCAGATAGTGTGGAGATTTACCGTTATCTTTTACGATCTGAAACGGTGGCAGTGGCTACCAACTTTTTTGACCTGAGAAGTCATTTCATTTTTCACTATAGAAGATATCATATTTCATGACTTATCAATATGGCGCTGTATACAAAAATTGCATTGGGTTTAAAAAGATAGGAACTCTCAATTAAGTATACCGGGTGGACCAAAAAAATTCTCAACATTTAATGGAATCAGATATTCAAGCTTGGTTCAAAATTATTTTCCTTTTCCTTTATTTCTATTTAATACACATGAGTTTAATACACATATTTTGAGTTTTGAGGATACACTAACTAATGTTTTGTACTTTTAAACAATCTCAGTTGTATATTCATCCCTTATTTATAAAAAAAATCACACGTTATAAGAGTACGCTATGAGTTGAGTTTGCAGATCAATAAAAATAAAATAAAAATAATGAAAATGAAAATAAATATTTACTTATACAGACAAATGTATTAGTTCATCCAGTAGTTTAAATAAAAGGACCTATTTGATAACATTATAGCAGTTAAATGCAAAGGCACATATTTATTCTTATGTTAAATAAATAAAGAATTAAAAGTGGGCCAGGTTTTGAGGGTAAGGCGTTTACTTAGGCCACTTTATAAGCCAACTTCTGGAATAAAGAACATACCCACCAGAGCTCAAACATCCTAATACTGGGTGTGCAGGGGTACTAGCGGAGTAACGCGTCCCAGCTACTAATACACAAAAATTTCATAAACATCTGGGGTCAAGTGTGCAATGGTACTAAGGAAGTAATGAGCGAAGCACCTACCCGAACTGCCAGGAAAACGCAACACACTAGTATCGAGCGTGCAAGGGTACCAGGGGAATGTCGCGCGAGCTACTCTGCCTTGAGATAAAAGGCGACACTGCGAACAGTGTAAAACTCATGTTTGCACATTTTAAATAGAAAAAACTACTATTATTACTTAGTTCTAACGTCAGTGTTAAATCACCAATTAAATAGTTAGTAGAATGAATAGCTCAGTGATAAACTCACCAGTTGGTTGTTTCTTACAACTGTTCGTTCAGTGTTGTAGCCTTTCAAGGAACCAAGCGCGTTACAACAACACAAGTTTTCACGTAGATCAGTATGCGGAGAATAAGGCACAGGCAAACCCTTTCTCATTTTCCCCGCGTCTTTTTCAAACCCGAGAAGGTTCTCTAGATGTTATGACGAAAAACGAAGCGTGAAATACGGGGACAGTTTAAAAGTATTCAATTTAAAAAAAATCACTTACATTCACACACATAATTATTATATATTGTATCATTATTCAACTATACACGCCATACCATAGAATATCTTCCCACAGTTACATCATGCAGGCACGGTTTTCCGTCTACGATACTCATAATAGTAATTAACCGTCTACATCTGAGGGTTTATTTCCTTTCCCCTTTCCTAACCTACCGAGAACTTACCATTTTGATGGAGCACTTAACCACCCCCTGGCTTCCACGGGTGGTAAGCACCCTGCGCATCATAGATCGTGTAGTATACTTGTCCAAACATTATTTGGTTTTTATTATCACAGGATGCGTCGAAAGATATCAACATAAAGGGAACATATGGGGTTGAATTCCATCAATTATTATCAAGTAAACTGTCTATATTTCGATACAAATAAATATGAAATAAAATATGTAATACGTTCTACATTTTAAAAGTGTTTATGTTTAGGAAGAGCTATTATTATGGTTTAAATTTATGAAGTACAGACCATTCGGTGGCTGGGATGATTCATTCGAGTGCAATGGCAAAGGTTAATTAAAACTGCTCCCTGGTCCTTCGACACAGCGTAAGCTCGAAAATCGGGTTTTGCAAAAATTTTCTACGTCAACTTACTTAACTGATTTATATTTGCCACATTCGTTAAGTAAGTTCATTCGATTTTATCGTTTGAAGTAGAAAAACAAACTACAATGGTGACATTTAAATAAACATAAAATTGTAAATACATGTAATTTCGCCTTCTTCAATACCTTATTTTAAGTTATATAAGATGATACATAAACATATTAAGACAAGCTATGTGTCTTACATAACGTGGTATTAAATAACTCCTATTGCTCAATATTTAATAAATTTTCATATATGATGTTATAACGTTTTTCTGAAAATGATTTTTTTCATTGATTACAGTTTTGTTGATAATACGTGTCAGCGTTCCAACAATTTCCCAATAGTGATCACTAAGTGTGTTGTGTGGCCGTTATTGAGAGGTTTTACTTTGTTTCGCTGAGAAATTTTCCATCAATCCAGAAGAAGATAGATTGGGTAGAACAGGGGGACACAAAATTATGTCTGGATCAAATTATTGGCACGTTGGCACGTACATGGATTAAATTTTATTCCTTCAAATAGCACTGATAGTAATAAATAGATTTGATTGTATTTGTTTCCGATTTTTTGTGCAAAAAGTTCGCATTTAAAAATTTATACTTTAATAACAATTTTCGATTATTTATTGCAGCAATTAAGATTTGTTATAAATAAACGACTGTAGTACTTCATTAGTACTTTCGAAATCAGTTTTAAGTTATCCTGGGACCCCTCAAATGTGAATTATTGATTAGACGAAAACAATAAATTATTTGTTTACCCTACTATTGCTCTGCCACTTTTCATTGGAAATTCAAATTTTCTTCTTGTTTTTCAAGAGAATTTTATTAGCAATGCAATTATGGTACGAATCAGTAATATCGTTAATTAATTACTAAAAAGGTTATTGTTTATTCATTCTGGCGAAAAGTTGATTTTTTGGAATTTTCTCGGAAAGTTCTGGACCGGTTTTGAAAAATTAAAATTCATGTTGAATGCGAATGAATTTGCTATAACTTTACCGTGGGAAGTATTTACGTATAGGACATCTAAATCGAACCTGGTTACATGTCATCCATAGGAAGGCCAACACTGTTGCTAAGGTTTTCAAAAAATAATGACATCGAATATAAGTAACTTTCACCTCACTCATTATATGGAAATACAAAAATATTTCATTTGGAAAGAGTAAACATTTGATGCTTATTTCAGACTTTTTGCTAGAGTTTGGTGAAAATAAATTTAATAAAATAATGATTTATTCGTATCATTCTCATCTTACAAATTAATAATAATTCAACTCTAATTAATTTGTCTCTATCTAAAATGTTGCTAACATGGATTTCTGGTTAGATCTACAATCAATATCTTCATCTTGCACCTATTCTCCATCTGTCCTGTTACTCATAGTGGTGATTCGTGAGTCTTCCAAGGTTTGAAATCGCTGCCGCTATTTCCAGTGCTAAATACCATAGGAGAAACCTCCTTTCCATCGGCATAAAATTTCTCCATATTTCTGTATTAAACCTTTTCATATTCATGCATTCTTGATTTGCAGTACTTCACGCCACAGGTTTATACAATTTTTTCTATTTTTCTAACTCGTCCTATATGCCTGTTGTAATAGGATTTTGTACTGCAATTTGAGCCGGTCGAACAGGGGTTGGCAGCGACAGGGGTAACATCGCTCATGGTTGCCAACGTAAGATATGCGCGAGAATCAGAATCTCCATATAATTGTTATCTGCTTACTCCCCGCTACAGTTGGTACTTATTTGACGTATGTTCATTGGTTTTATACAACGTGTAAAGTACAGTTTTTAAAATATAGAGAAGACAAACGCCTCCTTCTCCATTTACGGCTTTTAATGTATTTACCTGTTCCGTTATCGTCTGAAAGGGGTTATTCCAATAGTTGAAATCTAAAACATTACACTAAAACTATAATTGCCCTAAATATCACCAATTATCTAATCAAATATCTTTCGGTGAGTCTCACAATTTTATTATATGGATATTAAATCTTTTCTTTTGTGAATTATTTATGAATGGAGAAATAACAAGAATGGAAGATAGGAATATTGCTTCTATTGTAGAATCAGTAATAAATTACTCGTTTAATTGTTCATAAACTTATATACATTAAATATTTAATGAGCGGAATATTGCTACTTCAGGAAGCTATTATGTCTGTTTTTATTGTGCATGTACGTATTTATTACTATATTTAGGCTTATTAAGGTTAATGTGTGTATCGAATCGATAACAATTACTTGAATTTTCCACCGCCTTACTGTATCATTTGCTGTCCTGTTATCGAATTCGTTTAAATATATAGTCTGTTCCTCACAGATGCTTTAAAAGACGCACTTATAACTTATCTTTTGCTCATTAGTGTTCTCATAAAAATACGCCAGCTCCGAGAACATCTCGTCACTCATTTTACGATAGGGATGAAATTTACGATAGGGACAAGACCGAAAACATTCGAAATAAATGTCGGTAGTAGAGTCGGCGCAAAGTAACCGAAAAAAAAAGGAGACGGAGTGTATAGCTTTTTTAAAAAACAGCGAACGGTATGCCTATGTGCCCTGGTGGCATTGTCAAATGTCCACGTTCACCTTACGAAACGTCAGGTTATTGCGTCATTTATTTTTTGTTTCATAGTTTGAATTCGATGATTTTTTTTCTAATTTGCACACGATTTGCATATACATTACGTACAAACGTGCTTCGGGTATAATAACACGACGTTTAAACAGGAAACTGAACTTTCGGTACTTATTCGAGTACACTGATTCAAGGTGATTTTCGTTTCTGATAACTTGTCAGTTCAAGGCTGGTAGAATGCACGTTATTTCAATTGTGGAATTTTAGGACTATTATCAATTAAAAATACGTACATATGTGGGTATAATTGCTGGATAATAATCTTTTTTTTACTTGTGTAATATCCGTAATACAATATTTAATGCATTATTACAATAATTATTGTATTTTTCGCTCACGTCGTTTGCGTGATCGAACTCGTATTTTTCCTTTCGCAAGCAAATAAAATTTTTGAACTTCGGACATAAGTAATACACATTGTAGAGGAAATCACATATGTTTATGTATATAATTCTTATATAACCACTTATAACCATCCATCTCGTTAGCACCTTGTTTTATGAAATGCGACCAATAGCTTTTGTAATAAAAACCTGCTCTGATGTTTCATCATATCATCGAGCAAAGTGTAAATTTTATCTATGTTTAACTGATGATTCACCACCACCAAGTGCGATAGTGGAGTCGCGTTAGTAAAGACAATAAAACGAGAAAGGTTTAGATTTGTATCATTAAAACATTATTTACATAACTACAAAGAGCTGGAAATTGTATCGACTGACAATTCTAAAAATATCAATTTCACCATAATCGATATTTTTCCATTATTATCAAAATCAACAAATCTCCAATGTTGAAAGTTTTTATCAATGATTAATTAACGCTTCAAGAGCAGCGAGAACTCCTATTAAGGTAACGTGACTAATTCATAGTTATAATTTTTGTATTGACTGACAATTCTAAAAATATCATATGGAAAATATGGATTAATTTCACTATAATCGATATTTTTCCATTATTATCAAAATCAACAAATCTCCAATGTTGAAAGTTTTTATCAATGATTAATTAACGCTTCAAGAGCAGCGAGACTCCTATCAAGGTAACGTGACCAATTCATACTTATAATTACGTATACTTAATCATAAATTTCATTAATTAGGATTCCCCGATGACAGAACCGGTCACGTAGTTTAATATTAAATTTAGAAAAGAGTGGTATTCTGAAAAACGTGGGCATTTTGACCGGAATTTTTGTTATAAATTTTATACACACCATAGGCGGAAAAAATTAGACGCCCACTACTTCTAGCATCGAGAATTGCAACGTTGGTGCGAATTTGAATTATTTTATTCGGGTATTGTCGTCATATGTACTCACGCCTTGTTTGATATTTCGTTTAGACTCATAGACTCTTAAACGTGTTGTCAATTTTTAATAAATTATGTATGGAATCTTATAGCTAACCTTGTGAGCAGCTTTGTGTATAATGATTTTCTAGGTAGCATGTAGCCTACGAATTAAAAGATACCCGATGGAATAAAAAGGCAGTTCACCTCTAAAATCAGTTTTTAATTAATCATTAATTCTTCTCTCTTATGTTTCAGAGAAAAAAGTAATTTTGAAACATGTCAGCGGCAGGCTGCGCTCCAGCGAGTTGTGCGCGATCATGGGGCCCTCGGGGGCAGGGAAGTCCACTTTCCTAAACATCTTGACGGGGTACAAGTAAGTAAATTTCCACCGAAAAGGCGCTGTAAATATCCCGGAGGACGAGGGACTTACCGAAATGAATTTTAAAATCTTTAATGCGCAATCGTAATTCATTCAACGTGGCCACATAATTAACCTTCGTTAAGGTCGTAGTGGGTGGTAATTCTGTTGGTCGCGGCAAATTTATGGCATATAGTCAATAGGCCTAGGTATCCTAGTAATGACGTTCACAGAACATCTATGTAATAATAAATGAGAACATTTTGGGGTCAAATTTAAGAAATACGCACACTCGGAAACGTACTTGAGCACAATTAAAAAAGCCCTCTTGAAGAGGTGCGTTGCATGCAACTTGAATTTCTGTTCTTAACTCTGTCAAATTTACACAACGTTTACAATAAAATATGAGCTCAACCTACCAATATATTCAGCTCAAACCGTACTGACAACCATTCAAGTAAGCACGTTTAAAAACAAATTTATTGAAGTGTTGCAATTTTAAAATAATAACTAAAAAGGATTCACGACGCCATTAATACATGTATTTCCCACAAATTCTCCAATTTGTCTAGCTGTTGAAGAAAAGTTAGTATCACACCGTTTCGTCAGTAACAACACTGTATATTTTTAGCGTTATCTTCTACTCCGAAGGCGGCCTCTTTGAATCGAGGGTATAGAAAGGTACTTTCACCAGCAAGTTTATTTCCTTCAATGATCCTAAACGCCGTGAAATTACTTCTATAAGAATTGTTGGTCATATGTCTGTGTCAGTATTTGGTTTCACCTGCCTTAAATTTAATTGCAGCCTTCTTATCAACAAAATTATTCATGACATAGTCACATATTATTCTCCTGAAAGTTCCACTGTCATTAAATTTAAAGGTTTTAATATGAGTATGAATTTGGAATTTCTGCTAATCTTTCCAACACCAGCATAATAAAATTTCATCTTGTTTCTATTCCTTGTTTTATTTACTTTGAGCAATAGTAAATTGATTTCATTTTGCCAAGTGGTAGCGAGGCTCCTATGTTTATAATATGTAACTTTACATGTCTCCATCAGACCTAGCCTTACACTTAAATTCAAATATGAGCACTATACGGATGATAGTGTTGATGTAAATGCTCACTAATTGCATTTTTTATAGTTGCTCCGTTATCTTCAACAATTGTAACAACTTAATTCCATTCTAATATAATGTCACTAAGTAATCAAGCCATATTTACTCCTGTATGAGCTACAAATATTTCTTTTGTACATAAAGCACTAGATATAGATTTGAATTTCGGATAAAATGACAAGTAAAGGATCGATAAGATTAATTACTATCAGATTGCTACATATCTCTAGTAAGAAAAGCACATTGAACTTCATTCAGAACAACCTTGAATTATTTTACTTCTTCTGGTAATTTAATTTGTTTTCGTGTAGTTATGCTAGGACACCTGAATTTTTTACTATTGATAGGTGCTGGAAATGCTTCGTTATTAATTTCAGAAGACTGGAACCTAAATCTTTTACTGACACTTTTTTTCCTATTGAGAGGGGGGAGATCTTCAAAAAAGTCCCAGTGCGACCGTCCATTGCACTGAGGACCATGGGATTTTTACCTCATTAAACCCTCCATCCCCCTTCCTTCGCTCTTCTCCCACTGGAACCGCTCATGTCTTACTTCATTCTTCATCGGCCAAACCGATTGAGGTGGCTCCAGAGGGTAAAGTCAGCGTTAGCAGGCCGTCATACATTATGTTCCAGGGTGGGGTCGGTCCTAGTACCGAGCCCTGTGAGACGTCACTGTTCACCCTTCTTGTTTTTGAACTTGTATTGTGTTTGTGACGCATACAATTTAAATATTAAATTCATTAGAATATTTCCGTCACTAGTTAGAACAAGTACCGGTAGAATTGTCGCCATAACATAAAGCATTTTCAGAGTGGATTTGAGTCCAGGCAACTTTTGATGATCACGTAAGCCTTTTGTGAGCAGGTTCAATTCCAGCCGACCAAATATGTTACTACAGGAATCATCACATTTTATAACACGAGAGTGTAATGTTGGATCCGCTGGAACGAACATCTGCTCCGAAGCGACTTGCGTCTTGTGAAGCTATAAGTGACTCTCAAAACTTTCAAGGCTTCTTAAATTCGAGTTATAGAAATTAGGATTTTGGCATCACATTTGACAGTAATTTCAGTTTCAACAGGTTATACATCTACAGTATAGTAAACTTATCAAACTGAAAATTAGCATTCATCATTGGATATAGAAATTGCTCTACATATATTATTCCGTTCACTGATATGTCCTCTGTTGAAATATGGTTGTTATATGGCCCCTTTAGTATACCACTGACATTGATAGGATTGATTCATAACATGAATACGTCATGAAACATACTTGACTGTAAATCTGCCTTCTCGTTCTCGGTGGATTGCATTAGACCTAGGTTTTCTTTACTTATTGATAAATGGTATGATAAACTCCTCATCATTACTTAGCTGAAGAGATATTGAATATAACATCTAGAATATGAAATCCTCATTTATTCAGGTTATCCTCGTATATACTACTAAAACAACCTAGTCATGAGAAAATAAATCACATAATCACAATAAGATATTTTTGCTTTGAGTTTCCCATTCTTTGAAGCCAGTTTAACGCTAAATTTATGTGTTTCTTTCGTTTTATGGGCACCTTTTACGCCCCACTTGTTTTGTATTTGTTGTGGTCTGTTATATATTGTGGAATATTTGTGCACGTTCTTAGCTAATACTAATTTGTATTGCGTAATTAGGGTATCCCGTAAATTGAATAAATAAATATTCACATCGGAATTTGTAGGCCCATAATGAAATTCCCAAATAAAAAGGTAAAGTGACGCTCTTGGGAAGTCATTTTTGCGATTTATAAATTCATTACTACAAATCAACAACTAGTTGCATAACTAACCTACTCACTCATGCATAAACTGGAAGATAGAAAAGGTCTTTCTGTTTCTTCGAAAAATTTAAAATAGTAATCATAAACGTTGAGTGACAGATTTATAATTTTTCATATCATGTTTGAATTAATTATACCATGGTTCCCGTATATGTTTACAGAACAGAGGGAATGAGTGGCCAAATCTTCATGAACGACCATGAACGGGACCTGAGCCAATTTCGCAAACTCTCCGCTTACATAATGCAAGACAATCAACTGCACGCCAATCTTACGGTAGATGAAGCGATGGCTGTCGCTGCCAAACTTAAAATCGGGGACAAATCCGCGGGCGATAGGGAAGAAGTCGTAAGTAGCATAGAACGAATTGCGTCCGAGCAATTTTAATAGATTCCAATGTTTTCAGGTTACAGAAATTTTGGATACATTAGGCCTGATTGACCACAGGAAGACTATGACCAGCGGGCTGTCTGGAGGGCAGAAAAAACGTTTGTCAATAGCACTAGAACTCGTCAGTAACCCCCCTGTTATGTTCTTTGATGAACCGACTAGCGGTCTCGATTCATCCTCGTGCTTTCAATGTATTTCTCTACTACAAACGTTAGCAAGAGGTAAGAGTTACAACTAGAAATTGCTTATATACTTCGCTTTATTATGGCTTAGATACACTTCAGAAAAGTTGACAGTATAGCGAAAATCCGCATGATGGATCAATTTTTTTGATACAAAGCGATACAAGTCCAATTTGATCTATTCTAGTTTTTGCAGTCTGACGATATTTTTATTCAAATACGGTTCATTGTTGTTGATTTTAATTCCTTGCACGATTATAATGTTGTTTATGATGAGCCTTAGTTTTTTAAAACTATTCTGTGTAAATAGTAGCCTTAAGAGCTATTAGCTGGCTTTTCATGACAATACTCAGTCTTCACATAATTTAGATAAATTAATCAATTTCCTTGAGCATTATTAAAAACGAGCATGAACATTATTATTCAAATACTTTTCCCTCTGGATAAAAGACTCAGTATACAAAGAGAATTACTTATCCAGTCTTCTTTGTTGGATCTCCAAGTGACGGGCACTTGTTTAGCCCTTTAAAATGGCGTAGATTTTCGAAAAATATACTCGGAGTGTAAGGAATAAAATAAATCATTCATTACCTTCTTATGTCTCATGCATCTTCATGACTGATAGCAGAAAAAAAATTGGTACGGTATGCCACAGACATAAAGCAATTAGATTTTAGTGCAGCATATACTGTAGCCGTGGTAATTTTTACAGTTGAAATACGATAAATAATAGATAAATAATGAGACGAATATTTACTTTGTCATGACTATTTTAGTTAATTACTATAGGTATAGTATTATCTAGGAAACTCAACAGTGTATCAATTATTAGTATATCCTATAATGTATACATTAAGGTTACATTAGTAATTTCCCTAGAATTGCTATTTGTTAATAAATTTGTTTAGACAAAGGTTTGTCTATTTATTCTTGGGAAAATTACAGTTTACCTTTTCTTTTGTTATTAGGTGGGAGAACAATAATCTGTACAATTCACCAGCCCTCTGCAAGACTATTTGAGATGTTTGATCAGCTATACACTCTGTCCGAAGGTCAATGCGTTTATCAGGGCTCCACGAAGCAATTAGTGCCTTTCCTAGCCAAACTCGGCCTTCACTGTCCCTCATACCATAACCCAGCCTCATACATCATAGAAGTGGCCTGCAAGGAGTATGGAGATCACACCAAGAAACTCGTGAACGCTATTGGCAATGGCAAAAACGACATTCGCGATGGTAAACCATTCCCAGAATTGAAGATCAACGAAGGCCTGAACAATGTTGACCAGTACAATGATGAAGATCTTAACTCTCTGATCACTAATAAGTATGCTAAGGACACACCCAATGGTTACGAAAAGAATTTGAACGGTGCTAGTGAGAGTAACGTTTTGAAGCAAAACGGGGAAAGCGCGGAATTGGAAAAACCGAATGTTAACTCGGTTTTATTGGAAAATACCGGGGCAGTGAAACATCCAAGGTATGGTAATTCGGAATTCCAACAGTTCTTCATCGTTTTTAAGAGAGCAATGTTATTCAGTAGAAGGGATTGGGTAAGTTACTCTCAAACAAATCTTAACTAGCAATCTAATTATCTTTATTTAATTCTCAGACACTTATGTACCTACGTCTATTCGCTCACATCCTCGTCGGATTTCTAATTGGTACCCTGTACTTTAAAATCGGAAATGATGGTGCTAAAGTGCTGAGCAATCTTGGTTTTCTGTTTTTCAACATGTTGTTCTTGATGTACACTTCCATGACAATCACCATACTGTCTTTTCCACTGGAAATGCCAGTGTTATTGAAAGAGCATTTTAACAGATGGTACTCACTCAGGTCCTACTATTTGGCTATAACAATTTCTGATATGCCTTTTCAGGTAAGTTGAGAAAATAAATAATCTGTATGATTGTTTTTATAAAACTTATTTATTACAGACTGTTTGTTGCATTCTTTATGTGACCATTGTGTACTTTATGACAAGTCAGCCACCAGAGTTACCAAGGTTTGGCATGTTCTTACTAGCCTGTCTTCTTGTTTCTTTTGTTGCCCAGAGTGTGGGTTTGGTTGTAGGAGCTGCAATGAACGTACAGGTAATATAATGAGATCATACGAATTCCAGTTGTAATTAGTTTTTGTCAGATCCCCAGATTCCAAACACTTTTCCCAATTTAGAAGAGGGTTTGATTTCAATTTGTTTTTGTTCTCCAGGGTTGTTAAAATTAAAAACTTATTCTTATTTGAAACTGGAAATATATCAACAGAATTTTCTATTTTAAAAAATCGTCCCATGGTACTGAAAAGAATTTTATAGAAAGTTTCCAAGTATTATTCCATTGTTATCACCTTGGTAGTATAATTAAATTATAATACTACATATGAATTTTAACACATCCAGGGGTTTTTATTTTTGACCTATCTAATTAGCCTAAGTCACTGTTGAACTATCTGATTAAATATACTTTTTAGTCTGCGAATGTAATTACAAATAAAATTGCTTCATTTCAAAGTTTTATAAGTATTAAGAAAATATTATAAATTGTCCATTAACAGATACAAAACTTAAATATTTGTTAATAATTAGAACTGCCTGTAAAGTTGCTTTACAGTTTTATTGAGCTTTTAAAATTTATTTCTTTTGCAGAATGGGGTGTTCCTGGCTCCAGTAATGTCAGTGCCTTTCCTTTTGTTTTCTGGCTTCTTCGTCTCATTCGATGCCATACCAATCTACCTACGTTGGATCACATACCTCTCTTACATACGATATGGTTTTGAAGGTACTGCTCTAGCAACGTACGGGTTTGATAGGCCTCGGCTGGACTGTTTTATAAAACACTGCCACTTTAAAAAGCCATCTACTACCCTCGAAGAGTTAGACATGGATAATTCTAGTTATCTGGTGGATATAATTGCCTTAGTAGCTATCTTCTTCTTTCTCAGGATAGCAGCATTCCTCTTTTTAAAGTGGAAACTTAAATCTAATCGTTAATCAGGGTAATTTTTTTGTGACTTTTTTGCAAGGAAGCAGGGTTATATGTTCTTATTCCATCTCTACCTTCTAATACATATGTTATCTATATTTGATAGCTTATTTAAAGTTATAAGTATTGAAACTTTCTAATAAAAAGAGGTGTAAGTGTATTTTTAGTTGGCACATTGTTTTTATCTAAAAAGTAGTTGTGATCTAGATTAGGGGCTGTGAAGATTAATTAAAACTATTGATGTTGAAGAACAAACCAACTTGCCAGTTTTTGCCCATGACCAATAGGTTTTAGGTAAATTTATTTGTCTTTGATGAACAAAAAATCAAGCAGACAATAATTTGACAACAGACAACTTATGATGGAATATTGTACTTATGTATTTTTTTGAAGCAACGAAAAATTACATTCCGTATCTTGTCTGCAGATATTCAGAATATATTTTTAGTATATATAATTAATTTTCATACAGTTAAATATTTCAATATTTTATATGAATATATTAAATAAAGAATTTTAAAAGTGGATCGTTTTTCAATAATACTTTCATGTGGTAAATCGCTCCAGCGAAATATATTGAAAGACCTGGCCTACTGCAGGTATGTATAGAGTATAATAAAAATTTAATCCAAATTCAAAACGTTAAAAACTGTGTATATAACCAACAATATTTTGTCATATTTCACATTTTGACTACCTTCTGTTATAAATTTTGCAGATCTAAAAAACTTTTTTATGAAAATGTTTAAATCACTGTTGAGAATTTCTTAATCGATAGACAAGTAGGTCCAGGTGTATGCAGGATTCTCTGGTGTTTGAGAAAGATCTCAGGGATGAGATCATCTGATAAGGTGGCAAGAAAATAAAGAGTAATATCATCTTGATAAATGAGGAATAAATCTCATACGTACTAATTTGGAAGTAGTCAAAAGTTGTTTTTGGTGGTGATGTAATTTGCAATTAAATTCTATCATTGAATTTTCAAAAAGAACTACACATCTATGTATTTTATACTTCCCGCCGACATTGATTGTAAGTGATTATTACTATTTAATGTTTTCATTAGAAGATGGCGCTCTAAAAAAACAGGATTCTGGACATGAAATAATATACGCAACACACAATTCACAGATAGATCAGATGTGGTATTGTCAAAATTGTCTTTTAAATGTCAAAGTGGTCCGAAGATGTAATGAATTTGTTTGTGGAATTGATTTTTGCGTCCGTTTTCTTTCCTTTCTAGTCATGTAAATACAAAATTTTATTCTGATTAGCGTAGATAGACTGTCATACGAAAATGGTGTCCATAATAAAAAACCAATTATTGAAACATTTGTCGAGGTAAGATAAGGAGCTACTATAAAAATTAAAAGCTACCTAATTATTGTAATTGGTTTAGATTCACTAAAAATCTCTCAGCCGATAAAATAAATCTCAGTACGTTCAAAGGGGAAGGCGAACTGACGAATTTGGAACTTAATGAGATCGTCCTGACTGATTTATTGGAGTTACCGTCTTGGCTGCGACTGACCCGAGCCTGGTGCAATAAAGTTACCTTCAGGATCCCATGGACTAAACTTAAAAGCGTACCTATCAGATTGGTAAGTGCTATCTGATTCAGAGGAACTACAGAATTATCTCTAGATTGTTATCAATTATTGTAAGTGAATGAAGTTTTACATTATGTATTTTATGATATTTGACATTTTTCTTAATAGTTTATTCATTGCTTTTGTCCCTAGCGATTTTGTTTATAGGTTGCCCCCTTTATTTATTCAAAAATATCCTTTAAGGTATTTTTAAGTTACAAACTATTATAATCCATCCAAACCAAATGTCGGAAGTCACAAAAAAATTTATAACTACATAACTCTTCATAATAACCCGCAATAATAGGAAGCTGCCAATATGCAGTGTGTATAGGTGATCACTCAAGACCAAATGATTCATAACTAGTGTTGTGAGATAACAATTTCTCATCATTTTATTTTAAATAATTTGTGATAATATAATGTAATAATAATAGTAAGATTTAAAGTTTTCATAATATTGTTAGGGTGCTGTTTGTCCTGAATTCATAAAACATAAATGGTAATAGCTTTAATGATTGAAACTGTTCAATTTCAACCAACTTTTTCCATTTCAGATTGAATGTGACATACTGTTAAAATGCGCATTTCAGAAAGGCTAACATACAAAGTGAAATGTATGAATAGAGAGCTGCAAATATTCTCTAACATTTATTGTGTCTTATGTTGACTCTGGGAAACTGAGATTTACTACAATTTACTTCACCATATACAATATATTAATTGCTTAAATTTTAATCAAACTGTTTTAGCTAAAATTCATATTACTCATTTCACTTGGAAATAAATTTCCATAGCACCAAAGACACCCATTAGTTTATCATATAGTAATTTGTGAACTTTGAATTCATTCACTTCAATTTGTTTAAATTTAAACTTAGCACTTTAGTTTATTGTGGTTTCTAGTATTTACAGTTTCGAGGAATTTCACTCCTCATGCGTGACATGCGAGACAATCTTCTTTCTGATTTCTTTTGAATGGAACAAACCAATTTTATATACCTTTAATGGCTCATATTATTTTGGTGTTCTTTGTTTCTAAAACCTAATGATATCTTGAAAATAATTTTCTGACCCATTATAGAGTTTGGATGAAGTAAACGTTATAGTTGAGACCTGTGAAGATCTAAGATCGACTTCATCCCAAGCAGGACTGTCTTCTTACACAGCAGTTCCTGGAAAATACAGCTTCATCCATAAAGTAATTGATGGCATTACTGTGACCGTTAATACTGTCAACGTTCTGTTCAACAGTCCAGCCTTCACTGCATCCGTTCAGGTACCCTTCAATTAATCAATCCAGATTTTATTGAGTGAATCGTTGCATTTACAGATAGCACGGATAGTGGTGGAATCAAAAACGCCAAAGTTTACAAAGTCAGATCTACGAATGACTCGTTTGAAAGATCCTCAAAAGGGGCAGTTGCTTATATTTAAGGAACTGGAATGGCAGACTGTGAGGATCGAAGCCAAGTCGACGGTAGACCAAAATCTAACGCCCCTAAGACTTTTGACTAATCAGGCGAGGTGTAGGATTGTGATAAAGAAAAGAATTTCAGGTTTCTGATTGAATGACTGTTTTTTAAGTTCTTTCTTAAAGATATTAATTTTCAGACTGTTTTATTCTTGGTTCAAGACTGGCTATTATTCTAGATGATCTTTTATGGGTCTTAACTGATTCTCAGTTGAAAGCTGCTTTACACTTCCTAGATTCACTGACAGGATTGATCCAAAGAGCCACTCAAATAACACGAAAAGCCAAAGCTGCAAGAAAATTGGAGGTAACGGTACTTATTTTCATTTGCTTTATATATTGGATTATCCTGAAAATATTTAGGAATTACCCGAATATCAAGCTCAACTAGCACAGGAAGCTCAAGCTAATGATCCTGGCAACAAGTCCAGCCGCCTTTTCGCCACTTACGATGTAGTTGAGACATCCTACCATTTTTTATCGAATCATATTGTTCTGCACCTATGTGACGATCCTGGGCGTAAGTTTTCTCTAAAGTTACCTTGAAACACCAATTAATTTCTCAAATATTTTAGCTGGTAGATCAACTCATCCGAACCTTAAAGATGGTGGGGCATTACAAATAAGTGTGAAAAGTTTTCAGGTTGATTATTATCCATATCATCTTGCAAAAGGTTAAAACATCAATTTTTCTGCACATTTTTTGTTAAAAATTTAATTTCAGGGAACCGAAAGCACTGGCCACGTTACACCGCCAGCTCGACCCCTCTCACTATGTGGCAAGATCAAGCTTTGACCTCGTTCAAAAACAAATTTATGGATGTTGTAGATAAGGGTAAAGTTCACCACACCCCATTGAGCAGATCCAGAGTGGTAATAAAGGAAAATTTATATTGATTCAATATTACACTGGAACTTTCAGGGTGATGGTGCCACTAGTCCTGAAGCTCGTCAACCTCAGAGTCAGAGCCAGAAGGAGATTCGGAAGAGACTTGAAGGACAACTGTCCAAATTAATGACGACTTGTATGATCTTGCGAATAGAAGATTTTACTTTGTATAAAGTGACTACTTCTGGGAAAAAGCAAAGTTTGAAGGAATTTATTTGTGGTAAGTAACAAATGATTTATAATTGATGTGTTTCAATTTATTATTAGGTTTTATACTTACAAAATATGATCACAATATATATAACCATAAGTAATCAAGCAATATGTTTGAAAATTTTGTTATAAACAATAATGATTTTTCAACAGCTCAGCATAAGAGGAGAGACAAAAATTTTACTCCAGGTACATTTTTATATACCAAAAATACTGTAGCATTTGGAATTATGGAGATTAGTTTGTTTTTAAACCGATTAGTATGTATGTATATAGGGTGTCTCAGAAAATGGCACTATTATTACCTAAATTATAATTTGTTTAAAATAAACAATTTATCCTGTAGATGTTTGTTGTTAACATTAGTACTCACATGTATTTTTGGCGTTCTACAGTTTGTATCTTTTATTTACAAATATGATATGTTTTTTAGGTGATAGAGATCACATGACTTTACCAAAAGATGCAAGCATTGTCCATGCAGAATTTATTTATTATTATTACCCCAGTGATTTACCTTTCCCACGTAGGTATTCTTTAAAAAAAAAAGATTCTTTAATGATTTCCAAAAAATTTTTAGTTCCCCCTCCGAAATTTTACGTTCAAGTGAATCCGATCCTAATAGTTTTCGATGTGGACAGTTGTCTGTGGTTAAATTCCTTCGGTCTCAATCTGTACCAATCCCTGATGGATGCCAAGAGTGAAGTGCCAACTTCCAACTACACATATATTGATGTAAAAATCGAGGCAATACTACCAAGGGTAATGGATCTTCATTTTAAATAATATGGAACATCATTCATATTTTTCTCAGGTAAATTTCGAGAGCTCGATAGATCACCCAAACCAGAAAGACAGGCCCAAGTGCTTGAGTTTCCAGGTAACCAGAGCGACAATAACAAACGTCCGTAGCCTGGAACAGTCCTCCAGGGCAGATCTGGCGAAGTGCGTCAATGCGTTCCATATGGGCTCTTTATTTTTTGGCTCAGAGTTCCCCTCACAATCAAATGACTTCTACATTGTGACACAGAAGTTCCTCGATCACATATCAACCAGTGATAATATACGACAAGTGCCTAAATTTGATGCTTCTACTTTAGATTCGCTGGTAAGGAACCATTTTATTTACTACTTATTTACCAGGTTGACAACGTTGGAGAAAATACAACATTGTTACAAGTAAACGTAATTTGATTAACATCTTTTGTAACAAATTAAAAAAAGGACCATACTAAGAAATTCCTGTAAACATGTATTTCGTGAATTGTTTTGTATACATAAGCTTTAAACTTCGAATCTTTTATATACACTTTTCCCTTATCAGGATTTTGGAAAAGTTTCAAAAGTTTGCTTCATTGCTACCACATATCTTAAATAATTTTGTATCATTTTGAAAATTGTGTAAGATTTGAAATAATATGAGGATTTCTGTAAGTTTATTGGAATGGTTGAAATCACACACATAGTTTAAATGGTTTGAAGACAAAGTATACAAGATAATTTTATATATTGTCGTTTAATGTTGCCATTAAAATTTTAAGCAATTGAGCAATCCATTAGTTTAATTTCCCTGGAAGATCACTGATAGTGAATTGAAGTATTGCACACTGACCACTGATAATTAATTACAAAGACATTTGTTGGTTACTCCATATTAAAAAAAAGTTGTTATTCAAATCTTTGTTTTTACAGATAGAGCAGTTTAGCCGTGAAATGCTGTGGACTGAAGCCAAAGATGTGTGGTGTATTTCTCTCGATCCAGTTTGGGGTGATTTTCAAGGAACAAGAGCAGTTGGGATTCATAAACCCGTGCCATTCTTAGATACTGTTCCTATAACTATTTGGGTACATACACATCTGGATCCTAATTCTACCTTAAAATCTCCAGTAGAACAAGCACAAGATGATAGTAAAGTGATGAACGCGGATATTCATGCTTTGGTCCATATATCGAATTTGGTCAGCCTGCAGTTGAATCACTATCAATATTTATTTTTACTCAGGCTCGCTGAAGACGCTTCTGAGCTAGCTACATTTTTATCAATGGACGCTGATAGAATATTGAAGGTATTAAATTATTTCTAACATGTTTATTTTTAAAAATGTATTCAAATTTCACTTAGAAAATAGATATAAATTGGGTACAATATTCAAACACAACATCTCCATTAGATATACATAAAAGCACTTAGACTGCAAAAAGCCTATATGTGTCAATTGTTAACTACATTGCCTAAAACAGTGTCAAGCTATTGATTGAAATACAGTTTCGAGGAACTTATTAAGATAATATTAACTATTTTAGACACTAATTACCATAATATTTATTTATTATAGGTAGATTCCTCTTATGAACTATCAACTGTGTCAGAATATTGCAAGCGATTGTTGATGTATCAATGATTATTAGTATTGGGATGCCGACTTATTAAAAAAACATGCGAAAGAAATTAATTTTTGTCTGTATACTGAGGTACTTTTCAAGTAGTTGGCACCTTTAAACTTGCACGGGAATAATTTTCAATAAAACTGGGGAACCCGGAATTTCACTTACCAAGAGGGTGGAAAAGTAGATGAATTTACTCAGTAGTTACTAAATAGCTAGAACTGGAAACTTGGTATGGTAAAAAATTGACTCCCAGGTGGTTGAGAGATATTCAATAATCCCGAATTTTAATTTTTTCCTCCTCCGAGCGAAGCTTGGTAGATTGTCTAATCCATTTAAAAAACACTGAAAATTGAATTCTCAAAGTTTTCAAAATAATTATGAGAAACGCCTTTTTATTGATCATTAACGTTTTTGAAAGTTTTTACTTTTAAATCTGTATTATGGATATTACTACCTCTCTCTTGAATAATCTTCAGGTCGAAAGTAACAGTTCCTTGGTTATCGGCGCTCTCATTCCTCAACTCGAAATCACCTTCGTTATGCCCTCCCATTTCCCAGGCAAAGAGTCATCAGGGGGTGATGCGGAATCCTTTGTTCCTGACTCTTCTAGCATCGCCGATGACGTTATAGTTGGTAAGTGTTAGTTTACTGGCACATATTCGCATTCAACAGATAATATTTAGGTTCAACCACCTCCATATGGCAGATCAACCCTAAACCTTTAATAAACGGATCCAGTACACAGCATGAACTTTCAAGAAGTTTTTCTAAAGAGTTTGATAGGGTATATCCGGAGCCAGCAGCACCAGTGGTCATGTATTCTTCTCAAAGTGGCTCTGTTGAAACACACACCATACAGAATAATTTCAATGCAGGTAAATTCTATAAAAGTGAAAGTGTGTATTTTTGACAGTGATTATGTTTAAGGATTTTCTTCAATGAAGAAGGGTTTTACCAATCTCATGTCTTCAATTGATAACGCTCTTAAGCAGACTCCTGATGACATGAGTGATACCATGTCGATAAGAAGTGATGCTTCTAGTGATTCCGAAAAATTTGTGCTGATTAGCTGCGAAGCAGATGTGCCTGGTATAGATCTTATGTTCGTTGTGAACGAATTCTCATATGAACAGAGCAAAGTGGAGGAGGCGTCAGAAGTGGCAGAAGAAGAAAGCACAATTACTTCCGCGAGTGAACATTCAGTTGCCAGTAGTGGCAGAAGAAAAGATTTGGTGAGAATATTTTGTCTCAAGGTTCTATAGCTTTTACATATTCATATTTCTAGGTCTCTGTTTCAACCTTCAAACTGAATAAAGTGGAGTTTTTGCAACAATCCCTCGGATACTCGTCTTCTATTAAAGTTCAATTAGGCTCTCTAACTTGCGATGACTGTTCTTCAATTCCCTGGGATGAGTTTCAGGTGAGGGATTTTTATACCTATTTGATGGTTTTCTCACATATTTTCGAACTTTTATGAAGCAATTTTATATTCCTCTGCTATTTTTTTGTATTCTCTTTGTTATTTTTATTTGCTGTCCGATTCGAAACTAAAACACTTTTATTTGATTTAAATTGAATTGAAACAAGTTATATTTTTTAACCAGTTTGCTATTCATTGTTTCATTTTCTTTTTATTAACATGGATAAAGATATATATTTTAGTGTCCATATAACTTTTTTATAAACATACATTTCTCGTATTTTTTGCATGCTACTGAATGTTTTGTATGACACACAGGCAAAGATGAAGGTACAGACTTTAACATTTTACCTTAGAAATTATGCATGGCATGGTATGTGTAAAAAATAGGGTAAAATGTGTAAACTTGTGATTTAGTAATGGTGTAGTTGAGGTGAACTTTTCGATGTCTTACCCATTGTTCTTTCTCACTACACCCCTTTCCTTTAGACATTATAGCACACCAGAAAATACACTCTTTTTATGACTGATTGGTTGAGGTTGTGAGTATTGAAATTTGAAAGATTTGTGGTTATCGTGATTATTTGTGACTTTTTATAAATAACTTTGGTAACAGCGTTTTGAGAAGATACCTGTTAATGTTATTTATTCAAAACAGAATTAGTTGTGCTTTGTATTTGTTTCTGAACGAATTTACTGTTATACAAATGACCATACAAAAGCACCAATATTATTTTGTTTATGAAAATTTAAAATGTAAGTGTTAAACACTGTATGTTGTTATTTTGTGTTTGAGAAAGTAAATGTTAAATTCATATTTTTTTTATTTTTGATGTCTGTGATAACGTTTACTTTTAAATTATGGCGAATGAATCATTGAACATAGGAAACTAAAAAATATAAATGTTTCTTATCTTCATATGTTTGGTTTTAAAAATTTCGAAATGTTCTTTCATGTCAAAACCTGTAATAAAAACGTCTTTCACTTTAGAACTGTCAACCTTGATTTGTTTAGCATTTAGTGTTAATCTTCAGCAATCTTTTGCTCACACTTGCCTGCCCTTCAAGCCTCAAATTTCTTCCCACAGAACAAATTTAGCACTAGATCGAGGGCGTGGACAGACAACTCATCCAACATCTCTACCACTTCCAAAGTGAAGCTTCGCTTGGATCACACTCTCGCTTTACCAAGCTCCAAGTCCATGATGGAGCTCGATTTTAGACATAGGGAGAACTTGGCCAAACTGTTCAAGGACCTTTTGGCCATTGAAGTGAGAGATCTAGCACTTAATTTGAATATGAGCACTGTTATAGGGCTGGCAGATTTAGCTGAGGATGAAGTCATTCCCATTCCGCTTCCTATGAAGGTAACATGGTATAAAAGTGTTTTGAGTGATGGTTAGGGAATGGATTTTCAGATAACATTGGAGAATTTAAGGCTGCATTTGACTGAAGATCGGCCTCCTGTGAATATAACATCACCCGGACCGGTACCAATTGATTTGAATATTGAACAACTTTACATTACTAGGAATGATGATGGAGTTTTCAACATATCGTCTAGTAATCCTGCCAACATATCTTCGACTTCATCATTGGTATCTGGTAAGTTCCCATATGCGATGGAAATATATTATGATCTCAGTGTAAAGAAATATATTTTTTTAGAATATCTGAATATGAATATTCTCTTGCTGAATTTCCACTTGAATAGCAGAAGCAGAAACACATGATCTTGATGTAGTTATGTTACACAGATTATTTGCTCTCAAAACTTCAGGTTTCACTTGAAATGTTATCTGATGTCTAGGTACCTCACCAAATATTCAGTTAACACTACCAAGTTTAGGCCGATTTTCATGACCTTTAAATTCCATGGCCTTTAAATATATGCATAATTAATGGGAATCCTTCATCGCAAATGCAGACAAAATTGCTCGTTGGTATATCAACTTGCATAATTGATTGAGATAGCTTTTAGGGCCACTACCGAGACAGTAGTAATACAGTTTAGTACTTTAGTATTTTAGTACTTTAGTACTTTAGTAATACAGTTTACAGTACGTAGTTTAATTTTTTTTTTGTTGATGTTCTGACATTCAAATAGTCTGGGCCTCTAATTCATGGCGATTCAACGGTTGTCTAGCACTATCCTTGGACTTTGTACCCGAAGTATTTTTATCCCCCTTTTTATTATTGTACACCACTTCACATTGCGCAAATGAATCGATAAATAACAATGAGTAAAATTATCAATACACCACTTACTGTATAATTAAAGTCTGAAAAACCTACTGTAGCTTCCTTTTCCAATGCTTAACTGGCAGGATGCACAGGGTTTGTTTGTAAATTTGTGTATATATTATGTTTCAAAAATTGTTTCTACGATCAGTTTTTCTAATGCTCCAGGCTATTTAGGACGCAAATTCCTTTAATATAACCTGCCAACAGCTACTTAGATTCTCAGTAGTACAGAGGGCCGTTCTCCTCCAGCTTTAGAACATATCGAAATTAGGATCTTTACAATTTTTGCCCATACAAAAAAATTTGGCATATTATTTGTATGATACTTAAGTACAGTTTAAACGTAAAAAAAATTTTTTTTTGCTAAAATTGAAATTTCTAAGGTAGCCCAAGCCCTTAATTTCCTGATTCGATCCAAATTTCTAGCTCAGGAACTTGAACCGAATTCTGTGAAAATAAACAAGCAGCTCTCCTCGGACAACGAGGAGCTGAAGCGTCGCTTGATCGCCCTGGAGCGCGTCTCCGAGGAGAACAAACTGCTGCGCAGGACTGAAGAGGAGACGGAGGTGCTGCGCTCCTGCCTCACGTCATCTCAGGACGAGGTGAGGCAACTCCTCTCTGATAAGAAGAAATTGCTCGACGAGATCAAGGCCCTGAAAGAACAGACTGCCTCCGAGCGTGGCTGGCAATGGAATAGCAGTAAGAGATAGCAATGTTGTTTCGACTGCACCAACTGCTGTAGCACGGTGAAGCGTTCGCAGTAGTTAGTGTTGCAGTCTTTGTTTGGTTTCTTTGGACTATGTAGGTTAGACAGAAGCAAATTTTATATTAGTGATATTATTTACTTGACACTTAAAGTTCAAAATTAGACCTTGCTAAATAATAAGTCTGTGTTTAGGGTCTCAAGATCAGTAATTATATGTATATGATTTAACAGTAATTCTGAGATTCCAGCAAAGTGCTTTCACAATCATGTCTTTATTCTTCCAATGACAGCAAATGGAATTTAAACAAATATTCTCCATATACCCGAAGGAAGATGACTAACTGCCACTTTCGTCTACAAGAAATGTATATAAAATCATATCAAAAAAGCTGAAACGTGGGTGCTTCCCTGTAACCAGTTAGGTTTTTTAATAAGTAAATAATGTCACAATTCCAACCTTAGGTTGTGCTTAAACTGAGGGATATTTGCAACCAACCTTTTCTCAAACCAACAACATTGACTTGTTTACAGTGTTTCTACAAACAAAGCACCACAACTTCTGTCGCTAAATAGAAGCTTGCTTTAGAAAAGGCTTAAGAAGCAATTGTTTAACGCTTTTATTTTTTCTCTTTCTGCAGCCTCCACCGGAATCTAAGAACAACAGACAGGCGGGCCGTTCAAATAATTTAAGGTTCTAGCTTTTAGTTTAAGCTCAACCTATAGTTAAAAGATTTCTAACTCTAGTTGCCATGTCTGTGTTATTAAACTGAGAAAAAATGTAGAGAAACTTGAGTAGAAATCAGAAAAGGTGTTGAAACTTTTAAACTTTCCACTCTGAAGGAAATATATTTTATTAAAAAGTAGCAGAAGAGGTATTTTGGATCAAGAGATGATTAAATAAATAAGAAGCAAATTTAATTCTCTTATTATCTTGTTAATTTTTCATTGTACTGAAGCTTTCGATGTTTTCCTGACTATATAAAATATATTTTGTGTAATTTACTAGCAAGGAAAAGCAGATGTTATTGTAAATGTTGATACTCATTGGTTTTTTTTTCTTGTGCATCGGTTGTGATGATATACCTACATGAAGGTTTATGATATTTTTGAAGCACCATTTTTGGCTTTCTTTATCCATACCACTCAGCCAATAATAGTGTTTATCCCTCTTTTTTTTTCGAAACAGAAACTCTTAGGAATAGCTGCTGCCTTGGTGTCATAGACATTTCTGAATGTTTGATGTAATTTCATATCTAAACTTACATTTTCGTATATTTTGGAATGTAATGTATTTACAATCACAAAATATATGTATGCAAAATATACAATTTTTAAACAGTTAAATTTTAAATATTTAACAAAGCAGCATTTAAAAAAGACAACGGTGGGTTGTAAAGGACCGTTTTAAACTTGTAAGAGCTACCTTTCAGCAGAGTAATCAAAAAAAGTTAACTGTACTTCTCATTTTTATGTGGATGTGACTTGTTTTAGTTAGATTTTTTAAAGATATTTCCAGGTTTTTATTAACTGAAGCAGTTTTTTGATTTTGATCTTGTGAACGATTTAAGAACACTTCAAATGTTACTAATTTTTTTAATATCCAGAGGTATTTGAAAATGTTGGTAATTTCCTAGACTAAATCAGAAAAAAAATTCTTAGGCAGTTGTTCACTAGGTCACTTGTTTTACAAGAATTTGTGTTATATTTTATATTTATGTTACATATCTACATATCTTTATATTGTTATTTAAATTTCAGATACTTTTTGTACTTATGTTATTTAAATTAGATACCAAATATTAAAAAAAATTTATTTCATATTTTGGTGTATTTATTATCCTGTTTAATGCAATTTTTAAATTACTGAAAGTAGATTTAGAAAACCTAATTGAAAAAATCGACTTCTACTTGTGTACTTTCGATACACTCTTTTTCAGATCTACACAAGGCAGTAAAATAGATTAACTGTTCCAATACTATTGTCGACAAATTTTATAAAACATCTACACACATTCATGGCGACTAGAAATAGTAAAATAAGGTCTCTTTTAAGTATATATATCGTAATTTTGGGAGTCTATGTTTAGTCAGAGTTTATATATCGCCATTGCACCATACATTGGCGCAGCAGCCAGGGGCAGGATATATGTAACAAAGCAGCTGTGCATAAATGGAAACGGGTTATGCCTGCCAACTGGATGTTGGACCACATGGAAACAAGATACAAAAATGACAACGAGACTAAGCATTAAACAAAGACGTGATTAAAGGGGGAGGCTACAACGAACACAAGAGTGGTGTGGAAGGAAAAGAATAAATATAGAATAAACACATGACAGTACTATAACAAGCAATTTTATTTCTAAAAAGTGTTGCTGTCATAGAGTTAATTCTTTGTCGATATCTCAAATCGATAACAAGAAATTATTAATTCTGCAAATTACACAGTATAAAGTCACATTTTATAAGGGCTTCCCCACATAGTTAGCGATCCATTGTAATACAAAAATTTCATAGGTTGAATGAACGTTGAACATTATACATGGAAGTTCCAAACTGTAACAGTTTCTCACTATGATTGTCTGTTTATTTGGATTTCTCTTAATGATAAAAGAGTACCATTTGTCATTACAAAAGATTTTATTAAAATAACGTTTTTTAAACTTTAAAAAGATCTATATATAATAATTGTTCATTTCAATCACTACGATGTATTTGCAAGACTAACACATTGCCAATAATTGTATGTAAAAATTTTGATTTCTCACTACAATAGCCTTATTGATTGATTATAGCATGAACACAATACAATAAATTTCGATATCATAGTGAGTTCGAAGGGTACATTCCAAAACATATCATAGATATTAATGGATCATGCAGCTTATTCCACATTGAATTTATTTATAATATAAGTGACACGGAAAGGATTGGAATAACAGCTCCTCTCTAAGGCTGCCCCTCGCCAAGGCCCGATGTGGTGCTTGTAGCAGGCTCAGGCACCGACTCATAGGCCGACCTATGCTTCAGGAGGTATGAGGCCAAAGCAGAGATTGGCTCCGGGGGTCTCTCCTTGGCAATGAACGATAAGGCACTCATCAACACTGGTACAACGGTCTGGTCCAAGTACTGCCTGGTTGGGAGTGATGAAAGATCAGCACGACTCTTCCGTTGAGCTTGGTCTTGGCTGTCCATTGTAACGGCCGCCTGAAAATATTACTTTTTCAAAACAAATACAGCATGGAATCGTCAGAAAGATTATATAGAGAGAACTCAATTTGGCAAATGGCAGAAATGAGATACCATAGGAAGTTGCTCTCTATAAGATGAATATGTACAATGAGAAACAGTGAAACTAGGCTAGGTGTATCCTATTACTCATTTGGATCTGTCTGGTAATATAAACTATATCCATGAATTCAGAAAAGAAAAAACTACTTTAGCGTTTTCTCATTTTTGTATATACAAACGTAATTTTAATGCTTGCAGGAGTAATTTCTATGCAATAAACAAAAGCGCAAGTGAGATGGGAATAAAAGATTGCACTAAAAAAACGTTAAATATTTTAATATTACTAGAACTAGATAGAAACTTCACTCTTTGAAAGGTGGCGCCTAATAAAAATTTCGAATCTATTCTCGAAAATTCCGAAACATGTAATACCGCCGCCAATCTCCATAATGACAAACTTCTGTTCAAAGTCCTAACCATGGATGGAGAGAAAAGGTACCTAGTGTATGACTTTGGCATTCCAAGGGCGTATGTAATTTATTTCATTATTTTTCCTTTAATGGATTACTCCTGGACATACAATGTTTGAAAACAAAGGGACAGTCTGTTAAAACCAACCAGAAAACTGCCCACATGGCCTCTAGAGCTACCTACTGTAGAGTCTACCTACTGTTTAGTACTAGTTTTGAAACTCACAGAGAGTAGGGACTACATATCTCGGTGACGACTGAAACAACTTACTTGAATTGTAGAGCAGAAGTTTGGATCCCCGAGAAGATGGCACACCTCGCGAGATACTTCTACATTGGGTACATCGGATGCAGATGCAGATGCAGATGCAGATGAAGCTTTCGGCTCTGCAAAAGGAAACACGCATTAATTACTTGCTTTTTATGGATTTTTTAGGTAAAATATAAAATAGTCGTCGGGAAATCTCGGTTCGTACCGTTGTTATGATTCTAATGGTTCTTGGTACCTATCCACCGGACGGAAATCGATGAATTTGCTATCGCGTAGCTCGCGGCTGGGGAAGCCAATTCTGCGTTGTAGCTCGTGTAGGAGAAAAACAGTAAAGTGACTGTTGAAGGGATTAAGATCCTTATGCACCTCTGCTATACGAACGAGAACGTAAAACACATGCGCATGATGGTTTTTGAGCAAATCGATGATGGCGGATGTTAAACCAGAGCGACACACGGCACGGGACGAAACAGAAGAGAAGTGCATCGGTCCGGCCAGGGCCAGGAAAGTCTTATGGGAGGATCGGAGACACGATAGTAGTTTGAACCACAACAAAAGGATGGCGCTGCCACACAACTTTTTTAGGCTAAGTGCAAACGAAAATGCGGGTTGCGGCGCTCGAAGACTGCGAAGTGACATAACAATACCCTATGGTTTGTGTGCCTAACCTCAACTTGTTATTCTGTGGCTTCAGGGCCTGTTAGTTTTTGTGCCTGTTTTCGACGCTGTTTTTAGTGAGTTCATTAAAATAACGTAATTTAAAGTAATATAGATTGAAATAACGTAATTTAAAGTAATATAGATAAAGTTTTACTTTAACTCCTTCTCGTTTCTTACAATTTTTTTGCACAAAGTGCTCGAAATGCTTCTAGGAGCCATTTCCACATAATGTAGAAAGGCGCAAATGGGGGTCTACCCAAATGGATTAGCGAGAAGTAACTAAAGTAAAGAATGACCGATATTTGTCATACGAATTGATGGACGTTTGCTACTTTTCTTCTAGAGTCTAATTGAAGGTGAGCTACAACTTACCCCCGCCGGAGGTGGACTTCACCACGCTTCCACCCTTGGAATTAATGGATCGCTTCCTCATTCTCAGCAGATCAATCGCAGACTAACGTATCAGAAGTTTTTCAATCCAAACAAATTGTTTAAAACAAGTGATGAAAGTGATTGTCAAACGTAAGTATACAGGTAGTATTTAAAAACATCAGCATGTATCATTAACACTATCGTTTGTGATAAAAAGTGTTCTAGAGAGAGGGTAGCTATTTTCTAATTGTCTATAGTTATTAATCATAAAAATTGTAAGTCTCGGGGGTCAATGAAGGATCATTTCTAAGAACTCAATGGTGGATCAATAGAATTGGTATGATCACCTTGTTATTACAAGTTCAGAGGTCAAGGTGGTACCCTCTCAAACCTCCTGGAAGTCCCCGAACAGCATTAAGGCACTCAGAGATAACTTCAGCATAGATGAGTACATTCAGGAAATGATTGATGATTACTTTCCACAGAATTCACAGTATTACTTACCACTTGAAAATATATATTTTGTTGCCAACAAATTCAAAAAACACTTTTGGAGACTGTTGTTACCACTGAACAACTACATTTTTTTGTTTTTAGATTTTTATATTGAAGGTTGCTATGAAATAATGAAATGTTTGAAAAACGATCTTTTAAAGAATTTAAATTTTCTGGATCCAACTATTGTCATATCAGGTAGTATTCCATCAATAATTGATATAGGACGAATGTTCCCAAATTTAATTAAGGAAAATTATTTACAAACGCTTGATTCGGAATGGCGTCTATTATGAAATCTGGTTGAAGTTCAATCTTTATCCAATGATGTGAAATTATTTTGGAAGCAAGTAGCAGAAGTGAAATATAATGATGAAAGATTAATGTTTATCACATTATGTTCCTTTGTCTTTAGCACCTTAATATTGTCTCATTCCTCGGCTAATATTGAATGCGAATTTTCTGCTGAAGTAATGCAGAAGCGGTTTTCGGATTGGCCCCCTCATCGTAAGGAGGGGTTGGTTCTGAACATTTTTGGGGCAAAAGAATCAATTCCAAAAAATTACCATGTTGTCAAATGTATCTACGACAGTTAAACTATGTAACTGTTTTATGCATTATTTAAGTAATTACTGGTAGCTGCTAACATTGTCTTAACTTTCAAACAGTGACTTCAATAAACCTTCGTGTTTTTTTTTTAATAGAAAGAGTATAGTTCGCATTTAGGTCTTTGCCCAGTTCAAAATGTAAAGGAAGCCTCTAAAAAATTTTAAATAGTTATTTCCTAACGATGTAACATTAAGCGACCAATGCTTAGGCGACTAAGGGTAGTACCAACGCGCTCCGTACTTACCCTCTCGGAGGCGCCACCCACGCTTCGACATGACCACCGCGCACGCTACCTGCGCCCAGGGAATCCTCGCCGGGGCGACTAAGACGAACCCGCGAGAGGGGTATAAATAACCTACCCGTAGGAAGAAATCATCAGAATCCGCCCTCAAATCCACCAGCTAGCAGCCTTTTTGGAACTCTAGCTGAGTTGAGGAGTTTTGCTCGTGCCTGACGGAACCTCTTAAGGGTGCTCCACTGGCTGCCTTTATAGGAACACCAGTCTGACTCGAAAGAGGGAAAATCAGTCATAAGATAGCGGATTGTTCGCCGATAGACGCTAAATTTACCTTTTTTTGAATTATCACATAGTTAAACAAAATAAATAATAATAATTAACAGTACAACCCGCCGAGTTAGTTATTACAACAAGAATATATTTCCATTTGCAGATTGGACCGGTGTAGCTACATGGAAATGGATAGCAAACGACGATAACTGTGGAATATGCCGCATGCCATTTGATGGTTGCTGTCCAGATTGTAAGCTGCCTGGAGACGATTGCCCTTTGGTTTGGGGACAGTGTTCGCACTGTTTTCATATGCACTGTATTGTCAAGTGGCTGCATTCGCAACCCGTCAACCAGCAGTGTCCAATGTGTAGGCAGGAGTGGAAGTTTAACAACAAATAAAAGTTAGTAAAAAATTTTTTTTTGAATACTGTAAAACCTCCCAATAACATGCTTCTGCAAACAGCAACATTTTCTATTGTAAAATTACTGTACTAATTATGGTTGTACTATAATTAAGTGATTTCAGTGAATGTGGTTCACAAATAAAAATTGTTTATAATCGAAAATGTCGATGAGTCGATTTTGCAGGTCTTAGATTATTTTATTGACTAATAAAAAGAGTTAAATCTTGAAGTTGTGTATTTAATAATATACTAGTCAGTAGGTTTCAAAATTAATTATTTTAATTTAAAGGTATTAACGCGTTTTAAACTTTTTTTTTAAAAAATTTTTAAACTAGCCATTTCTCTAACTTGAAAAACTAAAGTTCATCTGTTATGCAGAATTGACAGTAAATGGAGGTTTTACTTTATTGTCTTTACATTATGGGTTTGTTTTGTCTCAATAGTAGCTTTTAATCTATTTCTTTATATTTGAAGCTCATTCTCTTCTTAAGTTTAAAGATTTGTCTATATTGTCGGCTTACTTATAGTAAATGACAATTTTCCATATGGTAAGACCGTACGTTAAAAAATCTTTGAGGCTGCACACAGAAACCAAAAATTACATTACTGATTACAAGAGTATTTTTCAATTAAATCTTTAAAAAATTTCCTATCATATCAAAATTACTGAAATATGAAAGTATTTTGTTCGCCCTTTTTTAATTTGTTTTTACATTCAAATTCATTGGAATAAACTTTGGATTCTGAATCATCACACATAACTTCTTATTGTGTTCTCTTGAATAATTAATTTATTCTTAAGAGAACTGTTGATTCTTCTGTTTCACCTCCTACTCATAACCATTTTGGTATCTCTCAGATTATAAATTAAATGTTTGGGTTTTTATGTAGTTTGTTGCAAAAAAAATTGCAAACAGAAATAATCTAACCGCAGCCTTTGATTTATATTTCCATTTCTCATAATTGTGTATTTTCTTGGGGGACCTTGAATGAAATTCCTGAAGTTTAGCAATTTGAAACAAATAATAGATATGTATTTAAATAATGAAGGATTTTTCTTGAGCCTTATTTATTCGCATTCTATTTAACTGTTCAATCAAAGAGTCCTAGTGTATCTGACCCGACATTGTTGATCAAATATATGCCAGGTATTCTTGATTAATCGATTGGATAATTGAAACGGGAATATCTAAAAGCAGTGTGATAGTACATAGATGTTAGTTTAAAGTGATGACTGTTATCAACATTTCCACGTAATTTGAAATTATGTCGGAAAACTTTAGTAACTAACCGCATTTTATCAAGAAACCATGATTCATAAAAATGCTATAAATACCATTTTTCCGGTTACTAAAATGCGTCGCAGTTGTTTACATCGTACATGATGTAAGATATCAACTTTGATTATAAATTTCCATAATTTGAAATGTCTATATGTGTGGATCCATATGTTGATTACGCAGGTATATACTTTGTAACAATATGTTTCTTGCAATTTGTTCCGATAATTTAAACGGCACATAGGTATATCTTCGTAATATTATTTGGAATTGCAACAAATATCTAAAATAGATAAATTCTTGTATAGTTCACAGTGTGGCCAAGGTTTAGCCTCAGAAGTTGCCCAGAAAAAGGTTAAATTACAGTTATAACTATATATTTTTTTAAATAAATTTTTGAACAACATGGAAAATACGAATATTCATAAAGTCAAAGACCAAAAAGTAAATAAACAAATAAAGTAAATAAATAAATAAATAAAGTAAATAAAAGTAAAAAATATACCAAAGTAAAGACCAAAAAGTCATAAAAACGATATCAACTGCTAATGGTTGTTGAAAAGGAAGGTTCCTCAATTCCTCATAAGTGGCCCACTGTTTTACTGCCAATTAGGGGTCTCCATAAGCTCAATAAAAGGCGAGACAGCTAAGCATGTAAATCATCTATTACAGGCAAACAATTTTCTTCAGCTCTTTGACAATCGACTTGATAAGTATTTCTTCAATTTCGACATCATTTTTCTCAAAGCACCTCATTATTGGTTCTGGCATACTATCAGTTTCACACAAAATTCAGACGTTTCACCACCTTTTAGTACATTTTCTGGTATCTGTGGTTAGACCATGTATTACATTAACACGCACACTTTTTAGGTGCAAAATATGTGCCACAAGTATCTTCCCAATGTGCATAAATAAAAGTATATCAGTATAAAACCACGTACCACATAGATCTCTTCCCCCATTTAGCTCATCTTAGTCTTTCAGTGCACCCTCCTTCCCTGGCCAAACTAGATAGTTTATGGATGGACCTTTTTCTAAATACCTCATTAATTAGATTTTGATGTTCAATTCGCCACTACTATATGGACAATCGAAATATTAAAAGACACTTCCAACAATTTTAATCTCAAATAGCAAACATTTTTGGTTAAATGTTTATTAAAACTTTTTTCTTAAAACGCCTTAAGTATCAAATGTGATGGATAATATGTAGCACACCTTCTCTATGGTAGGGAAGGGATCTACTGTAATCTAGATCTAGGTATACTTATAAACACAAACATGTATGTTTGTCCAAAAATTGGATCTAATTTCTTGCCTTGAACTAACGATATTGAAATAAATGAATAACTTGATTTATTTAATAAATGGAAAATCGGCAAGTTCAAATTAAAGTAATAGTGTAACTTATTTACGTACAATTGAAAATCAGTGTAAACATGGATTGAGTATACAAGCCGATAAGATTTGATTAATCTTTCAAACCAGAGGGCAAATTATATTGTAACGTTTTCCGTGGATTCACAAGGACCCAGGAATTTCTTTGGTTTAGAAATAGTATGAAGACAAAAAAATGAAAAAGGATTTTTGAGGATTTTAGAAACACAGTCGAATAATATTATTATTGCTGTGAAATAGGCATAATTAGGAAAAAATCGTTAAATTTCCAAGTTTTTTAAAAGTTAATTTTCCACTACTTGCAAAATATGTAGAAAATTGATAATGATTGTTCTGAACCCCACAAATTTGATTAAAATAAATCTCGTGATTTTTCCTTATTAATTCTGGAATCTGTTGAGAAATTTACGATTTTGAAAAAAATTTTGTGGGGTCAGGAAAAACGTTTGGTATCGATCACCGGTTTCTTTACGCATCGTAAGGCACTCCTAACTTTCTAAATCATTTTGAAGAAATAAATTCAGTTGATTACGACCTAGAGAATTTTTGATCTTTTTTTTAATTTTTCTGTTTAATGTGACCATTCACAATGTTAGAGTGCTCCAAATGAAGTGAAACTTTATGAGAGTATTCAGCGGAGTTTCCTTTATACGCCTACCGAGTTTCATTTCATTAGCTCTTAAGATGACCGTTCCGGGAGCACTTGACATGCTCCGCTGACCGAAATCCGCCTTAATTTTTCTGTTTAAAGTTACCATTCACAATGTTAGAGTGCTCCAAATGAAGTGAAACTTTATGAGAGTATACAGCGGAGTTTCCTTTATACGCCTACCGAGTTTCATTTCACTGGCTCTTAAGATGACCGTTCCGGGAGCACTTGACCTGCACCGCTGACCGAAATCCGCCTTAATATTTCTGTTTAAAGTTACCATTAACAATGTTAGAGTGCTCCAAATGAAGTGAAACTTTATGAGAGTATTCAGCGGAGTTTCCTTTGGTAATAATATGAGTTACATTATGATAATTCAAAATTTCAATAAACCACAGTAGGGAGAGACACGACATGTCACGTAAATCTAAGTGCGATAATCGCACTTCAGTTCTCATATTTCAACGAATTGTGAAGTGATTTTTGAATTGTTTGATATTTTGGAAAGCTCAAAGATTCCCTTTGTTAATAATATGAGTTACATTATGATAATTCAAAATTTCAATAAACCACAGTAGGGAGAGACACGACATGTCACGTAAATCTATGATAATCGCACTTCAGTTCTCATATTTCAACGAATTTTGAAGTGATTTTTGAATTGTTTGATATTTTGGAAAGCTCAAAGATTCCCTTTGTTAATAATATGAGTTACATTATGATAATTCAAAATTTCAATAAACCACAGTAGGGAGAGACACGACATGTCACGTAAATCTATGATAATCGCACTTCAGTTCTCATATTTCAACGAATTTTGAAGTGATTTTTGAATTGTTTGATATTTTGGAAAGCTCAAAGATTCCCTTTGTTAATAATATGAGTTACATTATGATAATTCAAAATTTCAATAAACCACAGTAGGGAGAGACACGACATGTCACGTAAATCTATGATAATCGCACTTCTGTTCTCATATTTCAACGAATTTTGAAGTGATTTTTGAATTGTTTGATATTTTGGAAAGCTCAAAGATTCCCTTTGTTAATAATATGAGTTACATTATGATAATTCAAAATTTCAATAAACCACAGTAGGGAGAGACACGGCATGTCACGTAAATCTAAGTGCGATAATCGCACTTCAGTTCTCATATTTCAACGAATTTTGAAGTGATTTTTGAATTGTTTGATATTTTGGAAAGCTCAAAGATTCCCTTTGTTAATAATATGAGTTACATTATGATAATTCAAAATTTCAATAAACCACAGTAGGGAGAGACACGACATGTCACGTAAATCTAAGTGCGATAATCGCACTTCAGTTCTCATATTTCAACGAATTTTGAAGTGATTTTTGAATTGTTTGATATTTTGGAAAGCTCAAAGATTCCCTTTGTTAATAATATGAGTTACATTATGATAATTCAAAATTTCAATAAACCACAGTAGGGAGAGACACGACATGTCACGTAAATCTAAGTGCGATAATCGCACTTCAGTTCTCATATTTCAACGAATTTTGAAGTGATTTTTGAATTGTTTGATATTTTGGAAAGCTCAAAGATTCCCTTTGTTAATAATATGAGTTACATTATGATAATTCAAAATTTCAATAAACCACAGTAGGGAGAGACACGACATGTCACGTAAATCTATGATAATCGCACTTCAGTTCTCATATTTCAACGAATTTTGAAGTGATTTTTGAATTGTTTGATATTTTGGAAAGCTCAAAGATTCCCTTTGTTAATAATATGAGTTACATTATGATAACTCAAAATTTCAATAAACCACAGTAGGGAGAGACACTACATGTCACGTAAATCTATGATAATCGCACTTCAGTTCTCATATTTCAACGAATTTTGAAGTGATTTTTGAATTGTTTGATATTTTGGAAAGCTCAAAGATTCCCTTTGTTAATAATATGAGTTACATTATGATAATTCAAAATTTCAATAAACCACAGTAGGGAGAGACACGACATGTCACGTAAATCTAAATGCGATAATCGCACTTCAGTTCTCATATTTCAACGAATTTTGAAGTGATTTTTGAATTGTTTGATATTTTGGAAAGCTCAAAGATTCCCTTTGTTAATAATATGAGTTACATTATGATAATTCAAAATTTCAATAAACCACAGTTGGGAGAGACACGACATGTCACGTAAATCTATGATAATCGCACTTCAGTTCTCATATTTGAACGAATTTTGAAGTGATTTTTGAATTGTTTGATATTTTGGAAAGCTCAAAGATTCCCTTTGTTAATAATATGAGTTACATTATGATAATTCAAAATTCAATAAACCACAGTAGGGAGAGACACGACATGTCACGTAAATCTATGATAATCGCACTTCAGTTCTCATATTTCAACGAATTTTGAAGTGATTTTTGAATTGTTTGATATTTTGGAAAGCTCAAAGATTCCCTTTGTTAATAATATGAGTTACATTATGATAATTCAAAATTTCAATAAACCACAGTAGGGAGAGACACGACATGTCACGTAAATCTAAGTGCGATAATCGCACTTCAGTTCTCATATTTCAACGAATTTTGAAGTGATTTTTGAATTGTTTGATATTTTGGAAAGCTCAAAGATTCCCTTTGTTAATAATATGAGTTACATTATGATAATTCAAAATTTCAATAAACCACAGTAGGGAGAGACACGACATGTCACGTAAATCTAAGTGCGATAATCGCACTTCAGTTCTCATATTTCAACGAATTTTGAAGTGATTTTTGAATTGTTTGATATTTTGGAAAGCTCAAAGATTCCCTTTGTTAATAATATGAGTTACATTATGATAATTCAAAATTTCAATAAACCACAGTAGGGAGAGACACGACATGTCACGTAAATCTATGATAATCGCACTTCTGTTCTCATATTTCAACGAATTTTGAAGTGATTTTTGAATTGTTTGATATTTTGGAAAGCTCAAAGATTCCCTTTGTTAATAATATGAGTTACATTATGATAATTCAAAATTTCAATAAACCACAGTAGGGAGAGACACGACATGTCACGTAAATCTATGATAATCGCACTTCAGTTCTCATATTTCAACGAATTTTGAAGTGATTTTTGAATTGTTTGATATTTTGGAAGGCTCAAAGATTCCCTTTGTTAATAATATGAGTTACATTATGATAATTCAAAATTTCAATAAACCACAGTAGGGAGAGACACGACATGTCACGTAAATCTAAGTGCGATAATCGCACTTCAGTTCTCATATTTCAACGAATTGTGAAGTGATTTTTGAATTGTTTGATATTTTGGAAAGCTCAAAGATTCCCTTTGTTAATAATATGAGTTACATTATGATAATTCAAAATTTCAATAAACCACAGTAGGGAGAGACACGACATGTCACGTAAATCTATGATAATCGCACTTCAGTTCTCATATTTCAACGAATTTTGAAGTGATTTTTGAATTGTTTGATATTTTGGAAAGCTCAAAGATTCCCTTTGTTAATAATATGAGTTACATTATGATAATTCAAAATTTCAATAAACCACAGTAGGGAGAGACACGACATGTCACGTAAATCTAAGTGCGATAATCGCACTTCAGTTCTCATATTTCAACGAATTTTGAAGTGATTTTTGAATTGTTTGATATTTTGGAAAGCTCAAAGATTCCCTTTGTTAATAATATGAGTTACATTATGATAATTCAAAATTTCAATAAACCACAGTAGGGAGAGACACGACATGTCACGTAAATCTATGATAATCGCACTTCAGTTCTCATATTTCAACGAATTTTGAAGTGATTTTTGAATTGTTTGATATTTTGGAAAGCTCAAAGATTCCCTTTGTTAATAATATGAGTTACATTATGATAATTCAAAATTTCAATAAACCACAGTAGGGAGAGACACGACATGTCACGTAAATCTAAGTGCGATAATCGCACTTCAGTTCTCATATTTCAACGAATTTTGAAGTGATTTTTGAATTGTTTGATATTTTGGAAAGCTCAAAGATTCCCTTTGTTAATAATATGAGTTACATTATGATAATTCAAAATTTCAATAAACCACAGTAGGGAGAGACACGACATGTCACGTAAATCTATGATAATCGCACTTCAGTTCTCATATTTCAACGAATTTTGAAGTGATTTTTGAATTGTTTGATATTTTGGAAAGCTCAAAGATTCCCTTTGTTAATAATATGAGTTACATTATGATAATTCAAAATTTCAATAAACCACAGTAGGGAGAGACACGACATGTCACGTAAATCCATGATAATCGCACTTCTGTTCTCATATTTCAACGAATTTTGAAGTGATTTTTGAATTGTTTGATATTTTGGAAAGCTCAAAGATTCCCTTTGTTAATAATATGAGTTACATTATGATAATTCAAAATTTCAATAAACCACAGTAGGGAGAGACACGACATGTCACGTAAATCTATGATAATCGCACTTCAGTTCTCATATTTCAACGAATTTTGAAGTGATTTTTGAATTGTTTGATATTTTGGAAAGCTCAAAGATTCCCTTTGTTAATAATATGAGTTACATTATGATAATTCAAAATTTCAATAAACCACAGTAGGGAGAGACACGACATGTCACGTAAATCTAAGTGCGATAATCGCACTTCAGTTCTCATATTTCAACGAATTGTGAAGTGATTTTTGAATTGTTTGATATTTTGGAAAGCTCAAAGATTCCCTTTGTTAATAATATGAGTTACATTATGATAATTCAAAATTTCAATAAACCACAGTAGAGAGAGACACGACATGTCACGTAAATCTATGATAATCGCACTTCAGTTCTCATATTTCAACGAATTTTGAAGTGATTTTTGAATTGTTTGATATTTTGGAAAGCTCAAAGATTCCCTTTGTTAATAATATGAGTTACATTATGATAATTCAAAATTTCAATAAACCACAGTAGGGAGAGACACGACATGTCACGTAAATCTATGATAATCGCACTTCTGTTCTCATATTTCAACGAATTTTGAAGTGATTTTTGAATTGTTTGATATTTTGGAAAGCTCAAAGATTCCCTTTGTTAATAATATGAGTTACATTATGATAATTCAAAATTTCAATAAACCACAGTAGGGAGAGACACGACATGTCACGTAAATCTATGATAATCGCACTTCAGTTCTCATATTTCAACGAATTTTGAAGTGATTTTTGAATTGTTTGATATTTTGGAAAGCTCAAAGATTCCCTTTGTTAATAATATGAGTTACATTATGATAATTCAAAATTTCAATAAACCACAGTAGGGAGAGACACGACATGTCACGTAAATCTATGATAATCGCACTTCAGTTCTCATATTTCAACGAATTTTGAAGTGATTTTTGAATTGTTTGATATTTTGGAAAGCTCAAAGATTCCCTTTGTTAATAATATGAGTTACATTATGATAATTCAAAATTTCAATAAACCACAGTAGGGAGAGACACGACATGTCACGTAAATCTATGATAATCGCACTTCAGTTCTCATATTTCAACGAATTTTGAAGTGATTTTTGAATTGTTTGATATTTTGGAAAGCTCAAAGATTCCCTTTGTTAATAATATGAGTTACATTATGATAATTCAAAATTTCAATAAACCACAGTAGGGAGAGACACGACATGTCACGTAAATCTATGATAATCGCACTTCAGTTCTCATATTTCAACGAATTTTGAAGTGATTTTTGAATTGTTTGATATTTTGGAAAGCTCAAAGATTCCCTTTGTTAATAATATGAGTTACATTATGATAATTCAAAATTTCAATAAACCACAGTAGGGAGAGACACGACATGTCACGTAAATCTATGATAATCGCACTTCAGTTCTCATATTTCAACGAATTTTGAAGTGATTTTTGAATTGTTTGATATTTTGGAAAGCTCAAAGATTCCCTTTGTTAATAATATGAGTTACATTATGATAATTCAAAATTTCAATAAACCACAGTAGGGAGAGACACGACATGTCACGTAAATCTATGATAATCGCACTTCAGTTCTCATATTTCAACGAATTTTGAAGTGATTTTTGAATTGTTTGATATTTTGGAAAGCTCAAAGATTCCCTTTGTTAATAATATGAGTTACATTATGATAATTCAAAATTTCAATAAACCACAGTAGGGAGAGACACGACATGTCACGTAAATCTATGATAATCGCACTTCAGTTCTCATATTTCAACGAATTTTGAAGTGATTTTTGAATTGTTTGATATTTTGGAAAGCTCAAAGATTCCCTTTGTTAATAATATGAGTTACATTATGATAATTCAAAATTTCAATAAACCACAGTAGGGAGAGACACGACATGTCACGTAAATCTATGATAATCGCACTTCAGTTCTCATATTTCAACGATTTTTGAAGTGATTTTTGAATTGTTTGATATTTTGGAAAGCTCAAAGATTCCCTTTGTTAATAATATGAGTTACATTATGATAATTCAAAATTTCAATAAACCACAGTAGGGAGAGACACGACATGTCACGTAAATCTATGATAATCGCACTTCAGTTCTCATATTTCAACGAATTTTGAAGTGATTTTTGAATTGTTTGATATTTTGGAAAGCTCAAAAATTCCCTTTGTTAATAATATGAGTTACATTATGATAATTCAAAATTTCAATAAACCACAGTAGGGAGAGACACGACATGTCACGTAAATCTATGATAATCGCACTTCTGTTCTCATATTTCAACGAATTTTGAAGTGATTTTTGAATTGTTTGATATTTTGGAAAGCTCAAAGATTCCCTTTGTTAATAATATGAGTTACATTATGATAATTCAAAATTTCAATAAACCACAGTAGAGAGAGACACGACATGTCACGTAAATCTATGATAATCGCACTTCAGTTCTCATATTTCAACGAATTTTGAAGTGATTTTTGAATTGTTTGATATTTTGGAAAGCTCAAAGATTCCCTTTGTTAATAATATGAGTTACATTATGATAATTCAAAATTTCAATAAACCACAGTAGGGAGAGACACGACATGTCACGTAAATCTATGATAATCGCACTTCTGTTCTCATATTTCAACGAATTTTGAAGTGATTTTTGAATTGTTTGATATTTTGGAAAGCTCAAAGATTCCCTTTGTTAATAATATGAGTTACATTATGATAATTCAAAATTTCAATAAACCACAGTTGGGAGAGACACGACATGTCACGTAAATCTATGATAATCGCACTTCAGTTCTCATATTTCAACGAATTTTGAAGTGATTTTTGAATTGTTTGATATTTTGGAAAGCTCAAAGATTCCCTTTGTTAATAATATGAGTTACATTATGATAATTCAAAATTTCAATAAACCACAGTAGGGAGAGACACGACATGTCACGTAAATCTATGATAATCGCACTTCTGTTCTCATATTTCAACGAATTTTGAAGTGATTTTTGAATTGTTTGATATTTTGGAAAGCTCAAAGGTTCCCTTTGTTAATAATATGAGTTACATTATGATAATTCAAAATTTCAATAAACCACAGTTGGGAGAGACACGACATGTCACGTAAATCTATGATAATCGCACTTCAGTTCTCATATTTGAACGAATTTTGAAGTGATTTTTGAATTGTTTGATATTTTGGAAAGCTCAAAGATTCCCTTTGTTAATAATGTGAGTTACATTATGATAATTCAAAATTCAATAAACCACAGTAGGGAGAGACACGACATGTCACGTAAATCTATGATAATCGCACTTCAGTTCTCATATTTCAACGAATTTTGAAGTGATTTTTGAATTGTTTGATATTTTGGAAAGCTCAAAGATTCCCTTTGTTAATAATATGAGTTACATTATGATAATTCAAAATTTCAATAAACCACAGTAGGGAGAGACACGACATGTCACGTAAATCTAAGTGCGATAATCGCACTTCAGTTCTCATATTTCAACGAATTTTGAAGTGATTTTTGAATTGTTTGATATTTTGGAAAGCTCAAAGATTCCCTTTGTTAATAATATGAGTTACATTATGATAATTCAAAATTTCAATAAACCACAGTAGGGAGAGACACGACATGTCACGTAAATCTAAGTGCGATAATCGCACTTCAGTTCTCATATTTCAACGAATTGTGAAGTGATTTTTGAATTGTTTGATATTTTGGAAAGCTCAAAGATTCCCTTTGTTAATAATATGAGTTACATTATGATAATTCAAAATTTCAATAAACCACAGTAGGGAGAGACACGACATGTCACGTAAATCTATGATAATCGCACTTCTGTTCTCATATTTCAACGAATTTTGAAGTGATTTTTGAATTGTTTGATATTTTGGAAAGCTCAAAGATTCCCTTTGTTAATAATATGAGTTACATTATGATAATTCAAAATTTCAATAAACCTCAGTTGGGAGAGACACGACATGTCACGTAAATCTATGATAATCGCACTTCAGTTCTCATATTTCAACGAATTTTGAAGTGATTTTTGAATTGTTTGATATTTTGGAAAGCTCAAAGATTCCCTTTGTTAATAATATGAGTTACATTATGATAATTCAAAATTTCAATAAACCACAGTAGGGAGAGACACGACATGTCACGTAAATCTATGATAATCGCACTTCAGTTCTCATATTTCAACGAATTTTGAAGTGATTTTTGAATTGTTTGATATTTTGGAAAGCTCAAAGATTCCCTTTGTTAATAATATGAGTTACATTATGATAATTCAAAATTTCAATAAACCACAGTAGGGAGAGACACGACAGGTCACGTAAATCTAAGTGCGATAATCGCACTTCAGTTCTCATATTTCAACGAATTGTGAAGTGATTTTTGAATTGTTTGATATTTTGGAAAGCTCAAAGATTCCCTTTGTTAATAATATGAGTTACATTATGATAATTCAAAATTTCAATAAACCACAGTAGGGAGAGACACGACATGTCACGTAAATCTATGATAATCGCACTTCTGTTCTCATATTTCAACGAATTTTGAAGTGATTTTTGAATTGTTTGATATTTTGGAAAGCTCAAAGATTCCCTTTGTTAATAATATGAGTTACATTATGATAATTCAAAATTTCAATAAACCTCAGTTGGGAGAGACACGACATGTCACGTAAATCTATGATAATCGCACTTCAGTTCTCATATTTCAACGAATTTTGAAGTGATTTTTGAATTGTTTGATATTTTGGAAAGCTCAAAGATTCCCTTTGTTAATAATATGAGTTACATTATGATAATTCAAAATTTCAATAAACCACAGTAGGGAGAGACACGACATGTCACGTAAATCTATGATAATCGCACTTCAGTTCTCATATTTCAACGAATTTTGAAGTGATTTTTGAATTGTTTGATATTTTGGAAAGCTCAAAGATTCCCGTTGTTAATAATATGAGTTACATTATGATAATTCAAAATTTCAATAAACCACAGTAGGGAGAGACACGACATGTCACGTAAATCTATGATAATCGCACTTCAGTTCTCATATTTCAACGAATTTTGAAGTGATTTTTGAATTGTTTGATATTTTGGAAAGCTCAAAGATTCCCTTTGTTAATAATATGAGTTACATTATGATAATTCAAAATTTCAATAAACCACAGTAGGGAGAGACACGACATGTCACGTAAATCTATGATAATCGCACTTCAGTTCTCATATTTCAACGAATTTTGAAGTGATTTTTGAATTGTTTGATATTTTGGAAAGCTCAAAGATTCCCGTTGTTAATAATATGAGTTACATTATGATAATTCAAAATTTCAATAAACCACAGTAGGGAGAGACACGACATGTCACGTAAATCTATGATAATCGCACTTCAGTTCTCATATTTCAACGAATTTTGAAGTGATTTTTGAATTGTTTGATATTTTGGAAAGCTCAAAGATTCCCTTTGTTAATAATATGAGTTACATTATGATAATTCAAAATTTCAATAAACCACAGTAGGGAGAGACACGACATGTCACGTAAATCTATGATAATCGCACTTCAGTTCTCATATTTCAACGTTTATTTTTATTCGAAATACACCGACAAACAATTACGTACGTCGATATATGGAATAGTATCTAGAAAGTGAACTTAAATACCTCTAACGACTGGACTATCCACCACGTATTGCTGCTTGTCTGACTTCATCCAAAACATTTTTTAAAATGTTATTAGAGTTCTGAATTTTATGCCAAAAGGAGATATAGTGGGGTTGTTACTGACGAACTAACTAGCTACCATATCATGAAAATGCAGTTGTTTGAAAGGTGGACTAAGAGGACGAGGCAAAGTGTAACATACTGGCCATGTGTTCCAAAGAAGGAGAATTGATTTCGAAAGTAATTTAACACGATGAAGGTTGAAGCATGCGAGTTAAATTGCAAAATTGTAATGCAACATTTCTTTAACGGGTTCAAATACTCATCGCTCTAATTCGATGTCAAATATCAAATGGTTACGACATTTGGCGGAAATTTGTCATTTGCGGCACTGTAGAGCTTTGCTTATTTATATGTGTTACCGCGAGGTCTCGTGTGAAAAGTAGTGACATGCATGTAGAAGAGGCCGCGTAGATATCGTAGGATATAAAATTGGTGTCTGCCCATTATTCCATCAAGCGCTAGGAGTCGAGAAATTGGCGGGTTGTGGAAAAGTGAGATTAGAGGGAAAATAATTTTTTTCTTCGAAAAGTAGAAATAAATGCAAAACACGAGGAAGGCGATCGTTTATGACGATTTTCTCTTGATAATTGATGAGTTTTTCATTTTCAAGCTTACAATCTTTTGTGGAAAACCGTATTTTCAAAATGCCGTAATTTTTTAACAGATTGTTTCCTCAACGTATAATTAGTTGTTTAAAGTACTTTCTAGTCATATAAATTATTTTTGCAGTTTCGTTCAATAAAAAAATGTCAGCCCTAAATGAATGCATAGAAGTAGCTAGATATAGTATAGGTTTTGTTTCTACGTACCTATATTACATAAAGAAAAATTGTCAGCTACCTGGATAAGTCACATTCCCCAATAGGGTATTTCTACTGCAGATTTCCCCGGACTAGTTGTAAGAAGCGACGTCCGATCCAAGCTGGTAGCAAATCCTTGAATGCTGGGTAATATATTTTTCAATCTAAAGGTTATAATAATAATCAATGACTCGCCCTGTATTCACCTCCGTGTGCTCTCCCCTCACTTTCCTACCTGTTACCTGCCGACCGCGTCGAGAGCGGCTGTGGTGGAATTACCTCAACTCAACAGTCAACGCGGCCTTTGCCTGCTTTTTAGTTCAGTCCGCGACGATCCTCGGTTTGTGACGTGCGTGCGTTTCAGACTTTCCCCGTCAGAGATCTCGCGCGCGTGGAAAAACTCGATCAGAGCGGCGGTAATGTGTTCAATCGGCGTGAATCATCGTGATCGAGTCGCGGCCGGCAGTGACTAATCGGCCATGATCAGGAACGGCACACAGAAGATGGGGGGCAAACCGCCGCCCCCGGTGCCCCCGAGGCCGTCGAAGACGCTCGTCGCCGAGGCGCTCGCGAAGACGCGCCAGAACAATTTCAAATCGCCCACGAGGCAGGCGCCCCCGCCCCCGATGCCAGGTAGGGGTGCCCGGCGGGAGGACTACCCCATTCGCATAAACGATAACCCATTCACCCCCCCGGGGCCCGGGAACCAAATTAATCGCGAGTTTTTTGAAAAATTTTGGAAAAACACGTTTAGTCGCATGTGAATAGGCAGTTTTCATTTATTATTTACCCGTTCTATAGATTTGATATCTACGTGAGATAAGCGGAATTATTTAAAATTACCATTTTGTTCTAGAACAGATATCACGTATATACCAAAATTTATGAAATATTTACCAAAATTCCACCCCTGTTGCCCACCAGAAAATGTACTCTTATTCGAACAAACTAGAACGCGCTCGCCACTCCGATCCCGGAACGAGAAAATAATATTTGAGCTTTTTGGAAAATTTTGAAACGGACTTGTTTCTAAGTTTATGAAAATGATTTTTTTTTTTGGAAATATTGTTTGAATTTGATCTTAAACTTACCAGCTTTCTCTAGTCTAATTCTGTAATCAAGCACAGTTTGTGTTATTTACTTATTCTTTTTGATATCTTACTCGAAACGAGTTGAATATGTGAATATATTTTCATCACAAAAATGTTACGGTGCCACTCATTCACACATAAGCTGCGAGGGGTTACGTGACATTTGTTCCCAACTCGGAAACTTTTGAATTTTATCTAATTTCTTCCCAACGCGGTAACAACCTGCAGGTCATAATTGTAGCATCTTAAGACAGAGATTCCAAGGAGTTCACGAAGATAAATACTCATCTCGGGAAGTTTACTTACATAAGTATTATTACGCTTTTTAAAGTGTTTGCGTGCTTTAAGAAATATATATTTCTGTGGGTGGAATTGCAAATATGGGTATAGTTTGTTTCAGGTTAGACAGTGAAAAAAAATCTTGTCTTAAATGTTCATCATGTTCAATTATTAATTCACCATGATCTCCGGTCGAATTGTACGAGTACCATTTGGTAAATATATTTTTCGGAAAAATTGTAATGACATCGTTAAAATAAATGCATTCATAATGAAATCAAAAAGTGTTCATCAAATAAATCCATGTGCACTGGAAGGGCATTTGTATGCTCTTCATAACGACACCTCACTCGATAACTTTATAAATATTAAACATTCTTAATTAATTATATATAAAACAAATCATTTCATGTTTTAAGGCTATATCGTTGTTTCAAACCTATCTGGTGAGATGTTATATAGAGCATACAAATGCGGTTCTGGTGCATATGATTTATTTAATGATAAACTCTTTCTGATTTTGTTATTGATGCATTTATTGTAGAGCTTTTTATAACTTTTTCCCAGAAATATATATTTAACGCAATTTAACTAGACCCTAATTGACAGCATGCGCCGTAAATAGAGCCGCTGCCGGCGGACGGTGAAAAAGATGGGTTGTTTTCAGGGCCTGTGTTACTATAGCATGAAACAGACTGTACATGGTTATTCATTTTACGCAGTACAAAAGATAATGACATTGTCAGTCAGTTAAAATAAGTAATATATTATTAGACACTAATATAAATAGAATTCTATAAATACGTAATAGGATTCAAGAAACACAATAAACATAATTTTAATTTTCCAATTTTCGAATTTTCCAATAAACGTTTAATCACTCAAACATTGTCCTACAGCAGTTTCAAAAATGTTTGGATGATGTTTACTGCTTTTTTGATTAAGATGATGCCATTCTTCCAATGAATTTGTTGTACGGTATCTTTCCTTGTAACATACCCACATGGTATTGAACTACATCATTTCCATTTACTTTCCAATAAAATGGTCATGTAATTGTTCTATTATAGAATTTTTGATGTAATTTTACACAACCAACCGACATTAAGATGTTTTTGTGGAATGTGTGTGCCAGTGCAGCACACATTCTAATGTGCCGTCTTTTCTTACATTTTGGTTAGTCCAATTTCTTGGACATTTCTCCACAAATACTGAATATGTTTTCTTGTTGCTTGCATTGTGGCTATTTTATAATAAGTTTTAATTATTTTGGGATGCCACAGAAGTAAGCATTTCTTCAACATAGAAAACAAACGAGTATATGTATTTTCTGACCTATTTGTCAGAAATGTGAACACTGAAGGGATTGTATTGATGCAGAGTAATGTACTACTTATGTTATTGATTGTCATGGTATAAAGAAGTCGCACATTATTTTTCGGATTGAAGTAGCAGCAAAACACAGTATTTTTTCTTTATCCCCGTCAAGTAACAGAAAATCATGTTATATTGCTAGGTGAAATAATATCCTCGCATCCTTTGAATTTGACAACGCCAAGTGCTTTGTTTCTTACTCTATATAATGGTGAATGTTTAGATTCAAAAGTTGAAATTTCAGTTGTAAATTCCAATTTCTTGTTTAAAATTGGTTGCATTTCTTTATTAAATATTTTATGGGTTGGAGTTCATTGTTCACAGGCTCTTTTTTGTCATTCATTCTTTATTCATGTCGTCTTCGCGTTACTTCTTGGAATCTATACCTCACGATCCTACATTTATTACCTATAGGTTTAATTCTCACATTGGGAAGAAATCAGGTAAAAATTGAAATGTTACCGACTTGGGAGTTCCCCACTTGGTAATACTTATACACGTGTTTTTTTACCTATTGCTTGTGTTTTTCGATTAATCGATAGAGGGAAACGCTGTTTCCAGCAAGACCATTTTTACAAAAAAATTTAAAGGGCGTTACAAATTTTGAATTTCAAAAACGAATTACTCACCCGGTCTTCTTTTAACAAGTTCAAGTAGTACAAGCTGATACAGGTACTCTCTTTCCAGAGTCAATTGAAGCGCATAAAGGTACTGCTTCGAAAGGCTGTGCTGGTCCTCAAAGTACAATAATGGTAAAATATTAATGACCATAGTGATAGTCCCACTAAAATACTTATATTGGAACGAGTATACCTACAAAGTTACGTTAGAATTTTGAAGTTTGATGTCCAACAAACCGTAGATATTTTTACTACGTTTTTAATTACTCTAAATTCTACATACATGGGTCCAGCAAAACAAAATTGGTTGCACGTCGTCAATGAAGAGGCATACACTATTGTCAATATTACAAAGTTACAATCTAGGAACTGTAATATAAAACATTTAGATGTATTTAAATCAAATCGCATTCCGGTCGAACGCATAGTGGAAACGACAACATCGTTCATTGTTGCTAACATAAAATATGCGCTTGAATGATAATCTTCGTTAACCGTTATATCCCCGCTGCAATTGATATACATATGACGTTAGTGGGTGACAGGCGACCGATTTTGTTGTACTTCTACTTTAATATACAACAAAAATGATTGTGATATGCTATATGAAGTTTTAATTGTAAAAATTGAAGAATTTTCGAGCTTCTCTTTCACTTAATGATTTCGGATATTGTGATCATGTGAGGTTTATTGAGGGATCACAAAAGGGTGTCCGCCTTTCCTGTGTGCATCATTATGCATACATATAAAAAATATTTACAACGTGATTTGTATCTTGTGGCAAAACTTTAACTTCTGTTTGGCAAAGTTGTGTTTTAATAGTGGTAAGAAATTTTGGTGTATGCATTAAAGGCAATTTAGTTGGAGGTACTAATCTAGTTTGTAAATTTTACAAACTACTCGGTTACACATGCAATTCTCACCTGGTAAAGTCTAAAAACGCAATTTTTTACCAAATTGGATTGGTTCACTCAACCTTTTGTGTACTGACGAATTTCGAGCATTAACATACCCAGATTAATTTACGTTCCAAATTAGATTGCTACTGTAGCTAATTATTAGTTGATGTTGGGTACCAACCTTTTTTCCGCCATATAAATCATTTTTGTTCTTAAGTCGATCGCGTTTCATCAGATCTAAATTCTATATTATTTACTTATTTCATTCGCTATCTCAGCGAAGATAAGTGGGAATTATTTAAATATACCAGCAACTCGAGAACAGATAAAACGAGTATATAATAAATATGTATGTGTATACTACGTATTTTCGAAGCTTATGCAATATTTACTAACATTCCGTGGATATTCGTGTATAACTACCTGTTTCGCGAAATTTACTCACAATTAAATAATAATTTGATCTCAGGCTTGAGCCTTTCAAGGTTGCCACTGTCGATGATATTGTCATACTAGCTCAGCACCCATCTAGTTGGGTCACTTTTTCCGCACCGACGATCAAGCGAAATTGACTTCACTGGTGGATTTCTATTAACCCGAGTGGATATCGCTGAATATTTACGACTGATTAAAATGTAATTGGACGTTGTACAAACGCACGCACTGAATATATGCATTCGTTATGGTCGTTGGTGACTTCCTTTTTTTCGAAACCGAGCGTCGTTGCTATTTAATACTGATTTTTATCATTATTATTACGGTTTTAGAGTTTCTGAGCTTGACTCGTTTGGATTGAGACATTACGGTGCAATATCTATAAAATCGTCCGCATTTGGATTCAGTCCCTGTTATTTCCAATAGCTGTAAACATTTTTATGGATACCGTAAAAAGGCATCGGCATCGCGTACTGAAAGGACACGTAACTTTTGTTAAATTGAAAAATGCATTGCAGGTTACATCCAAGCTTAGATAAAACCGATTATTTATGTTATTTCAATGTCATAACTCCGTGAAAATTTCAAAGTCGAATTACTCCACATTTGGTGTAAATTTTCGTGCCATAAACGAACGTTCAGTACAGATAATACGATTTGGGATCTGATAATGATAATTGAATTGCAAAACAATGTGTCAGAATACACGTCACATACGTAAATTAGGAAATGAGTACTGAATGGATTTAACGTGAATTGCAAAATAATCTTCAAATTTACTTTAACGTCTATTTTTAAATATTATTCATTCGGCATTAAGTGTCATCCGGTATATTATGCATTTCCGAACATTCGGGCTTAATTTAACTATGAGACGACGTGGTCCTAAGTAATGAGGTTCCAGAATACTTTCTGAATCTGAACAAAAGTGGCGATATTTACATACTCAATCGTTAATCAATACTTCTGTCGTGTAAAGCATTTACAAGTGCTGGAAATTAACATTTTTGGAAAACTGAAAATTCGAATTTTTGGAAAAAGTGATATTTCTTACATTTGAAACTATTTTTAAAAAACTACTCATATTGTATAAGGTAACACCCTCCTACGGTCTTTTCATCCGTTGTTGAATATTCTCTTTTTAGTTTATAGACGATATGTACGTGAGTACGATATGTTGAACGTGAAAAATCGATGTTTTATGAAAGCATTGAAGGGCAAAACTTGTTGAATGCCAAATACACATTTCGTTTTTACCAGTTCCTTGTGTAATACCAACCATTTTAATTTTAATCGAAAGTAGGACTTTTTTAACAATACGTGGAATAATTATTACCAATTTTCATAAATAATAAAGGGCAATTAAATAAACTACCTGTCGTTAATTAACCTTTTTTTTTTGTTCAATAAAAAGATATCACGTTGTACTAAAATTATTGCAGTGACACTAATTTTTTGATTGATTAAGTTTATACTTTAAATGAAAAGTTTAAGGAAAGCTTCATTTGATCATTTTAATTTCGTATATTTCGCCTTTAATACATGTCTTCGCCCCTAATTTCAGAATACATTTAAGGTTTTATTTTCGTATAATTAGAAAGCCTCTGAATTAGACCATTACAAATATACTGCTATACAGCTTCATTCTTATTGCACTCATTCAATGATTTTCCAAGTCAAATTCTTAATTTCCTCAGGGATTTTCTATGTTGTCACACTACTATTAAACAGTATATAGTACGTCACCACAAAACAACTCGCGAGAAATGCGCAATGGGAAAAGAATCGCACAGAAACATCGCGATTTCAGACCGATGATAAACGCACATCGTTTTTATCATATAATAGCATTTTCTATAATTCTTAAGGTCGCATGAAGATTTGTATTGCTTTTAAAAAGGTCGAGGTCATTTCTTACGATTTCGAATATGTCTCCCGAAAATTTTCATTATACGTACAGTTTATATATCAATAAACCAGAAAATGGGGGAAAAGTATGGATTTTAAAAGAATAGGTTATATTTTTAAAGTAAATAATAATAATAATTTAATTGTATCTCTAATTTTCTTAGTTTCCAATTGGACCGGTTGGACTATAGTGCTACAAATACACAACACAAGGGTGCTGCTTTATATATTAGATTTCGCGTTGGAAACTGGTTTAAGATTTTCAAAAAACGTTTTCCTGCACTAAATAATCCCTCGTAGCAAGAGTTGGATTAAATTTAACGTGCCACCACCTATCGATTCATATTTTCGAAAGGCTTTTGAGTGTCTTGAAATGCCTTTGTAGGTCCCTTTAAGTAGTTTTTGAATTAATACTGAAAATCGTATTTCCAAAATTGAACAATTCAATAAAGTCAACTCTGGAATTCGTGGAAGGAAATCAATTATACGTTCATCAAAGCAACCACGTAGTAACTCTATCGTTTCGTTAGCTTTGTGTGCTGTTACATTGTCTTGTCGAAAATATCAACCGCCCAGTTCATCTTCGACTAATTGGTCTACATTAAACTTATTTCGATACCTTTCAGTATTAATTGGTTCCATTAAAATGAAACTAGGTCAATGGGTATTTTAGAGACAATGATCTAAAAACCAATTTGTTGTGACTAACGGTTTTTCTATAAATTCGTAGCGATTGGAAACTGAAAAAAGAACCTTCGACAGAATTCATTTTTAAAGATGTTGTAGTAGGTAGCCCGTTTTGGACAATATAACACCTTTAATTCGCTTCACATGAATACTTTTGAAGATTTCAAGAATTGAGAATAATGACGGAATGGGTGGACGTACCTTCATTCTTGTAGGATCATTATTTGCCCATAATAATTTATCAGTGAAAGCAATTCGGGAATTGTATAAAGTGATTTCACTGATGGACGGGTAGGACGTATAAAAATGAGGAGGGAGACGATTTTTATTTAAAACGTTTATGACCTTTGAGCAGTGTTTATGAAAATGGCATCGATTTCACACTTCACATCACTTAAGCCCAATACAAGTGTAGCATACTCTCTAAGAGGAAATACTCTTATGTTCCAATATAACGAAAGTTAGTGAATCAACAATTTTTTGGTTTTTACGCGAGAGGAAACATGGAGATATTAGTACACAAAAAGGAAATACCAATAATAAACAAAGTTCTACATGCAGTTCAAGAAGACGACGATTTACCTCAAGTACGCAGAATGAAATGGTGGAAAAATTTGTGCGAGGTGGGTTTTTCGTGGCGAAAAACAGAATAGAAAAATCTATCCTTATTGATAAAGAAGGGATTGTCTGTTGGAGAAGAAATTATTTAAGGACGATCAGGAAGTACCAATCCGATGGAAGGACTATTTATTATTTGGACGCAACATGACCGATCAGAAAAGGGCTTAGGCTGATTATCACCCATATTGAAAACCTTTTCCATCAATGCTTTACGATAATTTTATGGTACTATTGTTGTTTGGGTTACTACTTGGTGGATCAAGAAAAGTAAATGCCACGACATGAAATTCCAATTGAAACTTGTGTATTATCGGGAAATTCTTACTGCGAACACTACACAACAGTTCGGGGTTTTGCATTTATAATAAGGATGGCGAGCTGGCAGTCGCAAACGAACTGATAACAGTCGATAACACTGAGTAATATTTAAAACATGGATATAAACCTAAAAAGGGGGTTACTGTTCGGCCCATATAGTGGTTTATATATTATAGTCAGTCAGTAAACAAAAATTTAATGTCTCATGACTTAAAAATATTTATACAGGAACTTTTTACCGTTACCTTATTCCTTATGAAAACAGGTGAGTATACATTTTTAAAACAATCCACTATATGTTACACTGGATAAGTTCACCCTATAATTTTGGACAAACTTTAGCTGTATGCATATTTAAATCGATAAATTTCGTGCGATTACTCGCTGCGAATAAACTTGTCACCCGTAGTTAGTTACGCGTCTCAATGCCGGGGGTGCGTAAAGATGGGTTAAATCCGTTACTCGATCCCCAGAATAAAGAATACCTTCTTTACTTTGTGCTCAAGCGTAGTAGCTATCTCGTCCCTCGCGTCTGAAATCCACGAATGGCGAAGTCCTCCGCCAGACCGTCCCGGGCGCCCTCGAACGGTCCGTCATTTTGAATCGTTATAGGGACCAACGAGATGGTCAAATCTAAGTCGAGCCTCGCAGTGAATGTGACGTTGAAGAAACCCCCTGTCTTCGACCGTTCGATCTCCGAGGAGCTGAGGAGCACCCCGAGGCCGGTCGTCTACCAATCGTCGAACGTGAAGTGCAACAAAGTACAGATAATTAAAAAGGACGACGAGCAGGAGAGGAGCACCAAACCGGGAGCGATTCCGGAGGAAGTCCCGAGGAAGCGAAGTAGCTTCTCGGAGGAGAAGCCCAAGAAGCGCGATAGTTTCGCCGAGGAAAAGGTGAAGAAACGCGATAGTTTCTCCGTTGGCAAGGCCAAGCAGCGCGATAGTTTCAGCACAGCTCGTGACGGTTTTATCGAGAAAATCGTCAAAATCGAGGATGCGTACGTACAAGAAGGTAAGTATCAACACAAAGTAACGTTAGGTTAGATGTTTGCACTGCGAGTTAAGTAACTCGCTGACTCAGACACTTGGAAGATGTTGACCTTTCGGATATGTGTGGTTAATTGACGCAAGGCAGAGACTTGTTTACCGCTTATCTAATAATTTGATGTCTACATGTATGTAAATGACTGGCGGTCCAAAAATGTTTTTAATCGCTTACTTTCTTACATCCAGCGAGTCGGAATCGATTAGATTTATTTCAGAGATCAATTACGCTTAATGAATCAGACGGCGTTAAAATTAACATTGAGATAGTGACGCATTTGGATGCAGTTCATCTAATTTCGGCAAATGAGAAACTGTCATAGAAACGATCATTTAACAAAAATTGAGTATAGTTATCAAGTTCTGGCTTAATTGATACAAGATGCAACGTAATTGATCTTGGAATAAATTCTAGATTAAAGTAGAGAGAATAGCCTTTCATTTTTTCCTAAAACGTAAAGGAAAAAAGTTATTTATGAAAAATCCAAAATTTTTGTGGAACGACAGTTGAAATTTGTTTAACATTTTTCTCTAAAACGTACAAAAAGTTATTGATGAAAAATCAGAAATTTCCTATATATGATTTAACGACATAGTCGAGGAACTCAAAGGGCCAGAGGAAGTGGCCAGCCCGTCGGGGCTCACCACGTTTATAAACTATCCTCATTTCTCTACTGTGATATTGAATAATACATGGGAAATAGAAAGAAGGCTATCCGATTGGCGTGCCATCGGGAATTTCTTTTATTTGATTGGGCTACATCCCGTACTTTCACAGCCGAACTTTTCTCTCGATTTCATTCCGCTCCGCGAAAGAGAGCGTCCGTCCACGCGCGCTCATCGTTCGGAGGTAGTAAGGGTAAACCGTCGGCGTCTGTTCCAGACCAAAAGTTCGACTCCTCCAAATCGAACTCGAGCACGTTGGAGAAATCGTGCGACTCCTCGACGACCTCGAGCTCGAGCAGCACGTCGCTGGAGAAGAAGAACTGGGATCAGATGCTGAACGATCGTAATCACGTCAACACGCTGATAGACGAGATGTTCGCCAGCGTCCTGGATTTGCCTGACGATACTTCCTCGGAGAACTCCAATTCGTGCTCGAAGATCGTCATTAGTGAGGGTACGGAAGGGGTTGAGATTAGTTCGGACGTGGACAACAGGATTGTTATAAGTAATACACAGAAGGAGGTCGTGCCTACTACTGTGATCGTGATAAAGAACGGTAGCGCGGAGGTGGAGGGCGGGAAAGGGGCAGATAGCCCGGAGTGTGGCGAATCGGTCGAGAGGAGCAAGCAGGTGAGAAACGATAATTCCTCGCTGGTGAGGGGACTAATCGTAACGTCTTATGTTTTGGATTGAATGTAAATGTGAATTTATACCCCTAAGACGCTGAAGAAACAGCAACACCAAGCAGGTTTCGAACTTACACTGTACCAATTGAGCTGCCTGAGTTGATACCACAATTGCTTCAAATAGTGTATCTTCTTTAGCCTTGTGCTATCATATAGCTATTACCAGTCACTTGCTACATACAATATTTACTTCACTCAATCCATCGATGCCAGTCATAAGGACCATTCGTCACTTGTTTTTATTAAGTTCTAGAGTAAACTTGGACATCTAGATTGGTGATGTTCCTCCAATTTTTGCAGTGCCACGCTTGCTGTGTTGCTCAACTCTCTACTTGGGTTGTTTATGGAAACCACTTATTTCTTTTTCTGCCTATCATTGTTACTTCCATTGTTTCCTGTTGGTTAATCTCTGACGAATTTGCAATTAGGGTATTGTTTCCTTGTCTAAACATAAGTTCCAAATTTCAGCGCCCCACAAAGTTACTAGAATGATGCACTTGCAAATTTCGACTTCTAAGTTTCAGTTATCTTCGTATGTACTTCAGTTCCCTACGCCTCCTACGTTTATTTCATTCCTTTTCTTTTCTCGCCTGGTACGTGGGGTTTCGTGATGATTTGCCATAAAGCTATAAAGCCATAAACATATTTACTTTTTTAGACTTTTTCTATCTGTTTCTCATCCGCAGGCAAATTTGGCCAGTTTCTGATGTGGACTATTCCTTTTTATTGATTCTAATAAGGATTATTCCATTGACAAGTTCTAAGCTATTGAACATTTCGCCTATTGCCAGGTGAGGCACTAGTCGAAAATCATTGAGTTTTGGATTTTGAGCATATCCAGAAACTAAAAGTTGTTGGATTACTTTAATGACATTCTGCTACTTTAATACCCAATTCAAATGGAGCCTCCTTTGTTATACGATGTATTAGACGAAAATTACTCCAAGGCGTATGTAAATTGAAATTGAAAGTCAAGAACATAAATTCCAAAATAAAATATATTTCCTGAGCCAGAGTCACTTATATGAAATGTACACTTGTTTACATTGAATTCTTGTTGAAAGATGTCCGGTGTTAAAATGGCCAATCAAGTCTAGTTGTTTCGATTTCGAAAAGGTTCAAAGACTGAAAATTTCTTGTTAACGATAGTAGAAAAATTTTGTTTTTTCCAATTCGCAGCTGCTTCAAATGCGAAATATCTAAGTTTTGGACACCTCGTGATGATGGAGTGAGCAAAGTGTAGCATGTTCGTATAGTTCTACGATAGATAAGTGGTTTGCTTTTATAAGTAGCCTCAAGGGGGTTGACCGCCGCCTCGCTTTTATCCCCGCAAGGGACAAAATATCCATACAGGGTTGGATTCCATGGATTGTTGTGCTAGATGAATATTTTATGAGAATTTCAATTAATATGTCAATAATAAATTGAGTAATTGTAGTGGTCAACAAAATTTCCTCCCCATTTCTCAGTCTTAGGTTGTCGCAATTATAAATTGGCATGATTAAAATTTCATGTAACCGTTATGTCCATTGTCAAAAAATAACATAATTAAAACAGACAGTAAAATAAATGTCATGGAATGTGTCAAACGTGGTGTACATACATAGGTACGTAAGTTATTAATTTTTTAGTACATATTTACAAATACTGTTACTGCTGTTGGTACTAAACTCACTATTGTTAATTGTTATTGCAAACGAATCGATGTCTTGCCACATCCCTTAATACATATTTTCGATTTTTAATGGATGGGCATACATTGCTCCAATTATCTGCTAATATTAAATTAATTTTCGTAATGTAATGAGCTCTAATACTGAATGCGACAGTTTGGGACGTGTATTATGTCTTCTAATACTTTGTTTTAGTTGTCCCCATATTAATTCAATAGGATAAAATATACAGTGATATGGGGGTAATCTTAGCACATTATGACCAAAGTTTGTAGCCAAATCATCGATAATATAACTATCAAAATTTCGAGTGTATACAGCTTCTAAAAGATGTAAAGATGTATTTTAGAATACGAATCCTCACAGTACATATCGTGATTTATAAGAAAATTGACTTGATCAGATAACCTACTGTGATAACGCATTATCTAAAACTCTTAATAAAATTTGGGGAAGGTTTTGGTGGGATGGCATGTTGAAACCATTGTTCGAATAAGTGCACTCATGTCCTTATGGTAATCAAGGAAACAACGTTGAATGTTTTTTGCTGATAGTAATGAGGCGTCAGATACCCAACCGGCTTCAGAACCACAGTGTAAATTAGTCACCTATTCTCTTTAAAGAAAGAACCTTTACTGCTCATTTTCACGAACTGTGAACCTTTTTTAACCGTATCGTATGGTCCTAAAATCTCACTGAAGGGTAATTTGTGGTACTATTAGCACAAGCTCCACGTTGGCTGCTTATAAAGACAAACCATTTATTTTTCTGCGCTCTGTTTTATAAGAAAAGTTCGGAAAATGCACGTAATGCAAACTCTCAGATGGCTCGGGAACGAATGGTCCATTCTCGTCATGGGTTCGTGATTTTGTAATCGTACGAGTTGTATCTGAATTAACAAGAGCATAAGGAGTACAGCTTGTAAGTTCGAATCCTGCTCGGAGCTGTTTATTTCTCTCTCAAGTGCATAAATCTACAATTTCTTATGTAACAGCTATAGCAATCATCATTATTAATAACATGGAACTTACCGCAAAGACGTTCGTTTACTATTCAGCAGCTTTATGTATGTATGTAGTACGTACGTACGTATTACAGACTATTCAGCACCGGAGTCATTTTTCATTTTCTTATGGTTCAACGACCATTGAAATATGGTCTGGAAACGAAACGGGACTAGATTCATTTGTTATTTTAAATGAAGGTGAATATACTTGGGGTGTTTGAAGCTTTACCCTTTTGGAAGAGTTTGCAATTGCAACTGTTTAAATGAGCAAATTAATTAGATTTTATTAAATTATTTGAAATTAATTCAAAAGGTTAAGATTTTTAGCAGATCTCACAATATTACGTTTCAAATGTCAACTAGTTAAAGATATTATGACCCTTTTCGTTCTTCAGTTCTCCTTCTCTCTCCGTCTCTTATTCAACCTTCGTTGATGGCTACAATTCATGTAGTGTTTTTGAATAACCATGTATTTTTTACCAATCCAATTTATTCTATCAATATTCCTGTTTGGTAGAAAGCACAGGCTCAACTCTTGAAGTTGCTAGAGTTTCAAATGTCCCCATAAGTATAATTTACATTTTATTGTATCTTATTTCCAGTATCAAGTGTTTGCTATTTGTGATTCGTTTCCAGTTTTCTATTTCTTGTTCTAGTACAAGTTTTTTCGTGAATTTTTGTCTATTTATGATTGGAGAAATAGTCTATTGACCTCTTGTAACAAGAAATGCTATTTATTTAGAGAACTTTATTGGTCTTTGTTTTCGTCTCACAAGTATTTGTTAAGTGCTCTTATCCTAAAGCATTCTAAAATCAATATTTGATAATAGATTTTTCTATATATTTCTTGTCTGTGCAAACAAATCGAAGACATACCAACACCTACGCCCCGAAAGACCTTTCACACGCTTTTCTCATACGTGCTGCATGTACCTACATACCTTTGGTATTCTAATCCGTCAACCTTGATGCATTCGAAATGTAATCGAATCAAAGCACCTGTTTCATTATACGCAAACGAGAGAGAAAAATTCGCATCACACAGAAAACACTCATTTACTCTCTTGCATTTCGCTCCATTCTATTCTTTTTTCTTTCGTTCTCTCCTTATCACAAATGAAACCCCGCTAGATCATTTCCGACCTTGATCTAGAATTCACATCGCCACCCAAGAATGGGCGGATTAATTTATCGATTGCATTTTATTATTTAATTAACGATAAGTGCGTTACGTAACATTTTTTGCAATGTACAGAGCGAATTAAAAACCCGTTCCAGGTGAAATTTAACGATCAGCTCAACCACGAGCTGCTCATCGACGAACTGCAATGCATGAAGAGCGACCAGGAGAAGATCCTGAAGCGGCAGCGGAAACCCTCCCTGAACCTTTACGAAGAGCAAGAAGGAAACAAAAACGATAAGGCGCGAAGGTCGAAATGTGTAGAGGTCGACGGGGAGGGCGAAGAAATTAAGGACGAGGAGGACGTGAACGGAAACGAAAGGTTTGTGAGAGGAGATCTTCCCGTTCTCCGTGCAAACGATAATGGAATACATCTTAAATATACTTTTGCACAAAAGTTAAGGACGTGCGTTATTTGTAGCCTGCTAAAATTTATGCCTGCAACTCAAGGGTGGGTCACTTGTCACTTGGTTTTTGAATTTGCTATTAAAAATCCATTGCCTCATTCGATTTAGGGGCTAATGGGATATCTCGGGCGTTATTTGAAATATTCGTTTTAAAGACGTTTTGATAACCATTTTTTGTTTTCTTTAAAAACTCTCCCAAAGTTGGTCTATTTTCAAGTTAAATTTAGATCAAAATCAGAGGGAACTCAAAATTCTGTTACTGTATAATAGACCGATGTAGAATGATCCTTTATGTCTTCGTTGAACCCGTTTTGTTTTTCCTAAACCCTTACAATCAGACAATTGAATCAGAATCAAACTCCTGCAGAAACGATATATGTATCAGCTGCAGGAGCTTTTACCATCAATCACTTTATTGACTACATGCAAAGACATTTCGAAACTGTAACTGATTATCTTGTTTGGTATACGAGCTACTAATTTTTGTCTTGTGTTTTGATATTTCCAGAATATTTTGCTACTCGTTTTAAGACTTTTGCTTTCAATGATGGATTATTCAAATTTTCTTACCTTTCGTTGCTAACTTTTCCAAACTTCCTCAACTTCTGTCGGGTTGTACATACTGTGGCAAGATCTGCGGTGAGAACCGAAACAATTTTCGTGTATACGAAAATAATTTCCAACATTTGACTTATTAATAGTAAAGTAAAGGTAATTATCTCTTACAGTCTATGTAGTAGTGGAGCGAAGCTCCTTTTTTGAAAAAAGGACCTTTTGCTCATTATTTTGCGCATTATTTCCGTTTTTGACTATTTCGCTTTGAAAAAAAAAATGTAAAAGTAGTAGGGATACTTGTATCACTTAATCTAAAGAACGATTGGTATTCCAAAAAATTACATTTATTTGTGGCTCTATAAGTTAGGCTTTATCCCTTCCTTGCAACATAATTTATAAACGGTCTCTATAACTTAAGTGGTGTTCAGTTGTTTATCTTAAATATGTTATCTTGTTTGCAATCTTTTTAATAGTCGGTGGAATTTCGTTACCTAATTTGAACATATAACCTGTGCCGTTGTATTGTCAAGTTCAACAAAGCGCATCATACGTACAATCTAACTTGGTATTTCATCCAAACGACCCAACGTTTACTCCTCACCGCATTGTAATTTTATTCCTTTATAGCCAATTTCTTGCGTTTTCCTATCGAACCGCCTTTCATTTGCATTATACGGCTTCATCATGATGGTGTTAATTTTACGATCCTACGTACATAAACTCGATGATCCACGCATGATTTTTCCTTTCAAGGTGCGATAAAAAATTCCCGTTTAAGTTGAACGCGACACGTCGCTCACGTTTACGTGTAGGGGGGTTCTTATTTGTATTTATTTTATACATACTCCGCGTTTGGTGCAAATAAAGTGTCTTACGGCCTAAATAAATACGCGGATGTACGAGTGCTGCATGCGGATAGTAATTCCGCCAATAACGATGCTCCTCTGGTTAAATATTAATCCCGAAGGGGGATTGCATTAGCACCGGAAAATGCACTGAATAAGTTCCTAAATCCGGTCGGTATGTCTGTACTTTGAAATGCAAATGTAATGCGTGAATTTATTTTACCTTTCTCAGAAAAATACTGAAACGGCGGTTTTTAATTATTAAGACGCATGAAAGTTCTTTATCAAAGGTGCTCTTGCTCAATGCTCCAAATTGTTCTGTTGTTATTGCGGCGAGATCAGTCAAATCCCTGATTAAAATACGAGAAGTTTCATATTTTTCAAACAGAACATCCTGTACATCTTCTAGTATTCGAATCTATGTTGAACTGCCTCACATGCTAGGCCCTATCAGAAACATTACTTCAGACAGAACCAAAGGTAGCAATAAAACGTTTGCCGTAGATGACTACTTATCTATTGTAGAATCTATATGATTTATTGATGATTATTATTTGAGATTATACCGTATGCGAGAAATTTTATCAAACATACAGCGAAGGATAAGAATGATAGAGAGAAGATGCGAACATGTAATCAAACGCATTAGAAACATACAACGCGTTACAATTCTACCCCGCCCCTTATTTGCAATAGCAATTCGCTCGGTTCTTTGCACGTATACCTCATTCTCGAAATTGTAAAGTAATATTCTAATGTTCACAAAATGATGTATACAAAGAAAAGGCATTATTTGTACAGCAGTACTTTCTATCATGGTAATTCATTGCAACAAGTCGTAAGTTGAGACGAATACGCAGAGAACCGCACGAGAAAGCCTCTTCTTGTAAGAAAAGGATGGGGTAGAATTTTAACGCGCTGTCTTTTCCTAATGCGTTTAATCACACGTTCATAGCTTCTCTATCGTTCGCTGTATGTATGATCAAATTTCTCGCAACCCGTGTATAACATGATGTCCAAAAATGACCCTACACTAAATAGTATTCAAAGACAACTATCCGATGAAAAGATCAGTTATTTTAGGAGAACTCTATATAGGTTTACATTTAGATTTATTAACAAAAGGAAAAACGGTTATGCAAAGGACCAGAGTAATGAAATAGCGAATAGTGAAATAGAAACTACTCAAAGGGTGAAGGGGAAATTAATTTTACGGAAGGGACATGGTTCGATATCGTCAAAAATCTTCGGCAGATCACAGCATCAAATGCTAAAATACCTTTATCAAAAGGGAAAATATTTTCATTCTATATTGTGATGGACTGAATGGGTGGCTGGCAAACACGTTGTTGCTGTCAGCCAAAAGCGTTAAAGATTGCTACCTTGACTATTATTAAAACATGGACAGTAGTTTGTTTTGTAAAATGGTGCCACTGTCTATGAAGGAAAACATCGTTGTTGTAATGAAGAATGCCCCTTAAAATTCTAGGCAATCACAGAATATTCCAATATCAAACACTACAAAACAGGGCAAATTTGCAACGGTTGGTAATGGAACACTTTGGACATCATTTCACTGAAAATGAGTCAATGGACGTTCTTAGAACAAAACATGTAACTGAAGGATAGTAACAAATATGTAATCCAATGCTTATTTTTAACGTTTCTGAGCTTGTTACGTTCATGACCACATTATCTTTTAACTGTACAAGGAAAACTCTTAATAAAACTAGTACACATGACTTTGAAGACTATGGAGTACCACCAATTTACCATAATACAGATTATTCAGAACACGAAAAGTTTTCGATAGTTAAGACTTGGTTCTCTGCCAAATGAAATATTACATTTACCAGAAGTTGCCCTAAGGCTCACTTGCGAATTCCACGTATTTTTCCTCATTTATGGACAGAACTATGTCACATCATATATTAATAGGAAGGTTTTAACTGAGCAATAATACTCTGATTTAAAAGTAATTTTCTCCCATGATAGAAAATATTTGTATTACATGTAAAATACGATTATTATATCTGACTCGCTTTGCAATAACGGAAATTTGAGCTGTAAAATAAATTTGATTCGTTAGCAATATTTAATAATTGTCGTTTTGATTGTTTCATAGATTGTTCAATAATTTTGAAGAGTTAATTCGCTTCTTACAACAAAAACACGTGTTTTCCACACGAATCATCCTGTATGCAAACATTTTATGTAGAAACATGCGCCAGTGAAAAGAAAATTTGACGAGTTCCAGTGTTTTCGCCAAAAGTTACTCCTTGAATTTTTATCGAATTTATTCGATAATGGTCATTATCGGGCGCGATAATGATAGGAAGATATAAATAAATGCGAAATGTGACTATAAAAAAACGAAAGTAATGTTCTAAAACCTTTTATTTTAAACTTATACGTATTTGGTAATTATCTCCTTGTGTATGCATCCTTCCTGTGTCTCTGCTCCTCTCCAAGCAAATTTTCCATTGCTCAAAACAGTGCTGGAAGTCACGTGTCGCTTTTCCTTTCACAGCTTCAACAGTATGTAGTATTCTAGCTTCTAATGCAGATTTTGCAGATAAAAATCACGTGGTCTAACACTGGGATGTTATACTTGGGTGGAAACGTCTTGACGGACAATGCAGAGGCTTCGTCATGAAGAAGAATAAGAAGAGTTTTTTCGGGATTCATGGGAGCGTATCAGAATGTAATAATATAGACTGTGAAAAACCTCAAATCTTATCGTTATGGCCGCAGTCACGTACGTCGTATATGCACCAGATTCTTCTTCATAACACGTTATAATGAACTTATTAATTGTGCACAAACTATCCTTATTTCAGTTTGAAATTTTGTGGGATAACTTTATACTCGTAAAACTTTCTTTTACGGAAATATTATGTACGTGAGGTGTTTTACTATTTGTGTTTAACACTTTAAAATACTGCTTTTTCGTACAGAAACGTCGTGCGGAACATTTTACTATGAATCTACAGCTTCTGATGTACCTCAAAAAAGTGATATTTTTTCACTTTTTGACTCTTCAATAATTTTTTCTACATCCGTTAACGCCAGAAACAAGCCCTGTGATACTAAAGTTAGGTTTAATCCGGTTGGACTAGTAGAGTTTCAAACAATAACGATGATCCAATCTAAGTGGATGTAACTACGCGTAAATTCTTGTGCTGCCCCAGAACTTTTTCGACATGCATAATATATTTTTTAACTAAACGTTTGAAATCATTTTAATACCATAACGTCGATAAATACTTATAGTTTTTATCTGACAGTTTAACAAATGACTATTCTTGGTGAAGCACAATGATTCGTTAGTTTTATTTAATGGTTGGTTAGGGGGCAGCTGTTAGTTATTTATTTGCTGCCATAGCTGACCAACTTGCAGTTATGATTTTATTTCAGTCAAGGTAAAAGAACGTACGTTTACAATTGACAATTTCATTTTTTCAGAACAACGTGGTTTGAAAGTAAGAACGATCATGTGAACTCTATGTTGGTTGACACCAAAGTTCCAAGCATGTCAACAACTTCATGTTTCGTTCCTCCGCTTGTCTCTTCATTCGGTTTCACCGCGATCGCGTGAGTTACATTTTGCGTAAACGTAAGTAATCGGAAGACCGATCACGTCTAACGGTACCGCACAGCGAAATCTTTCAGCTGTTCCGAGACAATCGAACGAGAGATTTGGAGAAAATTAAAGTCACTTAACGAAAGATAACGGGACAAACTTTTTAAGGAAACGTTTCTTTTACTTTATCGTTGCACCATAGGAACAGCGAAACGACAACCTAAATATCGCAGCGCATGTAGAAATTCCTAATGAAGTCGCTCATTGCGCGGACGTTATTAACGATAACCATTGAAAAAATAACGTATGGGAATTTTTAGAATATATGTTATCAACGTGCGCGTTACGCGCTAAGGATTCGGATTAGTGTAGATTCATGTAATTCCAAGGTAGGGGAAGCCAAGCGACCGTGACAGCAACATATTGTTTTGAAAAAAGGAAAATGACGATATCAGAAACTAACTATATTACTGTCACCTTCTACTTATCAACTCTTAACCTTTAGGAAATTAGGAAAAGCCTGGAATCTTCCTGCCATTTTTTAGTTCTTAACACTTACAGAGCTTGATAGAGCCTGATCGACTTCTCTCATTACAGGCCGTAGTAGAGAAAATAAACAAGTTAATTCGTTCACGTGATTGTCTAATCTTTTCACTACTATTCCTGCAGCACTCCTCCTCTGAGTACCTGCTCGCACAGGAATAGGAGGAAAAGAGATGGTTGATGAACTAAAAACGTTAAGCCCTAGTGACCCTCGATGAGCGGTCTCGTGTTGTAAACTTGCAGGATCATTAGTAGCCTCCTCCTGTAGGTATGGGCCCTTTCTCTATTTCTGTGAGGCGTTTGAAAAGTTCACTAAAAGATCGAGGCAATCCTCGCTCCTCTCCGAAGGCTTCCCTGTTGCTGATGACTACTCGGGGCCAGATGTTTGGGCTTAATACCAGTGAGGTACTTCAGTGACAATGGGCGTTGATCCCGTAGCACCAGTGATACCTTTTAGTACGAGATTTGCCCTTAAACTTCCCCAACCATTTTGGGGCTAGTGACAGTGGCCAGGCAATAGACGCATAAGTCAATCTGGACTGCAGTATTGCGTCGTATATCCCTTTAATGATGTCTGGCTTAAAGCCTTCTTTCCAGTGGCCCGTATAAGTAGCCAAAAGGTTCCTGTCAGGGTGTTGCATTTCTTTTCGAAGTGTGTATGTGTGTATTCAATGATTTTTTTATCCAGGTTAACGCTCAGATAATTTATATAGTCGACTACTTTTGGGGCCGTCCCGTCTAATTTTACAAGGTTTGTCGTACTTGTAGTTCCTGGCACAGAAGGTGATCTCAGCCTTATCAGGGTTCACTGATAAGCCAGTCTCCCTACACCAGCCCCCCATTATCCTTAACGCATCAAAACTAGGATTTCATTCGCGTAGCCTATCACATGAAGTCCTTTTGCCCTTAAGCGCTTTAGTAGTTCGTTCACCACTAAGCACCAGAGGAGAGGCGAGTGCACCCTCACAGTAGATAGCTTAGCCATCGCCTAATAGTGGTGCAGCCTTATGTGCATCATGTGACATTCATCCAGGCATTGGGGCACACCTCTGCAGTACCGACTTAACTACGATTGAAGACGCCTTGAACATCGAGAAAAAGCTCGATAACAGTAGCCTTTAATTATGGCTTCAAAAGTATCGCTTTCTATAGGCACATTGCCCTATGGAGCGCAAAAGGTGAGGATGTTATGCCCCGGATGTACCTCTCCACGAGGAGCTCAGTAGTTGTCAACAGAAACCTACCCATCTTCTGTATAAACCTAACGTGGGGCTCACCCTCAGGATCCTGATTGAGGGAAACTAGTGTGTCTCCTGTATTTTGTAGGCAGGCCGTGGCCTTTGCAAAGATTGACGTCATTAAAAATATCTTCAATTTGAATTAACAAGGCAGAACACTAAATGGAAAATACCTTTTTTTTCGTTCATGGTGTTGGAAAGCTTCCTCCACCACGGTTTCAATACGAATGGATATCAATTGAACAATAATTTAGATTGACAGTCTGTGATTTCAGCGTGAGCTTTACTTTTATAAGTCCGATTTTCTCCTCTGTCACTGATTTCACTTCGGTAATTTTTCTCTTCATTTCTACTTTAATATGATTTGATCTCTTCTCGGCCCTCGCTACAGTAGCTATTTTGGATTCTCATTAGGATGAGAGATATCGATGTCTTTTGGGATTGCCATCAATACAGGTATTTCAAATGACAAGTTGTGCGTTTTCTGATTTATTTAATTCTTATTACGTTGGAACCGAAACGTCAATTCGACGATTAATATCTTTATTATCCATCGTATGTGCATCTAATTTAGGTATCAAAGTGCTCTTCTGGCGTTACAATTTTTAAATGGCGGGCCTCAACACTGAATCCGCTAAAGTACGTCGTTCTGTCACTTCCTTATGTAAAATAACAACACATTCCTCGTGGGTAGGAGTATTGAAATGCTACCTGATAACGTTATCGTTCGTACCAAAAGTTATTCTATTCGGATTGGAATTTACCTACTATTGAACAGTTTGCGTGGGTACGTTTACATTGCAAGTACACCGACCCTAATTTTTAATTTCTCGTAATTGTGTAAGTACATTTATTAAATTCAAATTACTTGGAACTGATTGCCATAAAATTCACAACCTTTGCTTTCCAAAATTATCCTTTGTGTTTGTTGGTCTGTAACTACTTACATTATGCTCAAGAAGGAGGCTACCTAGTAAGGCTCATTATATGTTTAATTTCTTCCTGGCAGTGTGTCGTTTATCCCGTGAACAATTAGCACACCTTTTCAGCTTGCAGGGTAGTTCAGCTATTGTTCTATGACATTTTTAGAAGGTATTTCTGCAATATCTTGTGTCCAATCAAAAACAGTTCCACCCTGATATATTAGCCACTTTTTTCAAAAAAAAACCTCTTTGTTTAAAACTTTTTTGAACCAACCAAAATAAAGCATAATTAATAATTATTTTTTTATATATAGGATGTTCAGCTGAACTGGATTTAGGTAAGAAAAACTTACCCTACGGCTCAATATTTTGCAGACTGATCATCACAATAACCAGCATTCTAACAATAGTTCATTGATAGTTTTAAAAATTGCTAAACTTTGGGTGCTCGATACCTCCTAAGAAGCCCCCGTAGACCCAGACACCCAACTTAGGGTTGTTCAACTTCCTCCTACATTTCCTCCAAGTGACAAAACTATGACCCATCACCAGCCTTGATTATACGACTGATCGATGTTAAATTCTAGATTAACGTACCCGACGAACATGTCCTCCCTCCAGCACGGCCTCCCGCCCCTGCCGAAGAGCCTGAGCGCCTTCAACCTGTCGACCCCGAACCATCCCCCGACGCCCCCGAGAAGTACGTCCATCAGGTCGGGGGCGGCTCCTCCGAGTCATCTCGTCTACCCTCAGCACAGCGGAGGGAAACCGATGAACGACGTCGGAAATGGCGGAAGTAACGTCAAGAAGGGCACCACCGGACTAGACGCAAAACTCGCCATATTAAGACAGGAAATGGTGAGTGTTTCCAGCTTTGATATTTTGGATGGAATTTCAAGGGGATTTTTATCAAAGAAGTTATTTCATACTTCATCGTGTTGGTAATTAAATGTTTTTAGAGAAGTTTTGGAAGAGATGTCAGTAAATGCCGTCGGAAAGTATGAAACGGCACATGCGCTGATTCACTTTTATAACATGACTTCTGTCATCCATTAAGCCAATCAGCTCTCATCACCTTCTTTAAGCGTATATTTGCAAATTGTTTCAAATGATCTTCTCACCTCCACAGAGTAAATTCTTGAAGTTTTCATTTACAGATATATATCATTTGATATGTGTGAAGAGTTCCAAGCATTTGACTTTTTCATGAGATCACATAGAGTAGGGTCCATCAACTCTGAATTCGTCCAGTTGAAAAAAAGAAATAAGATTTCATAACCATGTTAACGACACACAAAGACCACCGCTCCATAGGCGTGCCATATTTAAAGAAATATAAAAGATTGTTACTCACTTTGTCAACGAAATTTTATGACGAAATCCTAAATTTGTGCCTCATTTGTTTTTGTAGCATTATTTGTATTGTGCATAATGTGTATATCATTGCCATTATTGGCTCTAGCTTGGAACTCTAGTGACGATTAAAAATGAACACGTGCTCGGCGCTCAAATTTAATGGCTGTAGTGGACCTGCTCTAATTCTCGATACTAATAGGTATTTCACGTATAAGCATGTATTGTAGCGACTAGCAACATTTCTCCGCGCCAAATGTACGGGGGGAAGGTTTAAACGATACGTTACATGAATACTCTGCTTTTGTATAGGGTAAAAACGTATTTTTTGAAGATAAAGATATTGGAAGGTATAAAGTCGGTAATTTTTTTGTTTTTTAACTGGACTCTGACTGGATGGACCTTACTAGACATTTCCTCCTTGATTGCTCATATTTATTTTAACACTTCATGCATCGAAAGATATAAAGATCCCGTCAGTTTCCAATTTTACCTGCGTCTGTCTTCCCAATTGTACACATCACTACGTATCAGAATTGACTTCATGGCCTTCCAAATTAATTTTCAATAACAGCGTTGTATGGACGCCCTGACCTGCATTCATAAAATTTTTACGCTTCCGTCTTGTCTTCGGCTTAAATTTAGCGGAGAGTTTATTTCAATCCGGTGACTGCAAATAACCAAATGCCAAACTGGTTCGTCGATAGAATAGATCAAGTTACTATATTTGTCACCTCACGGTATTTTTATTTATCCAGTAGTATGGAACCTCATCGTAGGTGTCGGGCTCCATGTTTTCCTTCTAATTCCCCTGTAACAGAAATGAAAGTATCGTTGCTCCACATACCGTCCTTTTCGTTTTTCTGGTTGATTTTTGTTGCTCTCTTTGGCATCTTTTATGAATTTTATGGTTTTGATCGTCGTGAAAACCGCACGAGATATCGAGACAACTCTTATTTACTTTCCAATTGAGAGTTATAAAACAATAAGGAAAGAGAAAAGGAGTGATTAATCCGAGACGTAAATTGAAATATTGGAACGTCCTGTATAAAGTTATGGATGATCATGCGATGACACTGCATCAATTTTTATAAACGCTTTGATAATAACGAAAGACAATATTTAATATTTGATTAATGATAAAAAAATTAATAATTTTCTGCTAATTTATACAGCCCACTGCGTATATCATACCCTGTTTAAATATCGTAAAAAGGCAGTAAATGTTGAGCAAATAATCGAGCCTGATGTTTATTCTTACTCAAGGATAAGAACCTTCATTATTACTTGTAAAACAGCTTCGATATACAGGATCCTATCAATGTTACCATCTTTTATTCTTTACTTGTATTATATATGAATGTAAATGCATTTATTTATTTATTTCATACCAGTTTACAAATGTAATATACACACCGTTACTTTTGTCTCACAGATATCTGTGTAAGCAGATCTATTTGTACAAAATTCAACTTAACAAAAGTGGCAAATTTAGTGTTAGATCCAATGATATTGTTATTGTAGTTTCGTTGATGTCTTTGGAAGCGGCTTTTATAATGTTTTTGCACGTTAAACTAATATTTTAATATGTTATTCCATAAGTCGCTATGCAATTAAACACTTCGTCTTTATAGTGCTCATTTTACGAAATGTTTTATTAGTGGTTAATAACACTTTTTCTTTTATTATTTAACGCGACCTAACAAAAAAAAATAGTATGCATTTTAGTCTTTTCACAATATATAGTACATTCTATCCAGATTTTTAGTTATGATTAATCGTACTGTTAACGTGTGTTCGAGTATGCAGTTTTGGTGTGACGACATTAGTATGAATTTAAAAAATTTAAACCATTGCATGTTGGCACTGATAAGAACGTAAAGCCGAAAATACTTGTTACGTTCTTTGAAATATCGCACGTATTATGCAAGCATCGTTTGAGTTGTATGGTGTTAGGAATTACTATATTTGTCAAGGAATTTATGAAGGCTGACAAATACAATCTCTCTATAGATATTGGAAATCTATCGACTTTTTACCAGATTTATAAATAGGAATCACCTCAGTTATCTTAAAATGTTTAGAATGTTTTCCTCTCTCGAGACCTTTGTTAAATAGTCGAGTTGAGTGCCGACTTATATGGCATTTATTCTTTTTATGACATACCCTGCATACAGTGTCATGCACACTAATGTCGTCAATGCCACCTGCCTTGTTTGTGAATCCACTATTTCTGATTCGCTAGTAGGATATAGCAAAATGCAGTATTACGCTTATGCTTCTTTCATACTCATTCGGTTTTACGCGGTGCGGTTCAAATTCTGCACGGTGTCTGCACCGCGTAAACTTCCCTCGATTTTATACACAATGGCGGTTCATACCAGGTTTCCTTCGGGAAAATCCAATAAGAGTTCCATTTCACTCCATTCAGGATAGATAGAAGACGTAGTGTTATCGTCACGATAGGCAAATATTAAGAAGAAGAGCGAAAAAATGTATTGGGGCAATCCTCTTCTGAAAAATTCAGCTGTTTTAAAATATTAATCCCTTTTAATAAATCCCATTACACTTAAGGCTATAGAATTTTGTTCAGTATGAATATACAGTTATGAAGGATCATTCAAATGTTCGCTGTAAGGGTCACATAAGTGAATAAATTCGAGATGTTTATATGAATCTCTTAATGTGAAAATTGGAAATATTTCCGAAAGTATCATTTTGCTCTTAAACCGGTGAATGTCGACGTACATCGATGGGCTCTGGTGAAAGACCGAAATGAGGACAAAAAACGAGACATACGAACAAAGCTGCTTATTGTGCTTGTAAAATTGGATAAATACAACTACCGTTGTTGATTAATTGCTTTATTAGATGGCTAGTAAAGTGAACCATGATTATTTTTTCCAAAATATTAGGCGCGTGACGTAACCAGAAACAAAAGGGAATTTTGTTTTACTAAGAAAAATATCCGAAATACTTTGTTTTTACTTTGTTTTGTTTTTGGTTTTTCCGTCTATTTCTGAATGCTTTTAAAAGCTTTTTTTTTAAAGTTTCTCGGACAGTTTTGAATAATTCAAGTAATTACATTATCACTAACTTCGTAGTAACTTCAATCAGTTTTTTTTGTCAACGATGTTCATTTTTGCTTCAACAAGGCTTCATACAACATAAGACGAAATAATGAGCTTGTTTACATCTAGTTAACATATCGTACCGCTATTAACTAAATTTGAACTTCCTAAACCCCCAGTTAATTTACTGACAAACTTATGATGCAGTAGGAGGCTGCGGCACTGCTGTAGTCCGCCGAGGTGCACGAAAATCTTCCATCCAGACATTTGCTAGTGTTTTGTCCCAAAGTTCTGATCTTGCTTGCACATACGTGTTTTCATACGTTTTAAGTAAATGGAGGAGCAACAAGCCAAACCGAAACTAAACTGTACAAGTGTGAACATAAATACTTTGTAAACCTTCGGCCCTGATTGGTGCTGCGTTACACTACATGTCGCCAATCAGGCTCGAGGAAGCGTATGGTGACGCTTGTACGGTTCAGAATTGGACTCGCTTATTGTTTCATTTATGTTCTGGATTAGAAGTACATTAGGGCGAAAGGGCTTTTAGAGGGGACGAATAAACCGATAAGTCAAAACATTGTTCGTGTCAAAAACGTAATCATTGCATTTCGTCTCGTAGGTAAGTAAAGTATTCTTTGTTCTCGTGTTTATTTATTGGATTTCTAAACCGATCAGGTGTATTTTTTTATATTTCCTATCTAATATAATATGCACGTCATATTTCCAATCTACGTTCTGTACTTTCAAGAAAATAATACATTATATCGTAGAAAGTGACATTCAATATTTTGCATTATAAAGAAAAGGAACAAAAGGCGTGCACTTTCCCCGGCGGTAAAAATTGAAAAACCGGTCGCAGTTTTACGGAAAAGTAGATTAAATATCGAAGAGAAAATACATTTGCGACATTTTGAAATGATTCGAAAGTGAGAAAATGTTTTAGAACCGCACGAAAGTGAAACAACAGTATGGTGGAATGTGAAGCTATTTTAATAACTCACTTTAAAGCAGTTTCCTAATGATTTAATAGATACACAAACCTGCGATTTATCTCAAAAGTCAGCTGGAGAAAATATTTCTCTTAACGGCGATTTGTTCGTAGTAGGTTGTGCTTTGTACTGTTATCATAATAGTAGATCTGCATAATAAAATAACATCTGCTTAGTACTGTGAGATTGGTTGGCGTAACACTTAAAAACAAACATTTTGAAATCGTATAAGTGTAGAATACAAATTTGTTTAAAGTTTTCAATTTACTGAATCTTCTACCAAAATCGAACAAAACCCAATTCATGTGTGCTGATGCTGCGTGCTTAACCGTATGGACGAAGAGGATCGATTCCCGATTACCGTACATCTGAAACCCATTCGGGAGGATCGGGTTTTAATCTAAAATTTGATCCGGTCGTTAAATGGGAGCCGACTAACTAACTAGAAATCGTGTTAATTCGAAGATCGCGCTAATCAGAATCTAGTTGATCGAAAAGCTTCCGGACGTAAACATACACGCACGAAAATAATCCTTCATCTCCGTCCTCTCTCGTTTTTCGGCATCATGGGAACTTGTTGGAAAAGAAAGTCGCGAAACCTGTAATTTTTTTGTTCTGTTCATTTCGGAACGGAACAAATGATTTCCTATTGTTTAATTACATAATGATACGTTCAAAGTTAGTGTATAACATTGGAAAACGCTAACGATTCGTTGTCCGTTTTTGAGGCATTACACGACTCGGTTATCTGTTATAAGGACATGCCAGATAGGCTGGTAATGATAAAATCACGTATTCAGGAAAAGGAATGGGGGTATCTTGTTTTGCAGTGCCTACATTTCAATTACGTATTACACCGAATTCGGCGTTTACATCGTGAGGAGAATTACACACAATACTACACATTTCAATGCTGAGAAGAGTGAAAAAACAAATTGTAATAATTGCGACAGTGTATGCTCATCATCGATGGCATTTAGGTTGTATACAATGATCTTAGAAAGTAAACTTGACACCACTTCCAATTTCAAAGTATGCATTTAACTGTACAACAAATTAACTTTAAGCAGGTAGAATCGAAAGTGAAAGAAGTACATTGATTACATATACATGAAATACTCTCTCAATCTATCTACAGTTTCAAGCAGGTCCAACAAAGGTGTCAATTAAAAATTCTAATGACGAACACAAATTCATCTTAGTACTTATCCAATCAGACACATGCTGATCTGCAAATACCATAGTTTCAAACAAAGGAACACTAAGCCATCCAAAGTTAACACTGGAGAAAATTAGAAAGGCCCATGGTCGGATGGAAGCATCATACTCCATTAACACTACCGGCAGTACTAAAATCATCATTGTATTCTGGTTGCTACTAGGTAAATGAGGAATGTATAAAATGGATTGGAAGAGAAACAACAGGGATTATCACGAACTAAACTATTCTTTTTAACACATATATAGATTAACCCTAAATTACAAGGGTTAATCTATGGTTCTCGCCTAAATGCCACAAACGTGAAAGTATTAAACTTTTAGTAATTGTAAGAGGAAATTTCCTCTTGTTCTTTTTAATAGTTGCTTTCGACGCAATAAATAGAAAACTGCTGGAGGAATTGAATTTTCCTTCCGTCGCACTAGCTAACAGTTAATGAGCCATCATTTGTTCAGGGTTATCAAAGCGTGGCAAGATTTAAGAGATTAAGCTCGACTCATGAAGGAGCTTTAATTTTGTCTGTTCTCAAAGTGAACTCCATGTATCTTGCTTGACTGCCTTAAAACTGCCCTGGTTGTCCCGCTTCATAAAAATTTCAATGAAGAATGGGCTACTAACTATACATCCATTGCTTTACTTACTTTCTTATTATTGGAGAAACTAGTCGAAACGAGATTTCTCTCTTTCCTTCTTTTCAACAACATCATCACCAAAGCTTACTTTGGCTCAGTGAGGTTCAATTGGTGATACGTTACTACTACTGTTTTCTACGATATTCCTAAGGCGTTTAATCGTGTTAGTTCGGACATTTTCGTTAATATGATGGGATAGTATGTTATTACAGATGCCCTAACTTATTTTTGAGTAACGTAAAATAGGGTCGAACTACATGATTCTGTTTCGCACTGTAAATCTCTACAATATCAAGTTCCTCAGGGCTGTTCTTGGACGGGTATTGTTCATTTTTTATTATTGATTTAGCTTTCCTTAACATCCAAGAAAAATTTGTAATTTTTCCCCCCCAGACTCTGCCTATGTTCCTAATATTATTCATATGCTTCAAGAGCCATTTATCCTCCTTTGACACCTTTTCAATTCCGTATAGCGTGTCCACCAAATTCCTAGGTGTTATCAATAATCGAGAACTCAAGTGGACTTATCATATTGATTCCTTATCGAAAGCGCTTCCTTCTGCGTTTTGCTTTAAAGGCGATTTCCAAGGAACTGATTGCAAGTCGCCATTGCTAGAATTGCGACTTTGCCCTGTACATTTGCTATTCCCTTCCCTTTCGGAAAACCTGCTCTTCGTTTCATTTCAAAAAGGGGCAATTCGCTACGTTTTGGGTAATTTTTATGCATTTTTTGAGTAATGGATGCGTTTGTTTAGTTTATTTTGACATATACGTATTTTTGCGCATTGTTTTTGTAAATACATTTACAGAATCAAAGAATTTAATCCATGCCGTATGGCACATCTAATCGCCTTCCGTTTTGACCACTTCAAAAGTATTGCAAAATTTTGTGAAGTCTTTTGGTTTGATCGCCTCTTACTTGAGCAGCGTTAAAAATGTGCATTTTAATTTAATTCATCTATCAATGGTGACACATCATACTCATTTATTTATGATCGTCTACATAACATTCTTACATTAATTTATGCTAATCTTTTGTCCACTGCAGCCATAGTTTCTGGTCTATTCTGCATCTTTGTGATGATTCGTCATCAAATTTATGGATCAAACGTGTTTTGGTAATCCGGTGTTAAGCAAATTTGGTCCTAACTTTCCACAATTACAATAAAATTTTAACCCCATTTGAGTGTGTCTGCGCACCACTTGTTGTTTCTCTTCATTTAAATCTCCAAGCGAATTATGTAAGTTTCGAATTCCGACTGTATCGTGACTGTGAGATATAGGTAGGTCAAAAAACATTTCTTTCATCGCCTCGGGACGTCCGTGGCGGTTTTTACACAACACCGTGATCACTTTGTTACGAAACGAGTTCTTTTTTTGTTTATTTAATCTGTCGTTCTTTACGTTTCGTTCCTTGCGAAGTGCGTGGTTATGAATGAAGTATACAGGAGAGTTTAGCGAGACGTCCGGAAATCGGCGATTTTCTTATAAAACCACCTTGGAAATGAGTTTTCTTTGTCTTCCGAGAGGCTCTCCGTCGGTTTATTGCGGATAATCGCGAGGCGCGGTACTCCGCTATTACAAAAATTATTATTATCGATGGAAATGTCGGATTTATAGCGACTCTTAACGTAGTTTCTAGCCGGATCGGCAGAAAGACCGTGGAGAAAATGACGGTAATTACATTTCTTCACAAATCGTCCAATAGATCAAAGAGAAGATGTACCATGAGATCGACTAAATTTCCAATTAGAGTCCTCCGATATCAAATTCCGTTTGTAGTTGGTTGAAATGAAATGACACTGTCGCTGGCAGATAATTAAAATCTTATCAAAATATTAATGGTTCTATCTTGGACTTCAATGCAACTGACAATTCTTTAAAGTACTTCGCACCAGTCTGTGTATTTTTAGTATTAGTTCAATGTTTAGTTTCCAGATTTAAACAAAATGGGTACAAAAACGAAAGTAACAACTAATTTGTAATGTAAAAATTTTATTAGTCATAAACATAAAATAAAAATGACGCATTCATTTCACTAATTTTAAGTACTTATAAACGCACACTAAAAATCCTTATGTAATTTTGTAAATTATACTACGAAAACATGAGTTATTAACTTTCACCGTTTAAACTTTTTGTGCAAAATCAATAAACCAAAGTATTTTTTAGGTTTATATAAAATTTATTACAACAATCACTTTCTTGAAATGTTATCTTGGACGGTGACGCAACAGAAAATGTCTTACGAAGAGGGGAGATTTTCAAGAGGTTCCCTTGCAAAAGTTGTAAGCGCAACTTTTGATCCAGGTATCTGAAACAACTGCTTCAAAAACAATATGTATTAAATGATAGGAAATTATTTTTCCCAATCCTACAAATAGGTATCGTCTTCAGTAAACAATTACAAATTTAAACTTTCAAGAATTATAGACATTACAAGAGGTTACATAAATGATTTCAATTTAGCTCAAAGTGAAGTACGTATTTTATGTTTAATGTGCTAAAATGGCTCCTTCGACAAAATGTTAATAATGGCAATTGTTTGGGGTAATCGATTATTTTGGGACGTGTCTTAGAATATTTAATAACCGCATTATAGTAATGTAGGTCCGGTAAAATTCAAATTGTGTACAATAAACGAATTTCCTTCAATATTCCATCTCAAAGATGTTAAATGTTACACAACGCGTGGTAAACATGTGTGTTTGAATTGTTATATCAAGTGCAATTATTAACATTTTGCAATTTGTCCAACGAATCACCGTTGAAGGGAGCTATTGTTATTCTGATGACTGCAGTTGTTTTCCCATTTCCCATAATTACGACAAACTGGTAATATTTGTAAAATTGCCATAAACTAATTGTAGGTATTTCATAAACAAAGCAGATTTTAGCCATATGTTATACTAAACTAAAATACGTGAAAGATTTTTTTCATTGTGATAAATGTTTTTAAGTTAAATTGAACAGTTTGGGAAAATCAAATTCGTAAAATTGAAGCCCTCCTTTTTGTTATCGTTGCTACTAATTCCTATTAATTCTACTGCAAATTATTTTAACTCGAAATAATTAAAAATTGGGTAATATGTCGACTTTTTACATTTTTACTATTTGGTTGTTTTCATTTTAGTTCAATGCATTTTCGAGTTAGTGAGGTGAAGCCCACGTCTTCTAAGTTATAAGCATACAAAGTTTATGGTTTCTTTAAAGAAATTAACTATCCCCTTTTGTACCCCCTTGGAAAGGGAAATTTGAAGTTTTAAATGTACCCAAAACAAATAGACATCATATTATACAAAAAAAGTAATATTAACCGATCCATTATGTGAAATACACCACTTTCAAATAATTCATTAATCAATCTCACGATAATATCACACAATAATAAATTCGTTAACACGGTTTATTATTCTCGGCTTTTTCTAAGAAACGTCTCTCGTCATTAATTACTTGCGCATTCACAAAGATATATATCATAAAATGATTTTATGAATCTATCATAAAATGATGATTTTGTGTGAGATTACGACTTGAAACTGTAGTTGTCTCGCTCCGTTTTATTTCCTTGTGTGCATCGTTCCTCTTGTCTAGCCATACTACCTGTGTTTCGGTACCCAGGTGAAGTTAAGGGATATTTCGAGTCTCCATTATACTTTACATAGACACTGCAATTTAACAATGTTTACTATTTACTTTTAAAAACCGCCAGTCGCGAAAATCGTGTATAAATTCCACAACTCCAAAGAAATATCTCCCCTTATTACTTATTTACGCATTCTGAAATGATCATAAAATGGTGATTTTAAGTGATGAAATAACTCGAATCACGCCTTGGAACGCTATTTGCAACTCTATCCGTCTCATTTTAATATATAGTTTCTTATACGTACCTGTCTCCTTCTCTGGAAATATAAACCTCTAGTTCGGTGCCCAGGTGAAATTTTGGGGTTTTTGGAATATTCATGACCGTGTGCATGGCCTAAACTATACATGTGCCGAATTTTAGGTCCCATCCATTCTAGAATTTATGAATTTTCAACGATTTGAGACACATACTGATACACGCACATGCGCACACCCCCACATCGATCCTTCTTGTTTTATATATATATATATATATATATATATATATATATATATATTGGATTTGAAGCAGAAAGAAATCCTTACTTGTACATGACGATAATTCCACCCAATTACTTTTCAGTATTCTGATTTTGAATGTTTTGACAAAAATTTCAGACGGTCGTTGGCTTTAATGCCACGTCATCCGAGCTGAACCTCTTCCCCAATCCTTATCCTCTCTGCGGTTTATTATTTATTTACATTGAAAAACCTTCTAACACGAAATCTCTCGCGTTTCCCATTTCCTTTTCGAGTTAATGGGGCCTTGCCCTTTTACCCTTTGCGTCGTCAACCGAGGCCTCATTTCCCTTATTACGATTATTCTTTTCTCCTTTGGCTTAACGTCTGAACGATCCTGGTCGTTCACTTTACACGCGAACACCTGTCTGGAGATCAGTAAATTTAGAAAAAAAAAGGTTTACATGGTTTTTAATTAATCGAAACGGTCTCGCATTGGTGGCTTTTAGTGGGAAGTGGAGATGGGAAGATAGTGGAGTAATAAAAGGAAGCGGCTTCCTCCGTATAATCGAGAGACTACACAGGTATTTCGTAAAAAGGGAGTAAGATTCTCCGCCTTTGTTTGGTAAGTCTCGGATAGCGTGAGGAAAATCCGGTTAGTATTACTTTGCAGTGATCTTTTTCTCAGTTACTCAAATAATCCCACTAATTTCATCGGGGAAGAGCGCTCTCTAATTGAACAAAAGCCCCCTGATACAAGAGATGAAAGGAAAATGGATGACTCTTCGTTCGCTTCTCTTTGCTCTTTACGTTCAAAGACTTCATAATATACCTAGCTTGGAATCAGCGACCTTGCAACTTGCAGTAAACACAAATTATTACAGAGTACGGTTAAAATGTTATTACATGGGAAAACAGAGTGTGTAAACGTTATGGGAAATGCTTTGATTTCACATCTTTTTAAATTCGTTCTTTCGTCTAGTGATTTCACACTTCCGTTTTATAAACTCTTCAAATTTGCAAATGTCGTGTTGAATTCATCGAAACGTTTCGTCATTTTCAAAGGTCAATTACGTATCATATTGTTTCCACTTGAGGTTAATGTAATATGCGAAAATGCATATGCTGGTGTTACTCGTTGGGTTCGTAATATACCAGTAGAATCACTCGTTCATACTACACAGGGCGTTGCATATAGTGCTGCCAAATCTTATGAAAATTGAACGAAACTCACTCACTAGACAATGCATCGCAATCGTCCGCCATTTTAGGGCGATTTATAGTGGGATAAAGTCGCACGGCATTTATATCATAAATTGGAATTATGGAATATCTAATGATAATTTCCATGTCAAGAATAGTATCGAGTAAAAAATGAATACTAATACTACTTGGGCTCAGTAATAAAAAACAATAAGAAAAGAAATTGTTACTACAATTGGGGGTTTTCTGCATAACAATATTTCCTAATAAATTAATGTTACGTTTCAGTAGATATACTAGGCTGATTGTACGATAAATTCTGCACATAACCTCACTTTTGCAAAAACCTGTTCGGCGGTGACGCATTAGCGCTGCGTCCCTGTAGTGGTGGAGCGACAACTTTGAAAACTTACTGTTTCATAAGACGTAAACGTCACTTCGCCTAAGAAAAGTATTTTTGCTTTGTGAACTACAGGTATAAGTATTGTGTGAATTTGCCCTGTACCAAGCTTGGTTCCCGGGATTTTTCAATACTAAAATATGAGACAATCTTGTCTTTTTATCGTCGAACTAATGATATAGCCCAACATTTTTGTGGGACAACTACTTAACTGATCATAAAATAATGTATTCTACATACTTATTTTCTGTCCACCAGGTATTACAGGTTATACACGGAATCGTATTTTGAGTGCGTAGGACAGCGAGTTAAACACATTTTTAGCATTTCACTAATTATTTTTATTAAACAATTCTGGAAAAAATTAACTTGATATCTATACACTTCTTTATACAAAAAAATTAAAACTTTCCAGGCGCCTGGAAAGAAAACGCTCCAGAATCGAAAATTTTCCAATACAGAACATAGGCAGGCTCGTCATAATAAAGCTGTACACAAGGGTATAGCCGAATCTTATTCACTTTTGAAATATTAGTGATTAGTGAAACAAAAAAACATTTCTGTGCGATTATTAAATAATTCCTATGATTTGGGGTATTTGAGTTAGTCATTAAATTATTCGGTTAAGGCGGTTATATACAACTTCATTATGTTTTCGTCAGTTTCTCGTAATCCTATTACATACTCGTTATAATTACGTACATACATAGGTGAAATGACACGGGATGTAGTTTTTACACCAGGTTAGTTTTCTTATATGAAGTTAGGTAACATTGTCGAAATAACCTTTATTCGTGCGATTATTTTTAATATTCCTAGGTACAGTGTTTTTGACTTGCATATATATAGTATGTTATTACCATCGGCTACGGTTTATTTTGGAAGCTTCATCTTCGTGTAATAATAACTTACACAATATTTTCGTTAAATAATATACTATTAACATCACATGAAATAATCGATCTCGAGTGTTATTGGTACGAAAGAAACCATAAGTCACATGTATAATGAGATCTTCAAAATTTCATTATACCCCCAAAAACGTTTTAAATTTACAAGCATTGCATTGTGTGATACACTTTTTAGTATTTGTAGAACAAAGTACTTTTTAAATTTATTCCATTTAATCGCCAATAAGAAATGGAGAAGTGTAAAGTTCAGTATGTGTCAGTGAGTATATCTATAATTACTAGAAAATTGTAAAATGAGAAAATCAGACGCGTGACAGAAAGTCTGAACTATAAGTAATGAGGAAAATATGCAGAGAAACACGTACGAAGAAAAAACCGAGCACTGATGTGAAAGGTTATACAATGGGTCGTCTGTGGAATTCAATTATTGTAGAGAACATATACAGTTCATTTATTAAAAAAGGGATCATTGTAGATTCTAAAATTTTTGATCCCTAAACCAGCTACAAAAATATTACGTATTAGGTAGACAAAAGCAAAATTTTAAATGGGATTTCTTCTTTTTATTATTGCTCGTTACATTTTTATTTGAGACTGAACTTTATGACTAAGCGGCAGGTGATAACCTAGAAAATAAACATATAATAGGATTAAACACAGGCTAAAGTTGAGTAGGCGGGCGTTCATAAAAGAATATTGTGTAATTTTTATGAAGTAACATTGTACAATAGTTCGGCACCTTTTCCGAATGCAGTGAAACTTCATAACGAATAACTGAGATAATTACGTCTATTACGTTGAAATATTCATTTCAGGGTTCCTTTATCCGACTTCACCCATAATTTGTTGCTGATTTGAACCCAAAATTAATTTTGTTGCTCAAGCGTAATACGAGGGATATTCAAAAAGTAACTTTCCCTATGTTGGGAAAAAATAAAAAACCAGGTTTAGGCTATAAAAATAAATTAATTTTATTCCTTGACTGAAACTATTTTTCTACATAGTCGCCTTAAACAAACCTTATAAAAATTCATGTCTTGTTTTTGAATCCATGATTTGTTCATTTGAAGTGAAGTGCTAGCCACCCAAGCTTTCTTTCAACTTTGGGAAAAGGAAGGGTCTGGCAAGTAGAGCGATAAGGGATGAAAATTTGCATTGTATTTTGTAATGTAAGTAGTAATATATATTCCTTTTTATTAATTCCACCATCAAAGTGCTTCAAGCTGTTTTGGTGGTTTTCAGGGGTTGAATTATTTTAAATAAAAATATATCACATTTAAATTAAATTTTGTTTTTATTCATTTTGTTATGTGGGCTAAGGAAAGTTATAAAACAATAAATATTTGACATATTTGAATATAATTACATGCTATTAATGGCTTCAATATATTATTTTTCAATTTATTAATGCAAGGAGTAGTTTTCACCACTTAAAAACAAAAAGCACAAATTCAAGCACAAAAGTCCCTTTTGAAGTGGGGAGTAAGATTAGCGTAATTCCAATTTTCAGAAAAATAGGTGCATTTTTAAAGATTTCGTAGGTAATCCACTATTATACGTTCAGTGACTGGACTATCTGTCGATTTTAAAAAATGGTACAACCAATGAAGGAAAAATAACACAAGAATAAATGTACTTTCGTCAGTTCTTCCGAAAAGTGGTCTAATTTGGAACCTGACAAAGATCAGAATATAATCAACTCTTGAAAGTTTACGGTTATTATTTTTCTGCCCGGTTTCTCCCGAAGATTAATCGATATTCATTATCACTTGGCAGTTTAGGAAAAATGTTTTATTGCATAGCTATTATTAAAGAAAATGTTGCTTAATAAATTTCTAGAACCTACAAAGCATTTCTTTTATACTGTCAAGAAAAATAAATCACAACGCTCGTATGATGTATGTTTTGTCCCACTTGTTTTTTAAATTATCTTTGACAAGACTTGTATATGAATTCGTTTTTTCGTATTGTGAGGCGAAGATTAATTTTCAATTATTATATGAAATAATAATTTCCCTTTATTTTCGATTTTTGTATAAATGGAACAATACAGGGAGGTGAGTGAATGCGTATACATCGTGCGTTTAGGATATTTATTAACCTAGCCAATGTCGACATACCGTTCGAAGAAGGAAAAAAAACCAGCGCGTATCGATCTGGAATAATAATTAAAAATGGCCGATCCCAGACTCGATCAGTATGCAGAAATTCGAATATAAATCAGCCGCGAAGACAAGGTCGCGGTGTTCTATTAAATGTCGAAAACAAGACTTTCTTGAAATTGAAATGTTTATTTATCTGTTTTTGCTGGGCGAGTATGCGAATCCCATTACATTAAAATGATTTACGTGACGCATTAAGTACATTTTCCTTTCGGGGGTGAGGGAGGTTGTGAAGAAAAGTAACTTTTCACGACGTTTTTAATGCGAGAATCCTAATGAAAAATGTCATGAAAAGCGTTTGATATCGATCGTCCGAAAAGTGTTACACGCTAAGACTTCATCTTTCCGCTCATTTCCTTTTATACTAACTCACTACTGCCGGTGTCAACGACACCGCAGCCCAGTCTTGAGCTAGTTATTAAAGGTAAGCTCAGCCTAGACTTGTACCTACCTGGGGAGTGAAAATATTTAAGCGGGGGTATCGAATCACCCTTCAAACTAAAGTGATACACATGGAAGACAGAATTTACAGTTTACCTACATTTGCATAAAAATAAGATTAGAAAGGCCAATTAGGTGAACGGGATTGCGTGGACGGACTTCATGACGAAATTTTTTGCCTTATCGGCATAAATTTGCCTATAACTGTAATTCTGCTTAGAATTTCTTACTAAGCCATTCGTGAAGTACTAGCGGAGGCAATGTCGAGCAGATTTTCTGCTTAAAAAATCACCAAATGAGAAATACTGCTTCAATAAAATATCGAAATATAGTTTATATATCACCATAGTTGATTGATTGTCTGGTTTCATTTGGTGACACCTTCCAGATATAATTTTCACCTGTCTGTTGTATCTGTTCTAACATTTTTTACAGATACGTTTACTAATTAGTAGCATTCATAACTAATTAAATTGGTATAGGTGCTTTACCGATAGATAAATGGTTCGCCTTTATAGGTAGCTTTCAAGGAATTCAAGGGACAGAATCATCATCATAATCATCAGCTTATTCTAGTGCACTGCTGGACCCATGAACTTGTCCATATATCTGGGTTTTGAGCTGCCTGCATCCAGTTCGTACAGATGCCCTTAAGATCGTCAGATATTAGAATGACGTAGTAAAATGTAGTTTACTCTCATGCATTTTTAGTCAAAGGGGACTAAGTTTTTGTAAAGTACATAGGATTATCAAACGGAAAAGACTTCATATGAAAAAGACATTAGCGGGTGTCTTAACTAAAATGCTTAAAGATGTGACAGGTATCAATCCTTTCTTTATGAAATACTACTTGTGGAACACTGTATAAACTTTTGAAAAGCAAGGAAAGAAGGAAAGTTAACCACTTGCGAGTTTTTTTCCAAAAATACTCTAAAACTTTACTTGCAAAAATTCGTTCGTCAACGAAACGGAAGGTTCCTTGTTGCCAAAATTTAAAGATTTGTTTTCATAAGGCGTTCACTTGACGAGATGTGAACTAAGAAAAAATGACTACATCTTTTTCCAAAAATCGAATATTTCCAAGAGTGTCTGTCTACTAGTCTGTGGAAATTCAACCACAAAACTAAAAAAAATCCTTTTAACCTACCCTGCGAGTTTTGTGTGGCAGGTCATTACCGATACCGATTCTTGTTAATATTAACTGGAGATCATTTCTGTTACCAACAATTGCTTTCTTGTGTATTCCCCTTATGGACCATCGCCATATTTTAATCCAACTAAACCGACTCCTCGTTGAAATTCTCTTCTGACAGTTTCATTTTTCCATTGAAGTTCAGCCTGCGCCAGCTGGACCTCTCGCTGCTCTCGCAGCTGTGGTCGCTGAACGAGTCGATCCAGGACTTCAGGCAGATGCTCCAGGAGCAGGAGGACAGGGTCCTCTCGCCGCCTTCGCCGTCGCCGACGCCCTCGTCGGGCGACGAGGAATTCTACATGTCGGCGACGTCGCTCAACTTCAGGCCGACCGCCTCCTCAACGACCAGGAAGCAGAGCACCTCCTCGAACGGCTCGAGTATGGGAGGTTAGAGAATGAGGGTATGCGTTCATTTTCATATTTTTACTTCGAGTAGGGATGCAAACGATACGTCAATGTTTTAAAAACAAATAACTCCACAACGTACCTAATCGACGAGAAAATTGCTTTCAAAGATGTCGTTTCTAAATTCGGACTTAAACCAACGTGACTTAAAACCAAAAATTATATAAATTTTGCGACTTTAATTAATATGGGATCACTCACAAATCTTTTGATTGAGCATTTTACAAGTGCTACTCGGTGCGACTATGGGGGAGGGAGGTTAGGTTAGTTAATTAATTTTGTTAAGAGGTTTATATGTACTTAATATTTCATTCTCAATTTCAATTTCATTCATCTCACTACAAGGCTTTATCCACATTTCAATTAAATTTGTTTTAAGCCCATTTAAATTTTCAGAATAACCGTTCAATTCAATATGTATAATTGATATTTACAATTACACCCACAGATTTTTCTGATTGAAATTTTCTTCTTCCCACATCGCAGGTGAAGAAAAATAGGATTACATACACAGGTTTGGGCCTCTAATTGGCCAGGAACAGACCTTCTACGTAGATTTTAACCAGTGAGACATCAATGCAAGAAGTGCACTTCGCATTATTTCCATTCATTGATTATCAGTTAATTTAAAGTATTAACGTTTATAGTGCAGTACATACATGTTACCCTATTTCCCAATAGAAAATGGAAACAACATAGATGTTAATCTTTATATTGTTTGCATCCTTATGGTCGAAACCTCGGTGTTTATTTGATACCTGTTGAAAATAATCTATTTTAATCTTTTATTGCCTGTGTGCTAGTTACATGCCTCAAATAAATATGGTCGCCACTAATACCTTGCGTGAAGTTTCAAAATCCTGACTGCACCTATTTCTTGTTGTTTCAGAATTCTGTGTCAGCGCTCCAAAAAACAAAGTAAATACCATTCTCTTATTCCTAGTACAACAAACTGACAACTGTAGAATCCTTAATTAAATGACTTTATTTGTAGGTGATTGATTATGTGATTGAATTGTGAATTAAGTAATAATGTACAACTGTTCTTTGTGCCCTGAATAGAAACGTCGTATCCTGATTGAAATTTAGCCTAATACTAAAATTATATTTGTTGGAGGTGTAAATTATTGTGAATTGTGATCTGATTGCTATTATATTTTTTCTTTTTACTAGTGTACAAAAAACAGATATTTATTAACAAGCTACTATTATTAGGAACTGAAGTAAAATGATCGTATTGTCATTTATAGAGAAGTTGTAATTGAAAGATTAATTGTAATTAAATTTTATGACTGCAAATAAAATGAGCTTATTGAATTTTTTAAATATTTGCAGGGTTTACCCAAGTAAGTGGCGCACACGTTGCACATGTGGGTTGTGTGCATACAAGGATGTTATCAGAGCAAAAATTAATTATTTTAATGGCTTGATCGGGTTCAAATTCGGTCACAGGGTTGTAGTTTACACAGAATCTGAAAAGTGAATTAACTTAACCCTTTGATGGAATTTCATCCCTCTCCAACCTTTATGGTATAAGGGTTCGTTCAGAAATCCTCATAAGACAGGTGAGCATCCTCTGCAATTTTTACCATGCTCAGGGGCAATGCAGGTGAGCATGCGGTGATTGGTATTCTTGAACCCTTTTGGATAAATTACAGTAGTTTCTTTTTTAAAGGGCAAGATGGATCGATGGTTTTCCCCTTTTCGAATATTCTCAATGTCTCCAAAACTACAAATAAGAATGTAGCGTAGAGTAATGCAGGAAACGAAGTGCAGGATAGGCAGTGTTTAGTACTCCGGGAAATTGTCATAAGCGCGCAAGTAGACGGACGTTAGAACAGTGCAGAACTGCTTCGGACAGAGACTGCTAGAGGCAGTGTTGCGAAGATAATTTTCTACAAGACGAGTGACGCAGTTTTTGGAAAGAGCACGACTTACGAGCATTTTGACGCGAACCAGCGGATGTTTTAAGGTATTGTTTTAGACTTATCAACTTAGGGCCGTTTTATTTTTGTAATAAAACCAATTTTTCAATGTCACTGTGGCCAAGTTTAAATCAAGATGTTTTGTGTCGTTAAAAATGTAATTTTGATTATTTCTAATATAAAGAGGAAATGAAACGAAAGAAAAATTTTGCCGTCACTTCGAATTATTCTGGTTTCTAGTATAGTTCATAAAGAATTCGTCCTTAGTGTATTAATTTTAAAAAAACACCCATAAATTTTTATCGGTTTATTCATCTCACATTTTTTATACAGTTAAGGTACATAACACTTATTAATTCACAGTCAAATTCCTTTATGCATATCATACCCTAAAATATTAACAAATAAAAACTATCACAGAAATTTGACTTAACAAATATGGTGTCATACAGAACTTGCCTGTATCAACATTTTTAAAATTAACACAGTAGTTAAAGGAATTCTTTAATTAGTAATAAAAAAGCAATGGCAAGAGATAGCTACAATTAACTTTTAGCGGTTCTCTGTCCTTTTTTTAACAAAAAAGTCAGCTGTGTATTAATAATAAACTTAATAACAACCAAGCCATATCCTGAGTTTATTTTCCTACAATATTTAATGAAAACAACGTAACTGAATAGAAAATTATTAAAACAAAGAATACCCACCCAGGCTATGACTAACATTCTCATTATGGCATAAGAACACATATTCATATTTCATCATAATATACATATATTCGTTGAAGAAAAAAGAATTCAATGTAAAAAAGAACAAAAATCAACCCTTTCACTTTACAACCTGTCTTGGAAGCATCTACCAATATTTCCTTATTATAAATGTGAGCAAAACAACGAGCTTAACTTCTTTTATATATACCCTATCCAAAAATTTTTATGCTATGTAATGCAAACAAATCAGAGTGTGAGAAAGAAACTATGAACATTCGATCAAACGATCATACATTAGAAAAAGACTGCTTAAAATTCAATCCTGCTCCTTTCTTATTTGCAATCTTTTGCAATTCGCTGGGTGGATTTGTCCCATTTACACAACTGCACAAATAATACCTTTTCCTTTACATAATATATCATCTTGTGAATATTAGAATACCACTTTACAATTTTGATGGGAAAACACAAATGGGAAACAAATGTGTACAGAACCAAAGAAACTGTGATTGCAAATAAGAAAGATCCAAAGTAGAATTTAAACATATCCCTTCTAATGTGTTTGATCACACATTCGCAGTTTCCGTAATTCACTCTTATCTGTGATAAAATTTCTCGCATATGGTATATAAAGTGTATATATAATGTATAGTTTGAGGACTAGTCACGTCACGACACCCTTATATTTAACATTAGACAATTATATAAAATATATACTGTAATGGCTGATTTGTACATAATTCTTGGTAACTGGTCGTACAAATCACAAACGATTTACTCTAACAAAATAACTTACGCATGTTATGCGATTACAAGCGGCTCATCATCGGCGAAGCCACGTATCTGTGGATTTTCTTCTTCCTCCAGACCATTATCTTCAAAGGTAGCAGCTTCCGACCTTGTGTCGTAATGTGAATTTGTGAATCTAGTGAAATTACTCTGTAGCCTTCTATTCTTAACTACCAGAAAAACTATAATCGCTGATAAGGCTATTAGCAGTAATAGACAAGGCACTATAATGGCCGTTGAATTAACAGATGACTTAGAGACAGGCTCGTCAAATCTACTGATTCTACTGATCCACTTGGTTGGCTCAGACTTCAGACCCTTCGCTGTTCTTATTCTTACCGCAAAAGTGTAAACAGAAGACGAAAAATTTGTGTACAGTAATGGTGGTTTGTCGACTGTGAATACTTGAACAGTGCTGCTATTCACATTTTTACCTGGTTGGATGAAAACATCATACAAAATTCGTTCTGTTGTGCCAACAAATTTTGGCTCTGTCCAGTTAACTAGATAACTACCATTGGGATATAGTTTTACTTCTGTCTCTACAGGAGGCATTATTGGTGGTGCATAATATGTAACTGGTGTGGTGTATGTACCATCAAAATCTATAGACATGCTGACATCATATACTCCGCCATAAGAAACATTGAAAACACGTGATAAGTCTTCTGTAGGTTTAACTTGAACGTGGTAAGTTAGAGTTGTTGATCTCTCAAATACTTTGATCTAGAACAGAATGAGGCGATTATTTTTGGGAAATATTTCACAAAATAAAATTCTGATAAAAAAAATGTTTCAATACACTGACGGATTAAAGAGGCTTGAGACACTTACAATATACAACTTGGGTTGTACCATGGGGCAGCTGGGCATCCAGGTGACTTTCATTTTCAACATGTCATCACCATCAGGACCCACTTGAACTCTTTTAGGAGGTGCATGTGGATTTTCTGATGTACTAAACTGAACAGCTGAAGAAAGAGGTCCATAGCCTAGAGGCCCCACTAAACCAACAGAGGCCAAATAAATTTCGCAAGCTTCCAGATTAGAAATGGTCACATTTTCAAAATTCGTCAACAAACGAGGTTCTGAAACAAAATTTGTTTATTTAGAGGTCATTTAAATTGTATTCGACTCACTTTCAAATAGTTTGTCTTGAGAAATTCCATAATAAATTCCATATGTCCAATTCAGCCTCTTAGTGTATTCTGGTTTTTCCCAACTAAGCTTAACTGTAGTACCAAGATATTTCTGAGGTACAGCATGTACATTTTTTACCAGTGGTAATGGATCTCCTTTAGTTCTGATTGAGATGGAAGATGATGGCCCAATCAAATAATTTTTAAAGGCGTGAATCTGAAAAACGAAATATATTTGCATTAGATCCATAAGGAACAAACTGTTTTACTTACTTCTATGAAGTAATTAACTCCAGGTGCCAGCACCATGGTGATATTTTTAGTTTTCGATGTCCTAGGCGGTATATCAGGATATGGACGATCAGCACGTGCAGTGATATTAAAACCATCAGCTTCATCACTGTATTTCCACACAAAAGTGATTTTGCCATTGTCTTCATTACCTACCACAATGTCTTTAATTAAACTAACATTTGTTTCACCATCAAAAAGCAATTTCGCAGGCTGCGATTTTTTACTGGAGTATTTTCTGTTATGAGCAATAACCTAAAAAGAGTGATTTATAGCATTCAAAGTTAAACAATGTTAATATATTACATACCCAGAAGGTGTAAGTTACGTTATGTTCAAAATCTGGACTCAATAGGTGCGATGTTTCATTTCCGCTTAGAGCCAATCTTATTTCACGTGAATTTGGTGAAGACCAGCAAATATCGTACGTCGTTATAACTCCATTCGGTTGGTGTGGTTTGTTCCAAGACAGCAGAATGTGAGATCCATTCTTTTGTACTACTGTCAGGTTCCAGGGTTCTGATGGGAAATCTTCCGATGTCGAAGCGATCAGAAACTTTGCTGGGGCGAATTCTGTGTTTGATTTTTCAAGTCTGACATATACAGTGATGTTATATTTAGTAAACGGCGCAAGCTTGGTAAAGTTAAAATCAGTTTTGGTTATCCATGATTGGTTCTGCCATTTGTTCTCTCCCACTTTGCTTATAGACGGCATGAACTCCAATTTATCTCTCGGAGTTGGAATCCACCAGAATACAAGGAGGGAACTTTCGGTGACTCCTCTCTCGTCAACTCCCATCTGCATTATTTGGTACACGCGGCTTTTGTGGTTGCAATTCCTTTCGTCGTATCCGTCTTTGCAGTCTGGTTTGCGATCGCACAACAAAGCTAAGGGGAAACAGTTGCCGTCACAAGGGAACATTCCAATACTGCAACTAGGCGTGGCAGGAAGGGGTATGTTGTGTTCACAAGACAGCTCATCGGTAGCGTCGGGACAGTCGAAACGGCCATTGCAAATTGCAGAAACCTGAAAAAGAGGGTTCTGTAAGTTCTTTCAATTTTAGCAACATAAATACTGATTCGAGAAAAATAAAAGAAATTGATGAAAACATACTTGGATCTGATATATTGACACAAGAGAAGCCTATTTTGAAACCTTTTGATGTGTTGTACCGATTTTAATACTCAATTTCTTTTAATCGATTCACCGACATTACTTTTCAGATAAGCCCTGTGATTAAAATTAGTCATTCAGTTCATTAATTTAAATCAGTTTAACTCGTATATATATATATATATATATATATATATATATATATATATATATATATACGCACTTAGTGATAAAACTGATTTGATGGTTTAGGTATGTGCACTTTGTAACATCAATTTAAATGCACAACATGAATGCCTATTTTGGTATTATTTCAAAACATTTTCCAAACTAATAACCACGATTTATACATTCTAATACCATAATAATGTATGTGACTGGAAATAAACTTACCGGTACACAACTTCCATCTATCCTACACTTAAACTGGTTAGCAGTGCAGTTTGTGAACCCTTCGCAATTGCTTTCATCTTCACCACCAGTACAGTCGTACATCCCATCACAGACCCAGGATGAGAATATGCAATCCCCGTTGAAGCACTCGAACTGATTGCTTTCACATGAGACAGGTCTAGAAGTCGTATAGGTCTCAGAAGACTGAGAAGAATTCGGGCAGCCCAGTTCGTCACTGCCATCACCACAGTCATCGACTCCATCGCACTTCCACCAGAACGGTATGCAACGGTGATTCCTACAGCCATACATCCAGTCTTGGCAACTATTGTTCTGTAAACGGTTGTACATTAGGGCACTAAAGAGAAACAAGGTAAAAGATATGCAGAGCTCAAGATGAAATAAAAAGTGACATTTGAAGCTGACCCAATGATTTTAATTTCCTCCATATGTCACTTCTTTCAGTATGAGATAAGCTGAAGCAGATATTTACATTAGCGAAATTAAATCATGAATTTGAGTTAATAGAGAGGATTCGTGCTTTACTTTCAATATAAAATGCTCAGTATGAAGTCATTAAAATATTAATTAAAATACAAACTTGAAGCATCAACCAAAAAATTTGTTCAAGTCAATTCAAAAACATTACATTAGTGAATTAACCGCCTAAATGTGAAGTCATGGCAGTGGACTACGCCTAAATTGGTTCCAAATAAACCAGTTTTCAATGAAAAACCGAATACAAAATTTTTCATTTACTGATTCGGAATTAAAAGCATTAAATACCTTCTGGGTGGCACTAGAAATTTTGCGAATTTTTAGTCTTATTTCTATTTCTATAGCTATTTCTCTGTTCATGTGTTTTTATATTGAACACGTGTTTATTTGGAACCAGTCTATTCTCCGCCCATCACTGTCACACAAGCACTTAGGCAGTCTATTATTTTAATTTTAACTTTTCAAAATTTAACCTTGTAGTTTTTAGTGAAAATGATTAAAATATTAGTATTACTACTGTATATGTTGAAGTATTGGTAACTTTTGATGACCTTAATCCTTAATTTAATTTCACTAATTCTATTTATGACACTAAAAGCTAAATTATGTAATGCTAAATTAGACATTTTAAATTTAAAAATACACTGCTGCTCAGTTCAACTGCATGCTACCATTTTGTGACAACATCAATCTTCATGAGTATACTCACACTGAAGAAATTCCTGATCACTTTCAAAATCTATTACGTATAAAAAAAATAAATATATTGCAGCCTTTGAATAGATTCAATTCAACAAAAAATCTGAAAATTACCTTCGAGCTAAATTCGTTAGGTATCTTGGAAGTGTCCGTCTTAAGAGGCTTGCCGGTGGTGCAGTTTAGTTCATCCCTGCCATCAGAGCAGTCTTTGTCGCCATCGCACACCCAAGTCTTGTATATACATCTGTTGTGGGGGAGACCACATGAAAATTGGGTTTCGTTGAGACACACATTTGAATCGCAATTTAATTCATCAGAGTTATCCCGGCAGTCAGGTTCACCATCACACTTCCAAGTTGTTGGGATGCAAGTGATGCTGCCGCCATCACACTGGAACTCGTCAGCTAAAAGATAAAACAAAAAAATAACAGAAACCCGCACAATTGACTATATCAACATATACTCAAACTCAACAAAATTACTCAAATACTAAGTCATACGATAGGACTTCCTGGAGGATTTCAGAAGTTTTCATACTTACCCTCTTGATAAAACTTCCAGAAGCTCCCTAAACTATCTAGACCATTTTGTGGCTAAATGTAGATAAAACTTACCTTTGCAATTTGTTGGTCTGTCAGCATTACAGTTTCTTTCATCAGAGTTGTCGCGGCAATCATTTTCGCCATCACATTTCCATTTAGCTGAGATACATCTGCCATTTTCACAGGCGAATTGATCTTCGGTGCAGTTCTGCTTTGGACAACCAACCTCATCAGAGCCATCCACACAATCCGTATCGTAATCACACCTGAAGGAAAATGAAACGAAAGTGTAAAATCTGCTGGTTATTTCAAGCACTTTTTAAGTATTCTAATTAAAAATGTCTCAAATGCTTTTTGAGGAATGAAAAGTTGTTGAACTGAAAATTCACAACACTAAATAATTGACAATAACAATTTCAACAAACTACCAAATGTACTTATGAAGTGAACGTGAATAAAAAGCATGAATACGGCTTTTTAAACCAATAAGTTTGCATCTGGGTTTAATTAATGTTTGTAGATATACATTAGTTTTATCTACATATTAATTAATTCCACAGGTAGTTTGTACCGGTATTAAATTGGTAGAAAAATTGGAAGATTTTGGAAAGTAAAATTAACTAACAATATAAATCTGAAAAACATTTCACTAATACTTACTTCCAATAATGAGGCAAGCATTTCCCATCCCCACAAACGTGGAAAGTCGGGGGGCATGTTTGACTACTACACTGGACCTCATCAGAATAATCGCCACAATCGTCCTCCCCATCACACTTCCATCCTTTAGGAATACACAAGGAGTTTCCGCAAGTAAAATGTTCTGAACTGCAGCTATTTTCTACCGTCGGACAGGTAAGGTTTGCTTTTGGTTCCACATCACCTGGACACATGCATTTTCCATTTTTCATTGTGAGACCATCAGGGCAGAGACATGCATATCTGTTTTTAGGTAAGCCAACGCATATGTACAAACAAGGAGAGTTCCTGCATTCATTAGTCCCAATTTGAATACCATGGGCAAACACCTAAAAACAAAAGATGGGAAAATGTGACAGACTTTAAAAATATGAACACGTGTTGGACGTTTCATTACTTACTTTAAGGTCCATTAAACCTGGAAATTGCTTTACCAAAACATTTACACCATGGAATACATCCTTATTGGCACTGAAGATTGAATTCCGCTTCCAATCATCCCAATACATTGTATTCTTGAATACGGCGATGGCAAATGGATGAGACACAAAATCTGTACTATCTGAAACGACTTTCAAGAAGCCATCCCCATGTAAATCTGAGCTGCCAATGAAGTCTTGTCTAGCATCAACCCAATAAATTCTATTTGCGATGTAATCAACGGTGATACCATTAGGCCATTCAACTTTATCTCTTCCAAATAGTGTGATGTTGTTGGATCCATCCAAATTAGCGCGATTAACTGAAGGATTTTCTGTTGACCAGTCTGTCCAGAACATGTAACCGCTCTGTGGGTGAAGCGCGATTCCTCGCGGTTTATGCAACACTGTCGAATTAAGTATAGTTTTCCTCATACGCCCACTGTGACTAACATCTGTTCTGATCAGTTCGATTTTTGAACGAACTCCATCAACGAAGTACAAAGTTTTTGACATCCAATCAAAGGCCATGCCCTCTATTGAAGACAGATCTGTAGATACTAATACTTCCGCTTCGCTACCATTTGAAAGGCACTGCCTGCTGATTGTATCCAAAGCAATATCTGCCCAGTATAAGCAATTCGCTGCCAAATCGTAATCAATCGCAATTACATTTTTCAAATTTTGTATCGGCAATTCAACACTCTGATGTGTAATCAGGTTATACTGTGTAATATGATCCCTTTGAGCAAAGAGAAGGAAATCATCGATCGGTTTCATGGGGCAAGGGACCCAATCCGGAAGGTAATGAGATTCAAAACCACCTTGGCAGTAATCATTGGTGATCTTCCTGTATCCTTTAGTTCGCAAATAGGACTGACCAGGTTCGCAGTTGACAGGGGCGTAGGGATCAAATGTGGTAAGTTGATTTGTATCGAGAATGCAACGAGGAGGATTGCCTACTGACACAAAACCAAAATCGCTGAAATAAAAAGACGTAACAGTTTAGTAAAGGTTTATCGTTTATTGTGAAACAAGAAGCCAAATATCATTCATTAGGTCAAAGTGGAATAAATGGTGACTAATTAGTTGCCTTAATTTAAAATTTCATGGAAGTGTAATATTCAACTGTTTATGAATATTAACAAGATAAAGATAAGACTATTGTTTAATAAAAGATATTTGTCATATGTAGTACAGAGGTCAATATATATGAATTCTTTATAAAGTCAACTAATCCATATTAATTCATGACTAATTGTGACCATAACTCAGTTCAACCCATGTTTATTTAATAGTACAAATACTTACCATTCGAAATCTAGATAATCACAATCGCAGAAATGTTTAGACATCACCCTTACGAAATCAAGTCCATTTAAACATTTTGCCTTTGGCATCCTTCTTTGATATGTTGTCTGCACCCCCATCACGCAGGGAATGTAGCTTCTATTTTCATCGCTTTGACTCGGAGACCACATTTTGTAATCGGACTAAACAAAAAAGGGGTTGAACATTTAATGACTTGTGCAAATCAATGTATGCAACGCTGAAGAGCCATACGTAAATAGTTTCAGTTTCACTCACCTCGTCACAATTCCTCTTAAAAACATTTTTCAGGTCAACTTTGACGATAATCCACTGATGGTATTCTGGTAGTGACCCAAACATGGTAAAAACTGTGGTATTTTCTCCGGGCTCAGTCATCAAGCCATACAGCTTAAGCTGTTCGTTGTGAAACTCAGTTTGATTCCAAGTTTCTCCCTCGTCAATTGAATATTCAATGTGTCTAGTTTCTCCACGATTTCTGTAATATTTAACGGCAGTAAATATGCCGCCATGATCACCCATGTTGAAAAAGTAGTTGTCACGTAGGGTTTGACGCCAGGTTAAACCAGCATCCAGACTGACATAGACTAAATAATGACCTAAAACAGTAATGCAATACAAAGAGATGAATAAAATGTCTATAATTTGAAATAATACACAACTGGGAGAGAAATATGCATAACTGAGAATTTTTATCAACTACTTTATCACTAAACTCTGTCATAAACTATCCCCATTTTTCTGAGATCTTAATGTAGAGAATTTAAATGTTTTAACATTGTTTCTCTTACATATTTCTAATATAATTGTGTTTATATATTTCAAAATAAACGTTTGTTAAAATTAATGAACCACAATATTGATTCAAGGTAAATATCAGGTTATCGCATCAAATGCAGGTGCAGGTTATGCATGTGCATCAAAATGCATGGTATGGTTTTAACCACAGGTTTAAAAAGTATGGTTCTATCCTTGTAGTTAAAAAATATCTTAGAGAACTGTTGGTTAATGAAGATCTATATTTTTCAGATGGGTTCATGAGAAAGTGACTTCTATACACCTTACATCACCATACATGCTAATACTTTCCTCTTTCAAGATTAGTTTGATTTACAGTAAGTATTTTTAAAATTTCTAAATGAATGTATTCAGTGAAAAATTTAAAGAAAAAATGGCTAATAAATCGACGTAATAAAAATCTTCGAATTACAATGAATTTACAACAGAAGCCTTGTAAATCATTTCACTGTAACTTTCTCCCTTACCTTTCAAATTCCTTCCGACTACACCCATCGCCAAGATAATCCCTGGTGCCGACTTGCTGGACAGAATTCCCAAAGTCCTGCTTTCAGGATGTAGCTGGCTGAATTTTTGGCTCAGATGTAACGAGCAATTTTTGGAGACAAGACAACCCAGAGATTGGCCTTCCACATCATATTGTGGGGGCTGAATAGGACGCCATGTAGCCCCATGGTTGAATGTAATCACTGAGCCGAGATTGTGGGGACCCAGATTGTTATTGTTACTTGTTGGTTTGGTAACAAACCGGGAAGCTATGTAAATACCAGACAAACCTTCGACTTTGTAGATGTCTGCAAAGGCGTCTTCAGATAAATGACTAGAAAATTAAATTATTATTATTCTGTAAGTTTATAACACTTTAAAGTGATAGTCTTGAGTCAACTCTACTTACTGTAACCAAGTGTCCTGCCAAGTGTTTCCTGGGAAAAATGCAAACACATCTTCTAAAGACAGGGTGAATTTAACTTCTCCGTCAATGCCGCCTAGGCTTTCAGAAACATAAAGGTTTGACGAAGTGTCTGAATGACTAACAGCCACAAGTGCTCTGTTTCCAGTAACATCGACAATAAGATAATTTCTGAATTTTTGGGAAGAGTTGAAAATGCAAGGGATAAGTGTGCCCAGTTTATGCGACACATAGAGAACTAGATCGCCCTAAAAGAAAAATATATATTAACAATATGGAGCAAATTGCACGTAATAAATTAAACTACAATATAATTTCCTGTAAATTACAGAACTTATTAGGGGAGCCCCACTCAAATTCAAATTTAGACATCGTGTAAATACAGATACATGTTTTTTAATGCTTTAGTCACTGATAATGATTGTTATCACTAAATTTCTAATTATAAACTACGTTAAAAGCAATATGCATTATTGATATTACAATTATTTATTACATTCTATAAAAACAAGTAAACATCGAAGTAATAAGAACTAGATATCAATTTGAAATATGAATTTTGTGAACAATTTTAAATTTAACAGTAAAATTAATGTTGCTGGTAAATTTAAACACATTTTATTATGTATGCATTTATAACTTTTCCAATTAACATTACGATTTTATGAGTTCGCACGGAAAATATAAAAAATTAATCGATCTCAAACAATAGCGCCTTTATACTCTGTTTTGAAATTACCATAAAATGTTTTAAGGTGAGCAACATCAAATATTTATTTTTGTTTCGAAAAAGTAAATTTTACATGAGAATAAGTGCACATTGTAAATCAATGACAGTGAGGAATTCAGCAAACCAAAATATTCGCGAACACAACAAGAATGAAGGGATAAAATACTTACTTTGTGATTAATTTTCGTAGTGAACAAATAATCGCCTTTGTAAGAAAAATCTTTGATGTTTGTAGCATAAATCTGGGACGCTTGATTCTTGAACAAATTTTTCGAGTAAATTACTGAACTCAAATTGTTCGGTTCAAACCTCTGTACAATCAATTGATGATTTGCATTGGTGTCGTTCATCCAGAAAAAGGTTTTGACGAATTCGTGAGCTAATCTGAATGTTTTGCCAAAATCTTCAGTAATCCAAAACTGTAAAGAACCAAATGCTAATCAGCAAAGAGAAGAAAATAACTTTTCGCCTTACCCTTTGTTTGGTGTCATTTTTATCCAACACAACAAACGTTGAAGGTTGAAGTTCATGAAAAGATACTTCAGAGGGTGTGAAGTTTAATTTAAGTGTGGTGAAGTTTTTGCCAAAATTTGATGTCACGAACATCATGTTGTGTTTAACATCAGTAAAAACGAACTAGAAAAGAAATGGAGTTTTAAAGTTTTGAATAGTCAATCAGGTAAAATTTTAGACAATCAAAAATTTAAAACAAATGAATTTATAGGCTCAAGTAGGTTAAGTACACACTCATTGTTGACTTTCCAGAAATGAACAATTTGTGTAATCATACGGACAAAGAATACCAGGTCGATGACATCAATTATTTAATAACTGTTTCGATCGAAGTATTGTTATCAATGGTAAACTTACGTGTGTGTTGTATCTCGGATGGTTGTAGAATTTTTCCAGAGTAGAATAACTGCCATTTGATATTTTGAAAAATTCTGTTTTGTTCTCGTACGTGTCGCCATCATCATAGGAAATATACACGTTCGAAGGAGTTGGGGTGGAAAAACCTTGAGTAAACACAAGATAAATAATATTTCATCATTAATAATGGAATAATGTTAAATAATTAAAAGCCAAAAATTAATTTCATAATAGAAGAAGGGGTCATATTAGCAGACAAGCATAGAATAAAAAAATTGCCCAGTACTACTGTAATATCTTTATAAATCAGTCCTATGAGTAAGAAAATATGAAAATTGAGAAAAGAAGTTAAAAGGTACATTTACATCAAACGGAAATAACCATACATTCGATAAGATTCCCAAATTAGTCGCAAAAGAAGGCAATATTCTTCTTCAAGAGGAAATTAAATCAAACCCTAATTGAGCCTCTATATTTTGTATATTTATTAGGCTCGTAAATTTTTTTCTGTTAGTCACAGAAACCCTTTTTAGCTAGCAGAAAATACACCCTAATCGAACCTGTTAATTCTGTAGAATTTTTCACGTTTATAACTTTATTAGGAGACTGAAGACTACCTAAAATTGAATAATTACAAATAAAACAAAACTTTTAATCGACTATCGACTAGACAGAAACTAATTTACTAAGAATCATCTTACCTGGTATTAAAGGAATAGCGTCCCTGGCCAAACAGATGATAACATTGCTTTTATCACCCACCCAATGTACCATTAACTGCTTATGAGTGTCATTTAGATGATTAATCTGGAAAAAGAAATATTACAAGATGGAAACAGAAATATTCACAAACATATCTTTTATTAAATTAAATATTGCAATAATCAACATGGGAAAAACAGTTCTCTGGTAAACAAATTTCTTTGTTAAGCACATTTTGTGAAATAAATTAAAAATCAATTAACCTTTAAATAAATGAAATAAATGAAGGCAACCACTAGTGAACCAGGAATCAGAAATCAGTATTAGTTCACAGGTGTAGGTACAAGGAAAAGTGTAAAAGTAATACCTGATAAATCAATAGAAAAATGCGCGTTATATACAATAAATTTAAAAAAAGAATATCTAAACAACCAGGCTTTCACAAAGCCTTTGATATTATTTCTTATAAAACAAGTAAAGACGCCCTCTGAGCACCTAAAATTAAAGTAAAAGCCACCAGAATAATTGCAGATATAAACCAAATTTAATATTGATTTCGAATGAATGTTTAATGAATGTGAAATAATTTCAGAAAGCATAGCTAGTTTTTTCGTTTTAATTATCTCTATTTTATTAATCTATTTACATTAATATGAGTCATCTCTCCAAGATTCTTTTTATCGTCACTAAAACCTTACATTTCAATTTCGAAAGCACAAAAATTGTGGAATTGCATTTGCAAAGTGTAAACTCTCGAAATCTGTTCAGTGGGAAGGAAATAAAAACGCTTTATACTGGTAGCATCCAGAAATAATTCCTTTTGTGGTTTTATTGGTGAATACAAACAATTATCAAGTTTATTAAAATGATCATTTTAACACATTCGCCTTGTGCGCTAACAAGCTTCACACCTTTCTTTTCCTTTCGAAACTAGACAAAACCCAAGCTTGAAAACCCTCTTGAAACTAAGTGTTTTTAGGGATAAAATATTGTCAATGTCTCAAATTGCACAGACATCCTTTTACAACAAGGCGCCCACATCAAAATACTAATAATTATATGTAACTTGGCGACAATTAACAGTATGATATGGGTGGTGTTTGATAAATCACATTCAAAGTGAATGTATGCAATTCAATTACGTTTATCGAAACACGCTTCAAAAAACGCTTAGGAAAATTTCTTGAATATTATTTTTAAATCAACCATGTTTTTGTTTGATAAGCTTTTCAGAAAATAACTTAATGAATTATTCATAAATTTTCGTTGATAAAAACCAGTCAATGCCGCCTGAATACATATTTGGTGTAAATAGTAGATCTTATGGAATTAAATGTAGAGTAGATAAAAGGTCCAAGCAAACATGAATCGGAAACTTTCACATACAATGATGCGCATATACATTTTAATTTAACAAAAGGTAGCCATGATAAGAGGTGCATTATCAATCATATCCTGCTTAGTGAGGCTGTTCTACAATTCAATGTATGCACCTATTCTGTTCATAAATTGAAACAGAACTTCAAAGCTGATGAACAAAATTTAATTGACTTAAGGAATTTGATTTAAAAACAAATATTTTCCCTTGCCATAGATTGAATGTTTTCTGATCAACTCCACTGCCTTTGAAGTGCTAACAGAAATATATTCACACACACAAAGTTTGTTTATATTTTTATGAGTGAGGGTTCCATTCCCAGGCTAAAAGAGCAGAGATATAGGATTATTATCCACTCTTGAGATGAAAAATTATGTGCTGAAGAAATATAAGCCAAGGAAATAAGTGCCTTCGCTTTTTGTCGCTGATTTTTGAAATTCAACTATTACATATAGGTAACAAAAATTCATGAACATCGAATTACGTGTGGTGACCCTTTTGAAAATCTGTACGCGGGATATCATGTAATAGCAATGGTGATTATTTTTTTAATGTCATTGTTAGAAGTTTGAAACACTGCTGAGAAAATAGAAGAAAATGTAACAATAGGGTGTACTTTCTATTAGTATTTCACTATCCTCATAACAAAATATTGTTAAGGAAGTAGACTATGAGTCAGTACGTTCACCTCCAATTATATACAAAGTCAAGTTAATCTCTGGTTACAACAATCAACCAACTGTCTATAATTTATAACAGCGCCTCAGTTCGGTGGCTGCCTTAATCGTTTATTTCGAGACTAAAATACTGATTTTAAGTAGATTCAGTAACTATATCATTAGCCTTTTCAATCTTATCAAATCTATTGTGGCTTACTACCCCGCCACTGTCTGCATTTATCCTATTTACGCCGCGATGTGTTACTATGTGTACCCACACTTTCCAGGCACGTTATCTTTTCTGGCGATAAATAACCGTTTCTATTAATCACTTACTAATTCTTGAATTGTAAATAAGTGAGTAATGGACGAGATGAGTAAGAGGAACCCTATGTATTGACATTACTTTAATCTCTCGGAATAAAAACTTCCACGCCTTCCTTCAGAGGGAGTCGTTGTCGAGGAAATTATCAAATTACTTTTATGAGGAAGTTATTCATAAGATCAACGGGCTTTGTACACACACCTAATATAAATGATGGAAAAATGGTTGGAGAGTTTTTAAAACACAATGCCTTGGGACAAGTTTATGTGTGAATTAAACCCGGCGATTTGTTATTTATAATACATCCAAGACGTTATCAGAATATACAAAAAACAATTGATTATCTTATCAGATGTTTACAAAGTTTAAACTGAAATAACCGCAGCAATTATTCCTGGGAAACAAGCAAAAACACAAAATATCGAATACTGCCAAAAAGTCTCAAAAAAAAAGAAATACCTAAAACTGATTTTAATCTGGAAATACCAAAACATAATTTCAATTTCAAAGATATTGTGAAATTATTCTTTTTGAGGTGTTAAATGGTGGGAATCCCTGTTCTTAAAGACCTGAAACCTCACCACCACAAGCTAATCCTTATTTTGAATAAAGGAAAGGAAGTAATAAAGGGCCCTAAGGTGATTTACAAACAGGAAATGGTTATATTTCATACCTCATCAGACAAAAGAAATAAAGACTTTACTAACCATAATGCAAAATTCTCCAAAATATTAAAGTTTCGATATTTTACTTCCCTTATAAGTAGACTTAATTTCATTGCCTACTATTACAAAAATTAAATAAAAATTTACAAAATGAATTGCTGTAATTTTAATTATAAATATGTACATGTGTAACAAACTTTCTATCAGAAATACTCGTTTTATAACAAGCAATCAGTATTAATAATGATAAGAAAAGGAAATGTGATAATTACCAACGTAAATATTTGACTGAATTTCGATAAAACACACTTCTGGCAACTATTGGAAAGTTTTTGCAGGCAAACTGGAAGTAAATTCGTGTATGCAAACTACGCTTTTGTATCCAATTTGAAACCTTAAAAGTGAATTCATTTTATTACTTCACCAGTATAAAAATATTTTTGAAACATTTTAGTGAAAAAATGTATGTAATAAACTGTATTTATATAAAAATATAAATATTTATAAAAATTGATAATAAATCTTTGCTAGGCAGTAATCGAAAATTACCATTACTCTACAAACTATGGGGTCTATGGCAGGCTATAAAGATGTTACACCATAACTTAATAACAAATGATATTAAAAAGCAAAAATTGGAGAAGTGAGATCGTTTTTCTTAAAAAATTGACCTGTAGTGGTTTATTTTCCTATGTGGATACTTGATACCTGTTTTTTTTTTCTGGACTGAACTAGGAAATTTACATTACTTCATACGCTAAAACTCTTTACAACATGAGATAATCAAGATAATTATCCTGTAATACACATATTTACGCAGTTAATGGTTATTATATATGTAAAATGTTACATAATAACTAGAAGCTAGAGGGTTTTTTTCGATATTAGTTACTGGGTTCTTATCTTCTGGTATGAATAATTGATAATTACATATTTTCTTCGGCCAGTTATTATTTTTTAAGATGTAAGTGTTCATGACATGAGTCAGCGATGGTAAATGAATTATTTATGAATTCATAGTAATAACTGCAACTAAAATGAAATCTTGTACACTTTTACAAGGGGAGCAATAAGACGTAATTTTTTCAAAAATCAACTTGAAATTTTTAATATATCTTTATGAAAATGGACATTACAAATAAAAATTAAAATAGCTAGAATAGAACGAAATTTATTTTTTCGTAGTAATTCCCTATCTATTTGTATGGATGATTGATGAATTATACATACTCTGTTCTTAAATGTTATTTTATAAACCGTAACTGTTTATGACATGAGCCAGGAACGATAAATAATTTATTTATGGATTTGTAGAAATTACCGTTTTTCTTTGTACAAAATTCTTAGTTTTCCTCCTTGCATGAAAAATTGAGAACAGGCATTGTTTCACAAACCAAAACTGTTTACATGAATTAATTAAGCATCATAGCAAAACGTATTTACGCAGTTTGTTAAATATTTCATAGAGTTTGAAAGTTTTAATTTTTACGGATTATTATCAGATATATCTACTGAAATATATGAAACTGTGCCTTATTTTATTTTATTGTTTGTATTTTACGACTTGACGTGATAATGGAATTGAACAACTTGCCCACATCATGTTTACATTTAGTGTTCTTTTCTCATGTATGCATATCAATTCAACATCCTTACAAGTCTCAAAACAACCCGTTTTCCCAGAAAAAAATAAACCACAAGTAAACAGAACAACTCCACGAAATATTTGGCACGGTCACACTTGTGACCCCCAGAATTCAATCTCAAACTGTACAAACAATGAGCAGGGGAAGTACAGAATTCGTAGACTTCTAACAAAAGACATATTTATACAGGATTTGAGGTTTTACGTACACGCTACGTAGTTAAAATTTTGAAATACCTAATCATAGCATCGATAACCCAGTTTAATCTGTGCTTTACCTTAGGAAGCTTCTACTATCGATATTAAATTTAAAAAGATTAAAGAATCTCAAGGTTGTAGTTTGTACTACATAATTTAAAGCGTACATACAATTCAGTGCTTTTAAACGATAATGCAATCTGGTAAAATTAAAATTCCAAACGAGCTGGTAAAAAATAATTGCATATTTTCGTGGAACACTGAAGAACAAATAGGGCGTTTGTGGGTGTAATGAAAAAGAAACCACGTCCGTAGAGCGAGTACAGTGTGCCCTTTGTCCACCCCTTAATCTATTAATACACCTAATTGTAGGTTAGCGTTAATCCTATTAGCGTAACATTGAAACTGATTGCTCTCAATTACCTTTGTTATTATCCCATCGGAAGAGACTGGAATCGAGCCGGCATCGGCATCGGAGTCGGTGGCCCTTTTCTTCCTCGCGTCCTCTGCTCCGTCAGCATTTAATACAAAGGATCTCGTCCTGTCGTAGAAAGGGTCCTCTTGAGCGTACAGTGTCTTCGTTTCACCCGGCATAAATGCTATGCCGTGCTGGAACAGCACCAGCCATATGACTAGCACCTCAAACATATCTGCACGATTTCGAAGCTCGAAATGCACTAGTTCCACAACAATCGTCGTACAAATAAATACACAAACAGCTGATGAACCCAGAGTGCGTCATATTATTTGACATTGGTACCTGCGAGTGCTGAGTCAGCCCTGAGCGTAACCAATCAGGTCGCTCCTTCGCCACGGAACGACAACCTTTGGCATGGGACCAGACGTTGATAATTCAAACAAGTTTCTCGACAGGGGCGTAATCGAAACTTTATATCCAACATCGGAAGTACAACTTATCGAATTAATTTACTACTCGTTTAAAACGTATCGGCCCCTCAGTTTAAACCAGAATAACACAACAGCAGGACAAAAAATTTCAATAAAATATATGTTGATTTGTGTATGAACATATTTGTATAAGGAATAACAATTTTGAAATTTAACTATGCATTGTTTCTAAGGTATTAATTGTTATATCTCAAAATGTCCCTATACTAGAACATAATTTGCATACATGCTTCATTTATATATTCATCAATATATTAACATATATTTGTTAATTCGCGCACACTCTTTTAAAAATGTTCTTTTTGATTCGTATAATTTTGAACGTATAGATATTACGAGCTCAAAGTTTTGAAGTAATGTTATTAATTTAAAAACCAATTATGGAATATAAGGTTTTCTTAAATTAATTAATTATGGAAAAATTCATGATTAAGTATTGTGAGAGACGTAAAACATTATCAGTAATGAGATTGCCGGCAAAAGTGAAACTTTAAACCAAAGATGCCGATAGTGAAACATTTCTAAAAATGACGTAATCCTATGTTGTTTTTTACAATTTCACAATGTTTGGTTATTACAATTGTAAACAGAAAAGCTGGCCACAGATAAATTAGCGGCGATCTAACCCTTGATTAAATATATTTACCTTACTCTTTCTTCATTTATAACTGAAAACAAAAACAATTACCTTTTCTCTCAACTAATAATTGTTTTATTTAGATTTTTGTAGTTAGTAAAGATTTTTATTTCTAACAGGTGAGCCGTTTATTTTGTGATGTCATGTACTGGGAATATGTTATACTTAAAGATATTTCTACTTCTAATAAAGAAATAAAGAAAATAATAAAAACAAAATTACTTGACAATGTTTATGTACCGCCTTTGCGAGTATACTTATTCACCTAACAATTTCACTATCGGTGCTCACTTGATAATCAACAGCAATTTATTTGATTTAATCACAGTACTTAAAGCCATATTTCAATTTGAATTAAAGTGGAACAACCACAGAGATAAGCAGCACCAAGATACTGGGATGCCATTATTAATTTCGCATATGGGACAAAGATTACTAGTGTAACCACACATATATAAAAGATGATCCAAACCAGACTTTGTGATAACGAAAATGTTACAAATTGATCCTGATAGTAGGTTTCTTAGTTTATGATTGTGTAATAGTTAAAAAAAACAATAAAAGTACATAAACATTTCAAAACTTTCTTAGTTCAATAAGTAAAATTCATCAAAGATGGTGTACAATCTATCTTTACAGAAATGTTTAAAATAAATAATTCAAGCAAAGCTTATTATATTGTAAATATATTTTATACATATTCACAAATCAATGACAATGTTTGTTTTCCCTTTGGAGATTACAAAATAACATATCAAGCTACTTAAAATAATTTCTTAATTTCTGTGCTTCAGAAACCATTTCTTCTATCGGCCTGTTTAGCTGAGGTCCATTTTCTTTATCGTGCCTTGCCAAACACATGTAAATATTATCATTGTTGGCAAAATCACCTGATTTCCTTGGCAATATATGAACATGTACGTGCTGTAAACATAAATTAACAATAAACGAAGGTACATTTTTCTCATAATAAATTGTTGAAATACACTACTTACTGGCACTGTCTGACCAGCAAATGGTCCATCTTGTACACATATAGTTGAAGATGATGATTTATGTTCTATTTCCATGATCTTCTGGATTTTAACTGCTGTTTGAAATAAATCTGATATTTCTTGCTGTGATAAATCAACCAGCCTTGGGGCGACACGTTGGGTTGCAATGAGGACATCTGTCAGTCTTATTAAGAAAGTTATTTAGAATGAATTTGTTGTTTAATTAAATATTTTATCAAATAAATGGATATAAAAGGATACGACCAGGAACAACGCACCTCAAATTCGTAAAAGCATAACAGTACTTTGATTTATAGAAAACTGTAGATCCTATAATATCTTTGTCAGCAAATTTAAGTATTTCATTATCATTCAGCTCAATATCTGCACTGTCAATCAAATCTAAACTATATATATCGTTCCTACGATGCTGCTGTACAGGCATTTCCATTCTCACTCTCCTAAGATAATCCAGATCTATCTCGGCGATTGCAATGCTCTCATTTATATCAGCACCTTCAGTATATCTGGGGCATTGTGCCAAAATTTTGCCCCAAGGGTCAACAACCTGTAACAAAACAATTATTAAATAAATATGAAGCTTATAGAATACTTTTTTACCAATGATTGACCATAGGATATTCGCTTTTTATTATGTCTACCATACTGAGCTGCTGCTATTACATAACACTGATTTTCTATTGCTCTAGCCTTTAAAAGCGTCTCCCAATGAGCTTCTCCAGTTTTATTTGTGAAAGCTGATGGGTATGTTAAAATTTCAGCACCTAGTTTTGTTTGGAGAGTGCTGAGTTCTGGGAACCTGAGATCGTAACACTAATAATCGATAAGGAAGTTATATATGTACATAATATAATATATTTCATATATATGGATGTCCATTAATAGGTATCTGTAATCATGCAGTGTTTTATTAAATATTATGTAGCAAAAGGATACTATCGCAGAAGCTACAGCACCAGCAGGAGTAGAAATGGGTGGCAGTATGTGTGAACCACCGATATTTAAATCTGACTCTCTAAGAAATATATTTTTCTCTGGAATAGCTACATCAAATAAATGAATTTTTCTATATATAGATTTAATTTCACCAGTATTATCTATAATGACATGGCTGTTATAAACAATTTCCTAAAAAAATTACTTTTAAAACAAAATTCATTCTTTGCTTTAGGCTAATGAGTTACAGCATTAATTCTTTCATGAAATCCTCCAATAGATAACCAGATACCTTTATCCTTAGCAATACTTCGATATTCATTCATTAAAACTCCATCCAACGACTCTGACAAGGCCTTGGCTTCACTTTTATCCTGTGCTATGTAATCTGTGGCTTCTGGCAGAAACACTACCTGAACAAAATTCGGTTTCTAAATAAGAAGTCAAAGTGTTACATTTCCAGTACTTACTTTCGCACTCTTTTCTACGCACTTCTGTACCAATCTTTTAACAACTTCCAGATTTGCTTCTTTATTGTTAGTAACCGTCAGTTGGCACACACCAATTATACATTTATTAGAAGCCATTTTTTTTGAATAAGATAGCAGACAAGAAGGGAAAACTAAACGAGACACTCTCAGATTGTTAAGTGTTAACATACTAATATACCAATGGAGATAATTAGCATTACTTAACAAAACTGATGCCAAAAGGAAGATAAGATAAAAAAAGTTTATCTTATTCCTTATTAAAAAAAAGTGATACTGTGGGAAACAAATACTCTTAATTTAAAAAACAAATATGGTTGAATAATTATAGACACAAAACATATACCTAACCTAACCCAACCTACACAGATGTACTTATAACCAGAAACTCACTTTCAAACACACTCGTTATACAGTTATGATTATACCACAGATTCTTTATACTTGCGAGTTTTATGTTCTGTGCTCATCTCTATGGCGCAGAAGATATAAAGTTGAAGTTCGACCATGTTTTTTCCTTTCATGATAGAATGTGACACATGGTTGAAACGTACGTGTCTGATAGGCCAACACACAGAATGAGAGCAGTGAATATAAACTCAGGAAGAGGAAGAAAATAACAACTTGCAACTTTTTGACGTTTACTAATTTTAAGGTTATGGTTGATTTAAAGGGAAATGATAAAAAAGTGAACTGTAAAACAGATGGACGAACTTCCAGATGATTTTGACTTGATTGTGGTTGGAACAGGTAGAAAGTATTTTCCAAATACCAAAGTCTCTGCCTCACACACATCTTTTAGGTCTGGTAGAGTCTATTTTGTCCGCAGCTGCCAGCAGGGTAGGCAAAACAGTCCTTCATATAGACACGTATGCTATGAATATTTTGATTTTTGGTGAGTTTCACTGATATAAAACATTTCAGAAATCGTTACTATGGAAGACATTGGTCGTCATTTCACCTGGATGGTTTGCAAAATATATGCCAACAATCGGATCCCATTAAGCCATCAGTTGACCAAAATCTAGTCTCTTTTAGGAATAATAGTTTTGCTATAAACGATTTTAATTTTAGATGGTTAATACCAAGGTATGAAAAAGGCCAGCAGTTACTTAAAGATAAACATACAGTGATGAAAATATGTTCTAGAGAACACATAAAGAATGGTGAGTTTGAAGTTACAAACAATCTGGAGAAGGAGAAAGAGGAAGAAGCCCAAAACGAAAGTTGGACACAAGAAAAATTAGAAGATCTTGCAAGGAAATTTAATATAGACCTTGCACCAAAAGTGAGTTAATTGCATTTTTTAATGAATGACGCAGAATTTATTCGAGCCTGCTGTTAATTTTATTTTAGTTGCAGTATGCCAAAGGAGAACTTGTAGAATTATTAATATCTTCCAATATTGCCAGATATTCAGAGTATAGGAGTGTTAGTCGGGTCTTGGTATGGTTGGATAAACAATTAGAAGTTGTACCCTGTTCTAGGTCTGATGTGTTTACTAACGATAAAGTAACAGTTATCGAAAAACGTATGCTAATGAAACTATTATCATCTCTAGACAACGAAAGTGATGTACTAAGGAGTAAGTGATTGTCATCACGTTTTTCTTTCATTTACCTTTAGCTTTTTAGAATATGAAAATAAATCTTTCCGTGAATACTTGAAAGATAAGAAACTTACTCCAAATCTTATCCATTATGTTCTGTATGCCATTTCAATGGGCAATGATAAAACTCCCTGTTACGAAGGTGTGAAGAATACAAAGAGGTTCCTCAATAGCCTAGGGAGGTTTGGAAAGACACCGTTCCTATTCTCAATGTATGGGAGTGGTGACATTACTCAGGCATTTTGCAGGTATGTTTGTTTCTTAAACTCTGCTTGAAATAGAAATCAATAAGGGCTTCTAATACTAAAATATATGAGTAAAGTTTAGATTTAGAATCATTATGAATGTAATAATTGGAACGCCGGCCCTAGAGGGGGGCAAGTTAGACCTCTGCCCGGAGCGGCATTTTGGTATAAATATTCAGAGCAATTATTTTAAGTTTTAATACATTTATAAACTAAACGGCAGCTCTTAAAAGAGTTAAGAGCACTCTATATATGGCATTAATATTCTTCTTGTTTTCAAAACTTCAAGGTGATGTTCTCTTGTTTTTACATTCTGTCTCCTTTTACTACATGCATTATGCCAAGCGTATGTCTAGTTTAAGTGATGCATTATTCTACATTAATTTACTATAGTAATTTACTGCAACATTTCATTTTACTTATCGCCTTGCCTTTTACGCATTAAAATTTCAACTCTATTAAAAGTTATAGTTCTTTTTTTTGTTTCAATAAAACATGGTATATAATTCGACAAAGAAATATATTTTCTTAGTAGTTTGTCGCAAACTTCACTAAAATCGAGTTAATTTTAATTGTGATATCCTAGAACGCGTTTTTAAAGAGGTACAAAGTGTTCTTAATTAAACATTGTAAAGATCTGGAAGTAATAGAAATTTAGCAAATATAAATGCCTTGTGTTTGTCAGGCCTCTACTGAACAAAAAAGGAAGTTCAGTTTTGATTCTAAAGTTTTTCTTAATTAGGGGAAGTATGAGGCTTCTGAGCATAGTTAATTATTGATGATGTATACCTACGAAAAACAGGAAATTGAAATTGAAGGAACTCCAGCTTTTACTCCAAATCTTGACATTTGCCATTAAAAATGTTTTTGGTGTTTTCTTTTACTGTAGCGTAAGAATCCACACCATCAGTTTAACTCAAAAAGATTACCGATTTTTATTGTTGAAACCTCTGGTTGTAACATATTTGAAAATATAGATGAATTGTAAAAAAAATCCACATTTTTGCTTTTATCATTTCACAGGTAAAAAAAAGAGGTATCTCAATTTTTATTTTGTGAGGGTGGTACTTTACCTTCTGCCTGGCGGGGCAAATCTACTAGTTCAGCCCTAATCGAGGAGTCATGATTTTGCCTTATCAAAATTTATTTACTTTGGTGGTCTGATGTTGAAGTCCATCTTCCTGATGGATTCACTTCCAAAAGTGATGTGTTCCTTAGGTAATTATTAAAGCAGATAACAAATGAGTATAGTGCTTGTGCAATATTCTAATTCAAACTTTAAATCCTACTAGTTACATAAAATATTTTTGGTTGGGCATTTTTAAGCCATTTTCTTTTTACATCTACCACTACTTTACTTAAATTTGTTTTAGGTTAAGTGCGGTTTTTGGTGGAACATTTGCATTGGGGCAGGACATACATGGCATTAGAATTGAGAAAAATAAATTCAAATCTATTACAATCGGAGACCAGGAAATTAAAGGAGAACACCTTGTAGTGAATATTGAACTAGCACCAGAGATTTATGTCGAGTCTGTAGAAAAGAAATACATTTCAAGATGTATTTTGATTACAGATAAATCTATGAAGGCCAGTGAAAAACAACATCTTACATTATTACTCTACCCACCAGAAAATGAAAAAAATTCCACCACAATTATTGAACTTGGATCTTTGACTGGTACATGTCCAGCAGATTTATGTATGTAAATTGTAAATTATGTATTATAGTATTGACTTATTGTTTTACAGATCTCGTGCATTTCATTGCAGAACAGAAAGAATCCCCTGAAAAAGATTTTGAACATATTCTAAATAACTTATTTGTGGTAGAATCAAATTTGGAATCTCATGCAATTCAAGAGAAGCCTAGGGTATTAGGTTTATGTTACTTTTCACTGCCAGATACAAACAATGCGAAATTTGAAAATATTCCTAGTAACATTTTTATAACTCCTGGGCCAGATTTGGACTTAGATTATGATGTTTCTATTCAAAAGGTATATTACTTTAAGGAAGTTTACAGTGCACATACTGATATATTGTTGTAGGCGAAACAAATATTCGAAAGCATGTATCCAGATTTGGAATTCCTGCCAAGAGCACCAGATCCTGAAGAAATTGTAATTGAAGAGGGGAACTAGGGCATATATAAAAGCTTGCAGTAGACCTATTACATCAAAACAAAAATTAATACTCCATATGCTTACCGGACAGTTAGGTCTGCCCACTTCTATTTAAAATAGTTACTTTTATCCCAATTCATATCAATACCACTCATGCACTTAACTAAACATCCCTAGACAGTTTGTTCTGCAATGGTACAAGTCAAGGATATTTGTATTCTAGTCTGTGCACTTAACCGTAGCATAACTTCTAACAGACTAATTCCCTGTATGTATCTGTATCTGGGGGCTTTTCATTGTTTACAATAGCAGCAACTAAATAACACCATTTTAGTCAAAAATTTGAATTCGATGGCCATCGGGTCATTTTTCACATATACTACTGTGCTCCGACTATGCCATTTAATACAGGAGATAGCGTTTCTGGTCGTCTTGAAGCCCCTGAGTTCGAAAAACATGATTTTATGAAAATGTACGTATGTACATGGTCGACTTTTTATCAGGAACTGTAAATAGTGAAAAGCTGAAACTTAATATTTGAGCTTGGCCCACTCAGGTACCTTGAATCCGCGCAACTTTAATTAAAAGCGGTTAAGGGCAAATCACACCATAATCTTTGTCATTTTTGTGATATCCCAAAAACTCGTCCTTTGTATATTTACTAGTTTAATTCATATTGACCACTATAATCATTATACTGACTGATCTTCTCTGAAGGGCGTGTGCAGCAATACTTATATTACCTATTCACAAGCAACTAAGACAGAAAGATGTGTTTATATGCAAGCGCACATGTGTGTACTGACTCACTTTCGTAGGCTATTCTAATTTTTTTTAACTTTCTATCCTCAAACGTGTGCAAATAGCTTCGAGAAATTTCACTCAACTCGTGTGTCGCCGCGAGACACAATTCTTTCTGTTCTTTCAGAGGGTAAAGCATATGTTCATTTGCAACCTAACCTGTCGTGTTCTGACTGGACATCTACCGAGTAATACCATGAGCAACTCATGACTAAACACAAGTCGTCGGAGTGTCAGAGCATGACAGGGGCACGGTAGTATATGTGGAAAGACCTTCAGTGGTTGGAGTTCGCGCATGTGGAGAAAAAATTGTTCTTGATGTAACAGATCCATTAAATAATAAGTAGTTAGTTATCTTACTTTACTTATAATCATACTTTTTTCTAATCATTTAAAAACTTCACTGGCTGCAATTTTACATCGATGAGCACTTTTTAAGAGCTCTTTAGTTTTAAATTAGGGGTCAGCACAAAAATATTACCCAAAATAGTTCTTTTAAGACTACTTAAATTTGTTATTTTACTTTTTAATTTATAGTTATTAACGGTCTTATTTATAAACGCATATTAATGTTAAAATGAATTTTAGCTTAAAATATGTTTAGAATGTGTTTCATGGATGTAACTACAGCTTTGTTCTGTGTATTTTTAACATGACAGTACCTATAGTTACCTGAGTGAAACACATTCTAAACGCATTTTATGCTAAAATCCATTTTAGCGTTAAAATACATTTATGAGTAAGGGTGTCAGACTCCAAGCAAGAATATAGGTAAACGTACATCATGCCAAATTTAATCATGATGTACCACTAATACTGTGATTTACTTGGTTTCTTGTAGATCCCAAAAAGTTGTTTATAATTGCTTTTATTGTATATATTCAATTCTTATTGTTATGGTTAGTATTTATAGTCTTTATGATTTTAACTTAGGATTAAGGGTCCGAGTATTTAAGAAAAAAATTTTCTTATCTTCAGAAAATATTATTTATTACTACAGTAATATGATTATTTCTTATTAATTGTGATAACCCTTAGCAAACAATATTAGAATAGTGCTCCAAATTGCAAAATGCCCAATAAGGGTTAAGCCGCTGTTATAATGTGATAATTTTTATACATCGTAATTTCTAATTTACTGAAGATGAGGGAATTGAAAAATAAGCTTTATTATATTTAAAAGTATTGCGTGTAGTAGTTATTGATAATTGAAATAAAGTGCTGTAATTGTAATTGATTCATGAATTTTTATTAAACAAGTAAATTTTTCTGTATGTTGATTTTACTGATGCCAATTAATATTTCACTGAGGATTGAGCATTAAGTAGTGTCTATGAAACTGGCTATAAAAATATAATGAATAACACTGAGTAAACTGAGAATATTTTCATTTTAAATTTGTCATGAAGCATTACAAAATTTCAAGAGTAGAAGTAAAATATCACATAACATGCAAATGAATAAGAAGTCTCGGAGGGATGGAAGACTCAGCCCCATGCTTGAGTTTTACAGTAATGTAGTACTAATTTCCCTTCTGTACTGTAGCAGTCATACAAGTTTTTGATTATTTGGTCTGGAGAAGGAGCGAACGTTTGGTGCACGTACAAAAACTATAAGAATACAGTTTGAGAAATAAGTAGTCAGTAAACATAGATAAATCTTACCAATTTTTCAGATGGCTTTAGTTTCAAGTATTTCTTTATGAACTCAATTATGGATCCTATCTTCTTGTCACCATCAACGGTGTATTTCTTTATCTTCATTATGGGAGCATTTCCAGTCGGTTTTAGTAAAATATCAACTGAGAATAGAATTAAATTAATGAAAGAAAAATTTTCAAATCCACTTACTCTTCTGTTTTTCGGTAGACTTTGGCTGATCCACTTCCGATACTGGAGAATCATTCCTGACATTTAAGGATTGCAGAGATTCGGTAGTTTCTTCAACTTCTTTTCGAGCATCTTCCATTTTTAATCAGTTAATACTTTGTAAGTTGTGAGGAACAAAAATTGGTTATACACAGTCACTGTCTCCTATTATTTGTCACTCAATTGATGTAGAATTGGGGGTTCTGTGATCATTCTGGAGGTTCTGTCCAAGTCGGTCGTCACCTAACCTAACCTAACCTTAATTTATGATCTGTATTGTGAAGCCGCTTCGGTTTTTATGCTCTTCTAGATGGACGCCCATTGGGCCTTATTGAGATGTACCCTTTGAGATAGGGTAAAAGTTTCAAAACTTTATCAAAGTTTTGAACCGTTCCTCTCCTGTTTTTAAAATCTATGGAGTGGTGCAACTCTGAGCCCCTATCCGAATCTCTACAGTAAACAAAACCTATTGAACTTCGAGGTCTGGGACAATGAAAAGAAAGAGACTCTTTTATGAATGAATCCTAGCGTGAACTTCCAACTGCCAACATGAAATTAATAAAGTATGGCAGATCAACTGCCCTGAGAGTTTTCCATCTGTTTATATCTTTGAGTTGTTTGTAGTATTACATGTACTATAAACATTTTTAAAATTTTAAATAAACCTTAATATAACTTTATACATTAAGTACTTCTTTATTTTTCAGCAATTGACTCCTACAATTTGAAACAGAACTCCAATATAGAATAGACCTGTGTAGAAGCACTCCTGTCACCACTGAAATTACACCGACAGAGCGTCGGTTGGGTAAAGGGTAAATCAGTTCATTAACCAACTAATTCATTTGTTGAGAAAATTTCAGTTGTAATTAATAAGTTTAATTTTCAAGTGATCAATGTTTATTTCTCTATGGTTTTGCTCAAAATGGTTTCACTATTGACTCCGGATTAAAAATTTAAACAAATGGCAGTAAATTTGGAATATTTCTATAGATTGTAAAAAAATTTTTGTTTCTGTGAAGCTCATTTTCTTCTATCTTCTGTTTATTTAAAAAAAATTGTTACGTGTAGACACTATTCCAAAAAACTTCATTCAAAAATAGTTATACATTCTGATGTTTTTGGTTATTAAAACATATTTTCAATCAAAATTTTGAAAGAAAATGTTGATTTTTCGACTTTTAGTAATAATCAAATTTCATTAGGAACAAATCCCATTGAAAAAATTCTTATTCAAAAGAATATGACAATTCTGACAATACTTTTTCTCGAGAATAAAATATTAAGTATATCCTAATATTACTTATCACTTAAGTAGATTATGGTCTGAGCCCCAAAACCAAGAGCCGTTTGTCATATTAAGAATCTATGTGAACGTGAGTGTTTTGAATTAGTAGAAAACATTTTAAATGAAAGTAATTTATTCTCTGTAGGGAAATGTAAATAAATTACCTTATTTTAATACACTTACTATTAATTTCTTTTACATATTTCAAATTTAATACAGATCATCAGTGTTATTTTATAGAAAAGTATATTTTAAATATAAAGATAAAACAATATTTTTGTATTTTTTGCAAACCCAATTCCCAAAATTTATTTAAATTTACCACTAAGAGATCTTTTGAAGCAGAGCACTGAACCGACTCGAACGCGACGGCGACCCGAATCTGACCGATGCAGACCGCAAACGAAGACCCTATAATCTATACTGGGGATTTATACCATGGGTTGACCGTTATTCGATTGCCACTGCGCATAAACCATTTCATTGAAAATCATATCTGTCAAGTAGTAAAACTACCACAGACGCCACAGAAAACAAATCGTGACATTTAGTTCACAGAAGAGAAGCAGGATCACAGACATTATAACATATATGGATAACATTTCATCTTTTAATTTTGAATTAGTGTTTTGTATTGTTTACCGAATCAACTGAATACCCTCAATATTCCATCCATCTACATCAAATCATATGTTAAATGATTAAATATATGATATGACATGATTTGATGTCGATGGACAGAATACTGAGTATTTAGTTGATTCGGTAAACGATACGAGACATTAATTCAAAATTAAAAGATGAAGTGTCATCCATACTTTAAAATATCAGTGAGATTTGAGGGATGAAAATGTTTAGAAGCAAATTAAATTTCCAAAGAAGCGCTTATTAGGAGATTAAAGGGGCATGGTTGACGTTGACACTTTGTTGCTTCTAATTTTGTACAAAAATCGATAAGCATGAATACTATAGAAGAAAATGATAACGAAGCATTTTACCTCGAAGTTGTTACCATTTTACAAATTCTAGTAAAGTAGAAGCCTATGGTAGAAGATACTCTCTTTTTACTAGTGTATCGATTTTTACGCGCTGTACGTTCTACGCATTATTTTTTTTTCCTTTATTTGATAGCCATTGTTCGGTGTTATTAAATGAGTGAAACGTTGACATAGCGCGTACACGAGAACTTTACCTTTTTAGTCTTCATTTGTAAGTTCATATTTTCCTGACGTACATTATTATTATGTTACTGGAAGGTCATACCTAAAAGTCGCATCTTTATTTTATAAAAATTTATAAATGGAGGATCCAGTTAGTATTAAGGGGCGTGAACCCAACACTTCCCCGAAAATGGTTCTCAGTACAGATGATGGGGAGAAGAAAGGTAGCACAGCCGAAATTATAATAGTAGATCAAGACAATGAGGATGATATACCTGGGGACTTCTTTGATGACTTTTTAAATGAAGATTTCATGGCCGCTCTAGATATACTTGATGACGATCAATGGGAGAGCCAGAAGAATAAAATAATGGAAAGTAACGAAAATAAAGAAAAGCCCCCTGGACATACAGACAAAAATGCTGAGAAGCCAAAGCTGGTTGAGGACAAATCTAAAAGCAGTAAAAAATCTGAAAGCAAGAGTATGGATTCGAAACAGGTGGCTTCTAAATCTAGGTAAATTATACACTTTTAGTTGGAATGATTTGTGTGTAGATATGCCGTAATAGTAACCAAGAGTTATTAGAAGAAACGATCAATTTGTGACATTTTAAAAAATAAAAAAATCAAAGTTAGAGTACAGTTCAACGATTTTAGTTAGTTTTCATGATTGTGAACAAAATGACACACAAGTCGACAAAAACTCATTTTATAAATTGTTATGGTATGTTATGGTATAAACAATGTTCAAAAATTGAAACATTTGGTTTTTTTTAATATTTCAAAAGCTACACTATGTAATTTTTTTTAAAAGTAAAGTTATAGCAGTTGATTTGCCTCAAACATCAATTTTTGTGTTTGATTTTAATGAGTTTGAACTTACATACAACCCAGTAGTAAGTGGGTTTTCAACCCCGTGGTCCAATTAATAGGATACCAGAGCACACATTCAGAGGTTATGGGTTTAAGTGTCATTTAGGATTGCAAATTTTTTGAAAATTTAAAATATTTTAACAATGTTTCATTGTTTGTTACGACAAATTAGGTTTGTGATAGTTAATAGACTGTAGTACTTAACTGTATACTGTAGTCCAAATCTGTTTTAAGGGGTCTTTTAGGTTAAAATTTAAAAAAAAAAACTTAAAAACAAAAACGCCAAATTAATCTTTGCTTCAGTGGCTATCCTCACAACTGGAATAAATTATTTTCACAAAAAATAAAAAATGGCGCTATTTTAAAAACGGGTTTTTTTTGGCGGGAAAATCGGGTGAAAATCGGAAAATTTTTAACAGATCATAACGATCCTAGTGAACAAAAACATCTCCAAAACTCAATCGGTAAAGTAATTATTTTTTAAAATCGTAACCGACAGCTTAAAAAACGTGGTTATGAGAAAATCGCATTTAAAGTTTTCATTACGAATTTTTTATTAAATAGCAATATTCCATTAATCTTCTATGCCTGGGCCGTACATCTACTGGCAAAATGTATAGTATCTAAAAATGATCCCAATTCATTTGGTCTCCTGACTTATTTTCACAGAATTCAAATGTAACGTTAGACAAGAATACCGAAACACCGGAGCGTCGAAAAATGTTCTCTCTGGGCGTCTCGCTATATAGTATTACAAATAATTTTAACATAGAAAATATCGCTCCAAAACTTTTTGGACGTGTTTTTGATGACACTTAATAAAAAAATTCCGTGAAAAATCTATCCTAAAACCTTCAGAAATTAATAATCATCTGGATAAAAACGGTAATTTATTTGTTTATCTACTATTGCTGAGCCATCATTCATAGAAAATTTAAATATCTTTTCTTGTTTTGCAAGGAAATTGTGTCATCAATTGTGCTATGTTTAATCTCAATTATTCATTGTAAATAGTTACCAGTGTTTATAAATTTTAAATTTTATTTTGAAGGCTACTCAATTTGTTACAACTTTGCTGTTGAGAATAATTACATAGAGTATAGTCAATGACGAGATTTTTAGATTTTCAGATATTGTTTATAACGAATTGTAAAATGAGGTTTTATTTGCATTGTATGTCATTTGGTTCATCATCATAAAATTTAACTGAAACCATTGAAACGATGTACTTTGAAACCATTGTATTACGAAGATGTCACGAAGTTCCCAATGGCTCTTGACATATAATATTAGAAAGGCTGAAGGGATGAGAGAAATTGGGAATCATGGAAAGTTATCTAGACGTTGTATTTTGTTTTTCAATCCTATTGAAGTAATCGTTTCCCACATATTTCAGCTATAATAGGGGGATCAATCAGATGATGGAAACCCAAATGTGACGAAATTGGGTGTATCCCTATAATTTTTAAAAGTTTTTTAAGTGAATCTTTTGCAGACACGGCTTAGATAGGGAGAGTTACTCCTCAAATTGAGCAAGCGAACGTTCGTGATATGCTCGGTTGTTTTTGGCAGGAGTCGGATTAATAGACGGATCGACTTGACTTGACCCGACTAGACTATATCCAGCATGGGATTTTTGACAACTTGCAGCAATCAAACCACAAATTAAATCTATTTTTGTTTATATTTTCATTAAGCAAAATTTTTCTTTATAATCTTTGGATTTTTTGTATTTATTAATGCATAGTTATGGAAGTCCAATTATTAAAAAAAACCTGTAATTCGGAGTTTTTGATTGATTGATATTGATAGTTTCACACAAAAGTTTCTTGGAGATTTTTAATTAAATCTGCAGATATTTTTAATTGTAATTAAATGATTGAACTCTAAATTATTCTTTGGATAGTTCCAGGATGTCGCAAAACATTAAAAAATTATCTACATGAAGGGTACAATGATTATAATTTAAAATCTTTCCTGAGTTAAAAATCTAAAATAATTATTGGCTGATGGAAAAGTTTACGATTTTCATTTTTAATTGTAAATACATATGAAGACAAGGGTATAATCAAGGTAACCATCCACTAGTTTATCTATAGTCAGTTTTTCTGTTTAGACTTTTAGTAAGCGGGAATTTGAACATCAGAATTCAGATTTCTGAAATTCAAAAATTCCACGGCTGACCACTGAAAGCAACCGAGGATTCCGTGATTAATAGTAGTGCTTCAATATCTGATCTTTAGGTTACACATTTTTAATTTTTACAGTTATTCGGACGAGACACCTATATGCTTCATAATCGAGAAACATTTTAATAATTTGATGATGGGTTTTGGGTGATTCTAATAATCGAGTGAATCCATAGTTGAATGTTTGGTAGTTTCCCTAGTTTCTTTTTGGCCACTAACACACCTACACTCGTTATACCTGTATCTAATCTAAATACAGTTTACCTATATACAGATATGCCATTCAGTTACGTACAATAATTGTTTTACTTTATTAAAATATTTTTTGCTCTTGATTTTTATTATACCAGTTCGTGAATTTGATTTCAATTTTCAATTCATTTCAAAAAATAAGTGTTATTGCGGAGCGTTTTGTTATTAATTTTGAAAAAGCTGCAAATCATTTTTTGGCAATTATATTTAAGTTTTTATTTAAAGTTTGAGAGATTCAATTCACACTCGTTAGTTTAATAACTGAGAATGGTGAGCTGTGAGAACAAGTGATCAAAAGGTCTGAGTGGCGATAAAACGACTGAATGATCAGTTGATTGCTTGATCACCCATCACTCGTATCTCTTAGTAAAAATAGTATGACTAAATTATCGAATGATCCTGATGAATTGAATTAATCTAATGGTGGTATAGGGTATAATATGGTACAAGGGACTAGGTACTTTCGTAAAATTATTTTCAATATAGCATGTTATTGAGCGTATGATCGAGTGGTTTAAATCATTTCAGTATGCATTATTATGCAGTTATATCGTTGGTTACATTCATAGTAAAATTATAAGTAAATCGTAAAATCCATTTAATTATGGTATTATATTTTCTTTCGGATAGTCTTTTTGATGAAGTCAGTTTGCTGGCTTCTTCATGTGTCCGTTATATCTAACAAGAGAAGATTGTGAAATATGTTTAGCACTAACTTAATGAGTTGGTTTTTGACCATATTTTATCATCGTCAAAGATTTGGTGGCTATCATAGGTGGATTCAATCATGACGGACTTTAAATTTGTATTGTAGTATTCATTACTAAATTAATATATTATTCTTCATAAATGTCGAACGTGTGGGATTTATTATCCTTTGATTCATCATTTGAGAGTCCCGTAGTATATTTGTTTCTTCTAATCACTTAATATAATGATTTAATTGAATTAAATTATTTTTTATCTTTTGTTAGATAGACCAATGAGTATAACATTACATCGCCAGTTGTACCTGTGCACAATAAAACACATGTAACTTTGAGAAAACAGGATATTTGCAAATTCCATACCATTCACTTCATTTCTGCGTGATAAATGCTGCTGGATCTAATCCCTGGCTACGAAAATCACACGTAGTTTTCATCCGAGTGTCTTATTGTCGGAATTAAGTCACTATTTATCGTTTGAATTCAACTGCTTTCTGTTATGTCCAGAGAATGAAACATTCAAAAACAGTTGCTCTGAGGCATTTTTTCGGAGTTTTGTTTCATAACCTCTTTCTTCTTCTTTACTTCCGTTTGTAATATATTGTTAATGACAAGAAAAGCGGATGGAGCGAATTAGTTTCATTTTTTTACCAATAAACTTTTAAAACGCTTTACAAAATACGTATCCTAATCGTGTGACAAGTAAAAGCATCTCAGTTGTCATGATGTATTATATGCCCAAAATCCACCAACTGTGTAAATGGTTCGATACAAGTTGGTTGATATTTCTACAAGTTGGAAACTAATTCGCACCGCTCCCTTTTTTCTTGTCACTAACTATACGTAACCTATTATTTAATTTTAAATTTTATAGTTAATATAAATATGCCGTTCACTACACTTTCACTGCAAAAACGTTGGTCTGAAATTACTTAAATTTGATTAATACATTTAAATTCATTTGTTTTTTTGGATTGATTTTCTAAATTTCTTGAATTTCTAAACCATGGTTTTGACTCCCGATCTGCCTGAAGGAGCAGGAAGGTTTTTTCATAAGCGTTTTGGCGCCATGTAGGCCGAGTTCCTTTTTGACGTATGGAAAAGATTGAAATGGGCGCAAATATAAAATACGGAGATACAGAACTCTCGGAAATTGACTCTTTCACTAAAGCTATGTTTTGTGTTTGTAAAATACATGTATTATAATCATTGAATGAATGTGCCACATCAGTACTTGTTATAGTGAAACTGTCTAATTAACTAAGAACGTGAGTGTGAAGGGAAAAAAGAATGAAGGCGAAATATTCCCGACATTCTCTGACTCTATTTGAGTAAGTCTGAAATTACTTTTTAAAAACCAAACGACATCTAGGACGTCAGAAACAATCTGTCTATGTATTTATGACAAGTGTCAGCGAAAAGTAAATACAGCAAGAATCACGCTTCTAAATTAATATTTTTTTCCACAAATACAGTACAAATTTTTGAGAAAATGTTATCTGATTTCGTATATACCACGTAAGGAAATAATACACATTCTTTTGAAAAATAGTTATTAATGTATGAACAAGCTTAATTGTTATAAATCCACTTACCAATTTTTTTACGAAATCGATAGAACTGACATTTTTTTTGTGCTAACAGAATTCGCAACAAGGGAGGTAATACGAGCAAGATTTCAAATACAAGAGGCGAGAATGCCAGAACGTCGATTGAAAAAGTATCAGACAGGAGGGATCCGCAAAAAACCAGAAAAGCTATAGAATTGGACAAAAGCAGGTGTGAACGTGACAAGGAAAATAAAATTATTTCGGAAAAATTGCAGTTGGTTGAAACTGGTTTAGTTCCCCCTGGAATGGAAATGGAGACTGATCTTGAGAAAATAAAGCAGCAGAAGGAATTCCTGAATACCAGATCAAGCCAAAATGAAAATGACGAAGGTACACTTAACCCAATACTGAGAATACCGAGCTTGAAGAACATGCCGAGTTCCAGTCGACCTCCGCCTAAGATTCATAGGAGTCCGTATGTCAGGAGGCCCATTTCAAGAAGTCGTCTCTCACGAAGTCCATATAGGGCTATTTCGCCACGAAGGAGCCCCAGAAGATCTCCAAGATCTCCAAGAAGGTCCAGAGAAAGGAATTCTAGAAGGAGCCGAAGCGTGTCTCCAGTAAGACGAAGGCCAAGGTATTCTCCTATCTACAACAGAGATTTCCATTCCCATTCTAGACGGGACCGTTCCGAATCGCAAGAGAGTAGACGTAGGCGATTGGAAAAGAAATCTTTCTTGCAAGAAATTGTTGAAAAGTTACGAGAACCTTCTAGACTCCCTCCACCTATTTCCATGACTCGTGCTCCTCCCATGAACCAGCCTTACATGGAAACACCTCCGCATATGCCAATGCCTGTACCTGCTCCCCCACCGATACTGTCCTTACCAAATATACCAACACCTCAACCTGGTTTTCCTTTAAATCCCGGACTTGCTCCCTACGATCCATTCGATCCATCATATTTTATTGGTAATAGCTCTGCAATACCTGTTTCTCATAACATACCTTATGAAATGCCTCAAAATGTAATCATTCCTAGAAATGATATGAATGACAGCATAATGATATCTCAACCGCAACAGCCACACCCTGAATCTCTGCAGCCAGTACCTCTGGGAGAACCTGAACCTGTTGTTGTCCCACAGGAAATCAATTCACAGGAGCAGATTAACCAAGTAATATTTGATAAATTCATTATTAATTCTTGAATAGTATTAATTTTTTTGTGTCTATTTCAGCTGTTTCATGATAAGACGATTAGTTTGTCGGAATTTTTAACCATCACTGCTAACCCTGATGGTAAGAATTTTCCTATTCTTTTTACTTTGACTTGTGGTTTGTTTACTGCAATATTTATTACGTTTATTTAACCATTCATGATAAGTAATGGTGGCGGGGTTTTATTATATATTGCAATAGGGGTCTGAAACATTTTTCATCACCAACAATTGATCACTATCAATTTACCGCCTCCCCAATTGATCGCAAAAGCAATTTATAGTCTAAAAGTGATCGCCAGCATATTTAATCGCCAGGCAATGCATAACTATAATTTGTGCAGTGCGCTAATGTAATGCCATATGAAAATATTCTGACATTACAGAAAGCTTAAAGAAAACTTCAAAGTAATCCCCGTCGATCCTGATGCTGAATATTCTCTTCTTCAGGTAGTACTAATCGTGATTAGATCTGTTCATAAACCTAGGTCTTTGGAAGCCTTGATTTTTGCTATAAGTCCGTTGTGCCAGATCTCAGCTTCAGTATCGCATTGAATAGAATCTTGATCCATCCATTGGTATATTATACCAGTAATTCCTATAACATTCTGTTGTTTCTTTTGTTTTATCCTGGTGCCTTTCTGGCGTTTAGTCCCCCTATTACTTCGCATAGTTTCCTCTGTGATTGTACTTCTGACGTTGTCTGATGTCCTGTAAATTTATGCCTGAACTCAATATATAAATTATACTTACACATCGCCATGCGACTAAAATATGCTAGCTATCTGCAAGCTATAAATTGCTTACACGATTGCGATTGCGCTAAATTTTCCTAGGCCCAATTAAATACTCTAAATTTTCAGGTAAATTTTGTATTGACATTTGACTAATTATAATAATTGTTTCACCCTAATGGACCTATTGCATCGAAAATTATTCTTTCTCTGCGTGCGCGAACTCCGATTTAAACCAGTCATATTTAAATCATTGATTTGTTTTATCACATCGCACAGACACAGGTAGGGAATTCTCATGGAATTATACCCAACATTCGGTAAATGGTTTTTACTACATATTAGGAAGTCGAGGGATGTCTAGACTCTTTTGTACCCTAATGGTAATATTACAGGTATATCAGCAGGTGGTTGTTTATTAGGCCTTGAATGAAGGAGTAAATATAGACCCGTAGAAAAAAATTGCAAAATATAATTGACTGCTAATATTGGTTTATTAAATTTTGAAATTTATTGTGGCGAGTACTTGTACAGTTTGCTTAGGATAAAATATTTACCACATACTACCTCGGTAACTAGGCTTAACTTGAATAATGTTACAGGGCCCTCTGTCTGGACATACAGCTCTTTACAAACAGAAATAAAAATGATTGTAAATTAATATATAATATTACAGATACGGTAGTGTCTGTAGTAACATATATGTAATGTAGTAGTATTAGCCTGGTACTAATTGTGGTATAAGAAAAGTTGAACATAATTGTAACAGCCTTGACTAAACGAAGCTGGGCAATTTATGTTAACAGTACAGTTGGAACAGACTTAGCTCTTGGTAACTCAAATCAATGATATAATTACCAGATAAACTAAGACTTTAAGTAAAAGGAATAGGCCCAGAAAACTTTGGCTAACAGTCGGATTAGCAGTCTTTTAAACGAAAACAATCATGCAAAATTTGAAAAGTGATCCCGAAAACTATAAAATTTATTCCATTCTTTTTAAATAATTTTTTAAAAAGCAAAAAGCTTACGATAACACTTTTAGATGTGTCAGTTTTCGTTTCGATGCAATACAGTCCAGTCAGTAGAGATTTGACGTATGCAGTTTCATGCTAATCAAGATTTAACTATATATTTCTAAGTGACGAGTACAATATCACGGTTTGTAATCGAGCCGAAATAATTTTGTTTCTAGCAACTTTTATTATGAACAAATCCGTATACTTTACATTTGTGCATATATCGCAGAGTTGTTGAAAGAAAACTGTCGCAGCGGCAAATTTTTATAATTATATCATTAATAACTTTTCCCTTAGAAAATATTTTGTCAATAAGAAAAGGTGTTATTGTGCTCATCGTTTAAAGTAAATCCACGCAGTTATATTCTAATTATCATGAAATTACCAACAACGGTTAATTTTATGTCTACCGATTGGGCTAATACGTTTATTAGAAGCGATATAATTTTTTTACTATGAACCAAACATAATTTATTGCTTTAAAGTATTCCATAACAAATTTTTGGCTAATCTTTAATTGTATTTTTTTACCAAAATTAATAAAACTTAAATTTTTTACACAGCGAATACTTCGTCTTCCGCAGAGCTAAAGGAAAAGATTCAAAGTAAGTTGTGGTTATTTGTTGTAAGTTCGATGTTATTAGGGTGCGCACTTACCAAGCGGGCGACAGCTAGTTCGTTTTATAAACCATGTTTTCTTGAATTCTTGTTCACTATTTCTGTCTACAGTAACGTTAATGGTTCTATGGTCTATCCAATATGATTGACGCGCTTCTAGAAATCTCAATGTAGCGAGCGCCTTTAAGAAGTGGCTTGTTGCCCCATACCAAAACACATTTATTTACAATACATCGTGCAATAGATCCTCGTATAACTCGGCCATTTGATACTGCTTATGCTTATCATATTATACCTGGTTATTGTGAGCAACACTTCTCGCCTCGGATCAGGTAATTTGAAACAATCTGATTGCTGTTTTGATGAAAGTGGGACATACCAAATGGATGCACGAAGATTTTAGTGTGCATTTTAATCCATTATCGTTATTATAGATAAAACAGCGAACAAGAACCCAGGAAAAGTTTATAATGTTAATTGTCTATGGCACACTTTGGAAGTGCACATAGTTTGTAACAATATCCAATTATTTATGTTTATCTATATATGTAATCCAATTTCTCCTTAAAAGGTCAGCTCCAATTGTGATGTAATAATTATCAAACACTGCGACTTATTAGTCATATTGATCAATTGCCGGTAGTTATTGCTTAAGGGTCTGAATGTCAAATAATTTTTTCAACATTTTTAGCAATTTAACGAAATCAACGACTATCTTTCAGATTTACACAATCAAATTTTATTGAGACTGAAAATTGTAGCCGCAGTGCGATTTTTTTTATATTACTAAAAAAAATGTTTAAACGTAATTGTAACGTAAAGATAAATAAGTTTATGTTTTTAAATAAATGTGTACGCAAGGTTGTTTAGGATGACCGATGATTCTGAAGGGGTTATCGTGTTGTATGACTTTTCAGTCAAAGACAAACATAAAATTTTAATTGTTGCCCACACTAATATTAATAGCAGCTGTAAATTTATTTATGTATAAAACACATTCTTCTTCTTTATAGCTCAGTTATCCTATAGTGGCGCTTTTTATTTATTTACTGATAGTTTATTTTTTAATTAAAAAAAACAAACGTTAAAAATTGACCTATTAATATACTCTTAATAATTTTATATTCGACATTATTTTACAAAAAAACGGCATTTTATTTAGTGTGGTCTACTTTTTTCTAAGGAGGATATCAAATAGGCAGTGACAAACCATCCAATTATTATTTAATTACTAGACTGATATTATATGGTTTAAAAAATATTTTATCAAGCAACAGTCGTTTATATGGATTGGTAGTTTTCACTTGCTTCTCTTAAGAAATTATAATTTTAGAGATGTATTTCAATTCTTCAATCGAGCAACGTACAAATGTAACAAAGGTTACATTTCTTTCATTTACATCTCTTAATCGTTATTACATGTGGCGAGCCATTGGCTCAAAAGCTAAAGTGTGTGGATTGAAAGCTCGCACTTATACAAGAACTTATTTCGGTCTCGTCTGTTACCTTCTTTCATATTATTCGATCATTGAAAACGTGCGTGTGTTAACTACTATAAATTCCATTAAATATTTATTGTTGTTGTTAAATGTGACACATATCTGTGAATTTTAGTAATAAGAAGATGCCAGGAGGGAATGAACATATTATCAAGTTGTGGGAAACCCCCATTCACTGGCGTCTTACATTTGCAAAGGAAAACCGATGTACCTTCACCTGATTCTGTGTCTCCATTGATTCGTCATTGCCAAATAAAGATCCCATTCACCGACCCCACTAGGAGACCGGAGGGCCTGGATAAATTTTTCGAGTTCATTGAACAGATGAAGACGCATAAGCAAGAAGAACCCGCAGTGCCTGCAGAAGTCAGTTCGGATAATGTGCCTGTTCCACCACCACCTCCGCAAATTTCAACCTCTGACGATACTTCGTGTTTAATTTCTAACACCACCACGCTGGGAATACAAACCGACGAACTTCGTTGTCTGGACTGTGAACACCGCAAGAATATTACAAATAGGAGCATCGGTACACAATTCTTTTATGACAAGTTGACTTTTTCAGTTAGTACCCAGGTCACTGAGAATGATTTTGAACCTAAAAGCGAATCATTGGCGTCTCTAACTCCGGCACAGCTCCTTTCCAAATCTTACAGTAAGCCTACTTCCAAGAAGTTCGATGAGTATGAGCAGTACAAAAATGCTAGATCTGGGGCTATTACACGTGCTATTGACTATCATTCACCTCCCAGATCTTTTGACAGAACACCTGAGAAGCAATACATTAGCTACAACTGGCAGAGAGAGGACCCTAAATTCACCAGCTACACTCCGAGGGATGAGCAGTACACAGACTTCAAAAGGGGAAGACCTCCAGCTGGATCTCCTGGATCATCTTCCAAGAACAGATTCAAGTTCTTCTAAATTACAGTATACTAATCAATATATTTGTTCATCATATTGTTCATTATCTTCCATTACTGTAATGTTAGTATTTCTCTTTACAAATTTGCTTTATTTAGAATTTAAACTGATTAAGGTAATTCTTATTGGTTACTTGCTTACGATCTAGACAGACACTTGAAAAATTTATGTTTTAAATATTTTGGACATAGCAAAATAGATTTAAAGCTTGCTTGGTACGTTCCTTATCTGTTTTTTTTTTGTATATTAGAGGTTGCGTTTCTACTCTAGTAGTATATACAAATTAATCTCCCATTGTGATATGTTCAATTACAGTACCAAGCAGTGAATCACAGTGTTATCAAATCCCATTTTAAAAATTCAGGTGGTGCTTACGGTAAAACAAAACGTCTAGCAAGAAGATGTTAAGTTCAAGGGTGAAGGATGTACTTTTTTTAAGTAGACATGTTGGATTGCTTCTGGTTAATATTAGTAATCAGATTAACATTTAGAGGAAATATCATTGAATTTCATTATATGTATTATTAATAGAGCGCAGCTCTTGTGTTGCCATATTACTTATAGGTGTGTAATGAATTTATACTTATAGTGCATAATAAGCATAACGTAGAAACTGTAATTACTATGTATGTAGTTAATATTAGTATTAGTTATCATAAGACAGCTGGGAAGAGTTCAATACTTATTCTGAAGGGATTATATAAGGGGATCATTGCACACATGAAATGCAGCAGTTTGCGGACCATCTTCTCAATTAAGTTGTAAATGGATTTCAAGGATGAACCATGCAGTTCATACATCTGCTACAACAGTCCAGTTTCATATTAATGGCCGATAATACGCATCTGTACACTATGGTTCATGAACACTGTACAAAATACAAGACATTTGGGATATGCTGGGCTATTCGACGACAACCCCAGGACTTGCACTTCTCGAATTTCAGCAACCAACGGAGGAGTTAAATGACGTATCATTATAATGTACTATTATTAATAATACATTTTATATTTACTATGTTTATATTTCATGTTATTGTGGTCTGAAATATTAGGTATCGATCTTTATATTACCGTTTTTAAAGAATTTATTTAATTTAGTGTATATTTTAATTTTTTATATATACTTTTAGTGTAGTTAGAAACTTTATACGGTGTATTATGGCATCTCGTGGCGGTAATTTTAGTTCTAAGAGAAAAGGAAGAGTGTCGAAAAGGAGATTTTAGTGGCTGATAATATGGTTTAGAATTTTATTAAGTATAACTGGATTTGATATATATCCATAAGTCGTTTTGTAAATATATATGATGGTTTAGTCCGAAGGTTTGTTTATTGAATTTGGCGCAAAATAAAAACGATTGCATATAGGAATATTGGAATGTAATTTGTTGTATGCGTTAATAGCAAAAAAATAAAAATGAATTTCGAAAACTAAATTTTGTTTTATTTTGATTGTCGTTGATTTCTTTCTAAAATAAAGTACCGTCACTATTTACAGCAAATGCCGTAATCGTCAGCCAATTTGGTTTACAGTGAGAGAAAGTATGTATAATTTCTACGCTATAGCGTGAAAGTCTGATTATAAAGTGCAAAATCGTAGAAAACCAGAAGAGATGGTGCTTAATGACCAAGAGAAGAATTAGTTTTGGGGCCTGCATCTTTATGAGCATGAAATGAGTAGAAAGAGTAATTAACTATAAATTGAGTGCTTTTTTATGTAAACCTATAAATAAACTAAAATAGGTATTTATAACTGCATATTAAATAAATATGAGTATATATTTTTGTATGATTCAAGATTGTAACGAAAATGTTTCCCGGTCTGACCGGGTCTCCTCTGATTATTCCAGTCAGTCCTGACGACAGAAGGCCGCTGATGTATTTGGTAGGAGTCGCCAATAAATCGAGACGTCTCTTGAAAATAATAATGTACTAAGACAAGTATGCCAAATGAGATGCCAGGAAGTCGCGTTGCCTACCAACCTCAATACATCCGCCACCGAGAGTACCTATTCCATGAAGGCTGCTGGATAGGTGGGAGTTCGGGCCCTGACCCTCTCAGCGTAATTTCCTTTTCTTAGCAAACTGTGGATAGCTCGAGATGTTCTTCCTGTTCTCGGCGGAAAGAGACCGATAACAAAATAACAAGATACAAATTACGTTAATGTTTTGTTAGTAAAACTAAATTATAAATAGTGTAAATAAAAGAACTTCGGATCAATTCGGTGTACTTATTGACTAGAACTCAAGAAAAACGTTACACTTGGTATTCGAAGAGCAAAATAACGAACTTACTTTTAAAGTCAAGGGTTGTCCACCAATAAATGCGCATTTCAATTCCGCGGGATTAGGCGTAATTAATTTATATAGCTGTTCTAACAAAAAAGAAGAGTGCTTCACCTGTCCAATCATTTTAGAATCTAGTAGCTGCTGGGTTATCTTTGAAGCATTTGATGCTTTGAGGGCGGTAGATATAGATTCTATAAACTTAGAGTTACTGAATGTCTGTGAAGTTTTAGGATAAAATGGGGGTGGTACTTTTGAACCTTGTAGAGCTCTAGTTCCAGCTTCCAGAAACTAGTGGCTTCTTGGTACGTTTGAACTTCATGGTTGATTAACCTGGGAATTTCTGGATGGTGAGATCAGCTGAAGAAGTACTCGGCAATGCTGGATCTTCAGAAAGAATGTTTGGTAAGGCTGGATCCTCTGAAGATGTGCTCAGCGGGGCAAGATTCTCGTCTGGCTTTTTTCTAATTGCAGGTGCTGAACTTCATGGAACGTTTGGAGCCCTATAGGTCTACATTTAAAAAACTTGTAATTTCTTGACAACTTTGAAGCTTTTGGGGCTTTAGAATCGAATGAACGTGATATTGTTAAATCTTTTTGGGCTCTATACAGACTTATATTTTAGAATCTTGTAGCTTATTGGTAACTGAAAAGCTTTTACAGCTTTAAACTCGAGTGAGTGTGGTATCCATGAAATTTTTGAAGCTACATAGGTCTTGATTCTAGAACCTTGTAGCTTCTTGGTATCCTTAAAACATTTGAGACTGTATAGAGCTAGAATATGGGAACTTGAAGCTTCTTGTTTTTAAAACTTCAAAGTTAAATAAGCGTCGTTATATCTTTGATAGGTTTGAAGTCCTGTAGGTATATATTCTTGGAACTTATAGCTTATTGGTGTCTCTGATGCTTTTACAGCCTTAGAATTAAATGAGCGTTGTTTGCTTGAAACTTACATTATGAAGTATATAGATTTAAATCGTAGAAATTTGTAGTTTCTTGGTACCTTGTTTGAAAGTTTTGTAGTTTAAAGATCGAATGAGCGTGATATTCATGAAGCGTTTGTAGCTCTATACATCTAGTTTCTTGCCTCCCCTAGCAGCTGTGAGACCTTGTCGTTGGTCGGGTGGATCAGTAGCCGCTCTCCTCAGCAAAAGCTGGGACCAGGGCTGCGAAACGATAGAAAAGCTTTGGCTGGGTGCTGAAAGATCTGATCAAAGGGGGAAGTATGTCACTACCCGAGACCGGCGCCGTTGCTGCTGAGGGTGGATGCGAGAAGGCCACGGCATCTTTGGAAAATCCTCGAAGAGCGTGAAGGTACAACTGAGTGTCATTTTCGTAGAATGACTTCAATTAAAGTTCCATAGATACTTAACGACACCGCATGTGCGATTATTATTCGACAATCTTCGATTTAGATGGAGATGCAACCAACTTTGACCTTCACCCTTGCTCGCAAAATACACTCTGCCGTAAGCTAGGTGGCAGCACATTGGGTACCCAAGACATTCGCACAATGGAGGCAGGATGCATCGTTAAAAGTATATGATTCTGCCACCATGATATATGCGCGGGAAACGTTGATTTGCCATCGATCTGCAAGCAGATGCTTTTAGCTATCTGGATAGCGTTGACCCATTTGCAATGTCAATTTGTGATATAAATACCACATCGCGACGATCGATGTGGGTATAGTAAAATGGTTGATTGGGTTGTTACTATCAATAACAATTAACAGCTGTACCTAGAAAGTAGACATTTATATTGTACCCGGCTTGGTTCGAGTGTTGACCTAACCTCATCCTTTTTCCCCATCTTTTAGAAAGCGAAATTTGGGGTTATAGAATTTTTCTGAGAGCCCAGTCTATAAGCATATCACGTTTCTACTTACTGTCTTGATAAGTAGTTAATATTGCATGAACATCAACCGTTTTCTCACATATTCGCTAGGTAAAATTAAGTTTGGGTTGTTCTTTAAATTTTTTCGAGATACTCAAAGGACTAAGTTGTAAAGTAAAAAGTTTAAAGTTTCTAATTACTTGAGTAGCACTTCCAATCAAATCCGACAAAATACATTCTTCATTATTATTATTCACTACCTCGAAAAAAGGAAATCCAGAGTTATAGCATTTTTCTGAACAATCTTGGAGCCTGATTATAAGTGTGCCAACTTCAAAGTTTCCAGCTATTCGGACACCGTTAAATATATTTCACCGTTATTTATCACTCTCTGGAAAAATGAATCTGCTCTGAGCTACAAGCGAGCCGAGTTTAAGGTTTCCAGCTATTCAGGCAGTGTGAAATTTCTGTCTTTTCCCAAACGCTTGCTGAGGAAATTCGGAGGTTTTAAATTGTCCTGCCCACTCTGTGATTTAATGTGCAATCGTGCCGAGTTGAGAGTTTTTAACTACACTAATACTCGAAACTCTCAGAATAATACTGACATAAATAATGAAATGAAAGACATACTCTGTGTTTTTCAATTATTATGATTTTTTTTTTTAGATTACTTAAAGACAGCGACAGTGTGACCGGTTTCGGTTGACCAATAACCATCATCAGTACTAATCGTTGTCATTCATGAATTCGTTTTATTATTATCTCATCTGAGGCATTCACTCATGCACGAGAAGCATTGTATCTGGGGCCGATTTTTCAAATTTATATTATTAACATTTCTAGACGTTTTAAGGTGCCCTGAGTAAAATAATAACTTGTCGTTTTTCAAGTTTTTCAGTTTTCCAGAAACATTTTTTTAAGTTATGAGTATTTTTAGTACTGCTATACGCTTCTATTGAACCTAAATAATATATTTAGTCTAAACTTTCTTGAATACTAGTTTCCTACTGACGCCTATAGGACATTTCAAATTTTCGGAAGTTATTTCACAATTTCGAAACTCCATTATCATTTTCTTTGAAGCTTCGTAGCTATTCCTACTGATTTTAATATTGCATATGTTATTAAAAGGCATCACATATGTCTTAACGACAGGATATTTTAATTATATTCATAAATTTATATTTTATGTAATAAATACGCGCGAAAGTAATGGCCAGCTGCTTCAAAATGTGCCCCATGTAAATTCCCATAAGTAAAGGATTTGTGTAGGTACAATTGCCATGGGTTACCACCCCTTCTCCAAATGTAAACGTCACAATTTCTTTGCTTATAAATCTATTAGGTATTAACATGGAAAATATTAAATCTGTCCCTTTTTTGCTAAGTTTCACACATCATTTAAAAAAAAAATGTGAAAGTAGTCTGATTGACAACGCCATTTTTGTTATAGGAGCTCAGTCGTTACTTTGCATACAACCGGAGAGAAAGAACAGATTTTACGAAATTCAGGTATCATAATATTTATTTTACTTAAATATTCTGTGATTGAATGGTACATTTTGTGAGTGGCATTTTTGCAGTGTTTTGACCGAAAATTGGACAGTCGCTTGATTGTGATAAAATGGAACGTGGCTATCGTACGTTCCATGCTCAGCGCGTTGGTTGGTGGAAATTAAGTCACGTGATCTACACGAAAGTAATATTTTTATTGTGTTGGCAAAGCTTGACGTTATCAAAAATTAAGCGTTATAACGTTGGTAATAGTTAATAACTTGTACCGTCGGTGGCGTCACCAAGCGTTGACAGCCGTAAATACGGCATAAGATGAATGTTTATGTGGTAGCGCGCACGCTCATCAGTTTCACGAGCCGAATCGGTGAGTGGTGTCCGCGGGCCATCCTGCGCCTCCTGTAATTCGGTCCCCAAGTTCAGAAGTAAAGGGTGTTGTGCAAAATTCTTCGGATACCGCCGAAAGGGAAACGCAGTTACGGTCGAATAAGATACGATAGGACGCTAACCTACGAGTTTGGAAGTTGCGACTGTGTACATTTCGTATTATAATAATTAATAATAATCGTCGATACCAGAGCGACACAACACACATACATACATACACACACTCTCACATACACAAACACACATACTTACACATACGCACACACATTCAGACACATACACTCACTTATATATATATTATAAGGTGTTTGCGGGTACATGTGCCGCCGAAAAAGAGACACGAGGACGTTGTGGAAATAAATAAGAGTAATAATAATAATAAAGGGAAAAGGACGAGGACGGCGTGTGTGTATGTGTTTGTGCGTAACTGCGAAAACGGTACCGTATTCAAACATTTGTTATTGTTTTGGCTGGTGCTTTTGACCCTAGAGTGTATATATCGAAATGTCGTTTTTAGTAGCGTGAGGTCGGTCCATTTCTTTCGTCAGGGGGGAGTGGGCTTGTAGCCGTCGTCCTTCCCTCGTGGGTTCGGATTTGATTTTGGCTTTGGCCGTTGTGCACCTACCGAAACAGCAACAAACTACCAACGCGGCGGCAACGTGCGTCCGATGCGAGATGCGTGTGTGGATGCCGAAAGTGTGACGACAAGGACAGACAAAAAGTAAAACAAGTAATGAAAACGTGCGATAGCTGAAGAGAGCTCTTCGGAACGGAACGTCAAATGCAAGTTGCTAATATCCCTCGATCGCTTGGAGAATGCCGTGCTTCGAGTGACTTCTTGTTGTCCCTCTATCTTTGTCTAACTTGGGGCGGAAGTGTTTCTGTCCGTGGAAGCATCAACATCTCCGTTGGCCTTGGGAAGCGGGAGGTTAGTGGCCTTATGCACGCGGGATTGTTTACCCAGTGACAACACGATGATGATAAGTGCTTAACGATTGCTGAAAGTAGAAAAAGGTGATCGTGTGCCGCCGGCGGGGAGGCTGCTGCTGCTGCTCACAGCCCCCTTTTCCCTTTTCTACTTTGCTGCCTGGGATCCGAGAGCACGACGTCCGTGGCGGCCTTATGGTTTCTCCGCAGCCCATGGCGTGGCATAAGCACGATCATCTGATGCTCATGGATAAAAACAAACCCAAAAGTATGTATTCTGTGTGAAGTAATCAGCTCCCTTTCCTCTCATACACTTGATTAAAGCGTAGGCACCCTCATTCGAAATTCAAACGTTAATGCGTAACTTCCCATGTATCACTAGAATGTCAAATAACAGAAACGGGATGTTCTTGTGAACCGTGGGTTTGTTTTTGATCGTATGTTACATATTTCATTTTTGGTGTTGTATTTGATTAATACAACACATCTTTACACTAAAAACAAACCCACAAACGGAAATAATTTCGACATCAGATTGAATTTTAACTCTTGTATTTATGTCCTTTTGAATCAAAGAAGAAACATTAAACGTTTGTGTGCACTGAAAACACATAACTGTACTGCAGAGTACGGTCTAAAAGTATATATTATAATTTCTATCGATCGCCCTTTCCCTTACCCTTTTATGGCATCGGTTACAGTGTGCTCTAACCTCTTCTAAAGTATAACTATAATACAACACACTCTAATATCAATTATAATGTATTAAGTAGGCTGTGGTTGTACACTGTAGGATGTTTGTGATCCTATGTTACAACTTCCACAGTTGTTTACTTTGATTATTATATCAGAGTTTCTTATCAAAAACAAACCCAAATATACCCTCTTTCCAGAGCTAATCTAAGATACACAAAGACACACTTGTAAGGAAGTTGTTCAATGTAGGATTCACTATGATGAAGAAAAAAATGTCACAACACGAGAGGTAAATCCGCCGACATGCTGCCAATTATCAATATTTGTGTGGTCGTAATTTGTTTGACTGCTGGTATTGGCTCTGGAAAGACTGTAGTATTGCGATAGTACCTCTTCTCTCTTTAATTAACATCCGTCAGAGTGTAGGCATCGCCATTCTAAATTCAAAAAAACACCATTGTACGCGGATTTTTATGGATGTGTTACATGTCATAGTTTTGGTATTGTTTTCTCGGATTAGAAACAAACTCAAAGGTATGTTTCTTTAGCTTGAAGAGCATGAATCCTTCGTGCCTGGTAAAAATATTCTTATAAACATTGAATTTACTGTCTTTTTGAGTTTTAGTGCTAATAGGTACTGTGAGATCAAGTAAAATTTGTTACTTCACGCAGATGAAGCAGGTCGAGACGTTTCAAACTTTTGATGTGGGAGGTTACTAGGGTGGCTGTGGTCAGTTTTGAAATGTTTTTGATTATTTGTTGGGGTAGATAGCGTGTTTAAGACGAAAAATATTTTTCTAAAGCTTCGGCTACAAAGGGTAAAAATAAAAGAAAGAGATTTTACAATTGGTACAATTCAAAACATCAGTGAAATTAGTGGTATGTATACTTTAGCCATACCTTTAGTGTCTGACTTATGCAGCCCCACGTAGCGATGGGTAATGACCCTAATGATAAGTAGCCCGGTTGAAGATTGTCGACCCTGCGAATCTCGAAAGGACCCTCTCCAGGGCCGTCTCGAGCACCGGATTTTTATTAAGTTTGACAAAAATTTGGTTATAAAAGGAAATTCCCTTACGGAATTTATAAGATCGTGTATGAGGGGGGGATATTTACCAATTCTTTGAAACCTTGAGTTCTCCCTACAGTTTAGTAGGATTTCGTAGAAGATATTCAATAATTTTATAAAGGATTAACCCTCCCATTATAATACAAATTAGGTGAAAAGTATACTGATGATGATACCTGAACATAGCGATAATTCTCGCTCTTCCTTCAGCGACAGAATTTTCAAGAGCGGTCTTTATTACCTTTCACACCATGAACTAAAGATGTGGATACACCATACGATGCTTCAATGGTAAACATGATTTGCTAATATAACACAAAGTTTGTTAGATTTTAAACAACAAAGAAAACTTAAAATTAATTCATAGTCGCGAGAAATGAGAGATATTTTGGATTTCCTTACTTCTTCGTGCTTTCTGAAAGAATTCAGAAAATTATAATTAAGAAAGTCCCAGGTTGTAATCTGGCCCTTTATGATGTCAAAGTAATTAATTCAGTGTTTTCTAAAGTTAAAGGCTATGTCCCTAAACAGTTGTGATCCAACATAATATATAAACTTTATTGTTCTGATTGTGAAAAATGTTATATTGGACAAACAGGACAATGCCTTGGAAAATGGAGGTATCATCACCAATATGATTGTCCGGAAATCAGTAGACATAAGTCAGAAAAACTGCATGGAGTAACCGCCGGCCATAATTTTGATATGTCAATCGAAAATTTGGTTCTTAAACCGAATTACAAAAAAGAGTATCAGTGAGATGATTTTCATTTCCTTGAATGATGCCATAAACCCACAATACAATAACATACTTTCCATGTATGAAATTCATTGACGTTAAGAGCCATATATATAAAAAATAAACCGTCTTACGCTTCTGCGTCAGTTCTGTTGTGTCATCCATTATAAATTTTATTACTTATTATTTGGGAAAAAAGAAATTTTAATCGTATTTGATTATTGTAAAGGAGTTTGTTCCGACATTGTGGCGGATAGGACAGATTGAGTCATTGTACATATCACTAACTTCACTGATTTTTTGAATCCTACCAATTGTTGGAATTGTCCCTTTTTCTTGTTCTTGCAGCCTTGATAACGATTTAAACTAGAGATGAAACGTCGGTGATTTAGAACAAGCAAGAAGTTTGGTTTTTTTATCATAAACCAAACTATCCATTATCCACCTGTTGGGGTAGATAAACTATCCCCCCCAACAAATAGTTGGGTGGGACACGAACTATGATAATAGATTTATCAGTATCATGATCATAGTAACCATAGTGTCAAATAAATTTATGATTATATTTTTTCGATCAGGTCCTCGTTTTTATTGTGTATTTTTAACTGTCATAGGTTTTTGGGGTCAAAATCACACGAAAAATGTGTTAACCAAAACGCTGGTGTGAAGTTACCCACGTTCACGAATTCAAAAAATGTATAAACACAATTCACTGAAAATTCAATTTGTTTTATAAATAATCGTTGGAAGTTAATATCGTTATTAATTGATTAATTGGTTCGGGTCAAATATTATTATCGAAAAATAAATTCCCCTTACCTCCGATGGTGGTGGAAATGGGATTGAAATATGAACAATATTTTTTATTAAAGTTTGTCGCAGTCTAAATTTTCCAAAATTTCCCAAATAAATTATTTATTTATATGCCAGTTGAAAAAACTTGCACGGCCGTTAGAGGTGGGCAATAAGGGTGGCAGGTTGTGAATTTCATCAAGTTAAAAACAAATCTAATTAAGGATTTAATTTATTTAGTGAAAATTGTAATTATTGTTATTAATTCAATTAAACAGATGCTATGGATATCATAAAAAAATTTCCCCTGTACTTCCGAACGTGATAGAAATAGGGGGAAATATGTTCAATCTAGATTTCCTATTGAAGTGTCAAATTAAATTGTATTCAAATAAATCAAAGGAGACAGTCGCAGAAATGGTAAGTTGTTAATTCGACCAGGTTAGAAATATACCACATTTAATTACCTGAAAGTAGAAGGGAGAAATTTCTTTTACAATAATGCATTTGTAGCATCCGCTTAATCAAATGATAACGAAAAATATAATTTTTAGTAAATAAATTAAATTTTTATTAGGCGTGTTTTTTACTTGGTCGAATTTATAACTTGCTACTCCTGGTAGCCTTTGGCAACCCTGCGAAAGTTTTTGTGTGTGGCATATGATTAAACGACTAATTTAAAAAGTTGAAAGAAAAATAGAAGCTGATAAATTTTAAAAAAATATCTAGATTGTTCATATTTCATATCTACCTCCATCACCCTTGGAGGCAGCGGGGCAGAAGTTCTTTTAACGATAATAATTGTTTAGTAAGTGGTTATTAAATGGATTGCGATAAATACAATTTTTGGTGATTATTTACGATTTTTAGTAATGTTATTTTTGTAAAATTGTGACATAGACAGTTAAAAGGCGTGCAGCGATTCTAATAGCAAATTTGTAATTAAAATTTGCTGTAGTTTTCAATTTTATAACAATTGACGTGGTTTTGTTTTGATCGTTTGTAATATTTTAAGTAGGTATGTACTTAGTACATTTATTTCCCAAAAGTATGTATTGCTAACCAACCCCGGTCCCCCACAAATAACAAACTTTCCTAGACTGTGGGCTTTATTTAGAACACATGACAGAATAATTATACATCGATTAAGCTGCAGTAGCTATTTTCGGCCGTGGCAATTTCGACACGTTAATAATCTCTTTATCCTTGCAACAAAAATATCCTGCTAATCCTGCAGGTAATCTCGACTCATCAGCCAGGTAATTTTTTTTGAGTCATTTTCAATTTTTACGTTAGAGTCGCAACACTACAGGTGCTACAGGAATGTTTGCTTCATTAATTAAAAGTTTACCGTAGGAACGAGTTACTTATTTTAGAAAACTTTACATTTTCGAACGATAAAATTCTCAAAGCTGGAGAAGTTTCATGGATGTGTTTACAGAAAAATCTAAAGGGCAGAGAAAAAGTAGGGAAATTCATTTAAATAAAAAGCAGGGGGAGATATATCTGAAAAACCGTCTAAAGTATTGATAGTTAATTTACAACTCACCAATTTATATTTAACCCAGTTGGATTCAGAATATTCTAGTAATTCTGAAGTTGGGAAATGGTTGAAACACACTTGGATTAATTAATGTAAATCCAGATGAGTTTCAAGAGTACTTTGTGTTTCACTTGATGTCATGTCATTTGTTGGAAACATGTATAGAAGAAAAGTATTCTCCGCGAATTTGGGCTGAATTCGAATCCTTCTATTCTCCATACATGTTTTTATCGAAATTAAATTACTATTTCTACATAACTTCTAATGCAATTTGAATCTGGGCAAATGTTTCACTTAGATTACATAAAATATGTGTCTCATTCATCTCTCAAACGTGTGTGTAATTTTTGCACAAAGATCTTTTTGAGTTAATATTTAAAAATGTTAGCGTCTAGAATATCTGTCGCCTTGGGTAATTTAATCACCTTCCGTCGAAGTTACCTCCTCCCGCCATTTCATGTCCGTGCCACCGCAATAAAGGCATAATTTGTAGCTAATTTATAGTTAAGTTGTACCGTCAGAATTAATTTTGTAGCTCTGCTCTGTAGCTTAATTTAGTGACCACCCTGCGTATCTCTGAATCGCTTGAGGTATCGACTTCTTTAAGGCAGCAGAAGTTGTAGCTACTTTGTAGCTCCCACATGGGATATATTGTATTTTTCAAAAATCTTTTTTATATATAACTAACTTCAGCTATAAATAATGCCACTATTTCTGTGATGGGTATATGTCATAGCTATTGCAGCTTAACAGGTATCGTGGTTATAGTGCCTTTATACTCTAACAAATTAAAGAAGTATCATCACTCACCTGTATTCTTACTATATCCATCACCTGCTTATATCCACTGCTGAATATCGGCTAGTTATTATTCTTCTTATGGCATGGCTCCCTCTCGTTAGTATCCTGTTTCACCTTTCTTTATTATCCACATGTCTGCATTCTATTGGTGTTTAAGTTCACCTATTGTTCCTTATAAAAGTGATAGGTAAATATTCCTCTGGGATCCCTCTGGGGTATAGCTCTATCTCAGTTCTACTGACACTGAGGTCTTGATTTCTTCATTATCTCTAACCTGAAACTTTATGTCACCAAACCCCCTTCTATTCCACAAGTCCCACATCTACTTACGCAAGTCCAGGGTCTTTCGTTTAATATCGTTCCCACGTTTTCTGGAGACACTTTGACATTCAAAATATGCGCAATCGCCATAAAAATGGCTGGCGTAGTACTTTGACCACCAGTAAAAGAGTACTTTATTTAGTGACGTAGTTTATTAGTTAGAATTAGTTAACATCTATTGACATTCCTATGGATGAAGTAGAAATTAAGGTCAATATATTTAGTCTGAATATCTATCAAAATAGGATTTCCACATCGACTACATGCTCCTGTCGTGCTCCGCCTGGGCTATTTGCTACGGAATTTCAGTATTTCTTGTTATATACATGTATTTTCAATGGATACAGCAACGTTTATTTCCATATGACCCATCACGTTCCAACTATGTACCTACCCATGCTGTTTTCGATCCGATCTAAGCTGTACGAAAACTGCCAATACACCGCCGTAAGGTCGCTATAAACAGGTCAAAAAGTACACGAAATATTTGGTTGTGTGACAAGAAATCGACACGGTTGGAGCACAGTGGGAACATGGATATCTGAGTGAAAATCTACTTTTAATATATTTTAGGTTTTTCGTATTTCAACTCATTTATACCAGTCTGTTACAATGACACATTGCTCAATGTATTTACGTTGAAGTATTGTTCAAATCCATAACTAAATGAATATAGGGTATGTCCTGTTTGCTGGATTGTCATAATGCGGATTCATAAAAGATTTTCGTAAGCAGATTTGTCCACACGCGAAACATTTCTTTACAATTGATAGGAAATAAAATCCAATTCTAATGATTTTTTGCAAAACACAGAATTTCTGTTTTATTGATATCTGATTACGTTATTTTTATTTATATTTACACTACATTTGATTGACCGACATAATGTTAAATATGTATATAAATATCCTTTTACATAATCGTGTACGTAGCGTATGCGATTGTCGGCTTATTATTTGTTGTAACGTTGCCGTTACTACCACTGAACCCTGGTAGTCATTTTAAGTTTCAAAAATCGGCTTGATAAACGTATAAAATTTGGCGAATATTTGTCAGATACCGAGCGAAAGTTTGGGCAAGTCCGAGAGTGTGGATGGGTTGCTCATCTTGTACTTGTCCTAGGCCAAGCACAAACATTCGGGTACTCGTTATTCTCGTAGTTTGTTGATCTTTTACCCACATCAAAGGAGACGAGCGCAGTGCTCTCTTTCTGTCGCTATCTATCTCTTTTCCTACCTCCCCCCCCCTTATTCTTTCTCTCTCTCCTTCTCTCTCCTCTATCTTACCTTCCATTAGGTCATTTCAAAGGCCCTTCATTTTTTCATTTTTCCCCCATAAAAGTGAGCTCTGGTTATCTATAACTTTATTCTGTTGCTTTGATATATTTCCTCTGTATTGATATTTTTTTCAAAATTTTGTATAACGTAATGTACAATAATCAAAGCTATCGCTGTCTCTGCCAGCTGCGTCATACAGTATTCGTAATATAGGCCAAGAGTTCTTCAATCTAGCGCTCAATTAAATGTATACTTCTGGAAAAAGAAACGTCAATTTTTTAATAAATCTGTAGCGATCAGTAGTAACTATAGATCCTTAACTCAAGGCATAAGCTTGTGAAATTTTAATATATTTATTAGTATTAGATGCTGGTAGGTAGTATCAATCGCCTCTTCAATCTAGCGCTTTAATCAAATTTCTAGTAACAGATGCGGCGTCATACCGTATTGTTTACTGATAATATAACCCCTCCATGGCAACATAAAACTCCCTTCCCTTATCATTTCTGAGTTTTTGTAAGTAAAATTCAACATTTTAGAATTTTTCCCTATCAAACCTCCCACTCCCCAATGACGAACGTCTAGCAATTATTGGTTGAACTTTTATCAAAGGTATTAGGAGTCCAATCACGACACTAGAACATTTTTTGTCCCCCAGCAACTGCATTCCATGGTACCTAAAAAACAAATCATTTTTATTTAGATCTATATAGTAAGAAAAAACGAATACCCACAATTTTCTACTTGTTTACAGCTATCATCTACTATCTTCTAATTAATTTATGCTTTTCATGAAACTAACACCACTTATTACAACAAGCTCCGACAATATCCTTTCTGTCAGAGTATCCAGTTTCATGTTTTGAGTATCCATAGTTTATGAATTTTCTGGTTATTAATACGTATGGATAATTATTATCTACAGATTTAGCGAGGGAAACAAGCAGGTAAATGGTGAACAAGACAAATGTTCGTGTATGTTTCGGCACTTGTGAACATTCGTCAAATTTTGTAACGTGTGTGTTCACTATGCTCATTATTCCGCAAACACCAATCCAAGCATTTAGGCTTAGCGCTCGGTATTTGGTGAATGTTTATTATTTGTCAAACACTGCAAATGTAAAGCCGGCATTAGGGAAGACATGCTGCTTTTAGCGTATCCATTTGTTGGGAACGTATCCACTTAATCAAGCGTTACCAGACATTTTTTAATTATTACTTTGATTTCAAAAGCTTGAAGTTCGACATCACAGAAAAAATATTTCATCTGACAGACCATCCTCCAAGCAACGCGTCTTCGCATAAAATAAAACAGCGTGTTCACCAATAAAACTTTTTTGACGCAATTTCGCGAAGAAAAAACTTAAAAGTCGTAAATGTAACATTAAAAACCCATAAATTAAAGGGAGGATCGCCAACAAACGGGAATTTGAGGCTATCTTATGACGCTGTGGGGTAAGCATCGTTTTATGTTCGGTAGGTAACTGGAGTATCGTGAAAATGCATCAGACAAGCAAACTCATCTTAAGCAAATGATGCAAATGAAAAATTTTTATATCTACAATTGTTATGTTGTGTAGGATCACAAACAAGTTCGAAGTATGGACTTTAAAAAAGAAAACAAACAGACAAACCAGCGGTTGGTCGTTTGCGTCATAAGAAAATTAGATGAGTATTAAAAATGTTTTAAATTGTACTAAACTCTAGTTTTATCAACTAACGAAATAATCAATATTAACTCCTATTTAGAACGAAATAAGCTGCAGAAAGTCGGAACCACGTTATTCCATTAAGGAATAATAAAGATCAGTTATTTTTTTAAACAATATTGTATAATACTGTTTTACATTGCATTAAAATTACATTAATCAGTTCTGACTGGCGTCGTCTTGCCTTCTGTCTCAGTCAAATTATGAATTTTTAGTGCTATATTTACGACTTGCGGTTAGTTCTTTTCTTCGTGGAGTTGCAATGAAATAAAGTCCGCATCTGCATGCCTTAAAAATGGATAATAATATTTCCCAATAGCAAAAGCGTTATGTGCATCCTCAGTCTCCGAATGAAATAAAAATCGAAAAACATATAAACTAGGATTTCGTAGTCATTTCAGCGGTGATACCATTCCTGCTGCTTTTTTTTATTAATATTGCAAAACATACCGTTTTTGCATCATTCATTAAGTACTTATATTTATTGTTATTAATGAAATATTAACGTGTTCTTTAGTAATTTTGAATTTAATAGGTTTTTATGCATCTAAATATTAATTACAAACGTACTACTGGTATTTTCCCCTCATTTTTAAAAACTGTTGTTCGGAAATTACAAAAAAAGAAACATTACAAGCGATTTGCCGCATTATATTTCATAAAAGAGTCAGTGATACTCCACTCGACGGAGTATGCGAAAAAATTACTCTTTCACAACTTTCGCAACCACTCTCCACCAAATTTTGTATATTAATTTGAACTTCTAATTAACTGCAAAATTTGATGCCGGTAGATTTATAACTGTAGAAACTATGAGAGTGTAACAGACCAAACTTCGGAAGTAACTGCGGAACCCAACAGCGCATTAAATTCCAGTCAAAAGTGGCTATAACATGATTTATTATGTAATAATGCGTGAACATTATAACCTGAATTGTTAGTATTACACTCATGTGGTAAATCCTCTTTATTCAATTTTCATATTCTTCACTCTCTAGCCATTCGTGTTTATTACCTGTGCTGTAATATTTCTATATTACTTCATAAAGTTCACAACGTTGGGCAGCAATGCTGTTACGAGGGTTATGCATTTTTTTTAGCTTAACATTTGGCTTACGTTAATAGAACGTTTCCACAATAACATTGCAGGGGAGGTTTATTTCCAGTAAATGATCGTTTATAAATATCGAACGAGTAATTTCGTGAACCATCAATACACACATGTGCACGTAATACATGTATGCACCTATCAGTGTGATGGATTCCAATTAGGTTTTCTGACATGTGACCCTGTGGATGAAAAGGTTCACAGTGATGTTGTAAAGCCGTAAATTTTTTACGCCTTTTCAAGATAGATCAGACATGATTTATGCATATCTGAGGTGTGTTGTACTCTGGAGAAATTCCTACGTGCACTCTTCCATTGCAATCTTGTATAACCTTCACTTTAACTCCTAGTTCAAAAGCAACAATACCAAATCATACAGTAATGCACAATAAAGAAGTGAGGATGTAAACATCATCTTATTAGATAACGTAATATACATAAGATATACATACATCTTGAATAATACTCGGTACAGAAATTACAAGTCATGCAGTTACTTGATAAATCATCGATTTTCCTACAGAAACCATATCGACTTGTGATATTTCTACAGCCTAAGCGTTATCGTTTTGAAATTAGGCTTCATAGCCAAAAACAGTAAAACATTCCAATAACGATTTTCCTCTGAAAAATTTAAAACATTTATTACAACATTACTGAAAAAGTATTTATATATGTACCTTTTTAGGTCGATATGACAATAAATACATATATGGAAAGTTTCAGCTAATTTTTGGGTGTAAAATTGTTCAACTTCGAAAAATAGATATTTGTTTTATTATTTAAAAATGAAGTAGTTGTACGATTTAAAAAAAATTATGTCACGAAATAATGATTGGTTAGGCTGTATATATACAAACTGCAATTATAAATGGAAATACCCGTTTTTACATGGTTACATTTTATTTATTGTACATTGTATAAAATATTTATTTCGAGTTAGATGAATTTAAATAAGTGTTAAATAAATTTTCGTCGGAGTCGGTCATCCTTGGCTTTTCCTTATACCAGAGTTTGTGACATCTAATCTCAGGCCAGGTATCTCATTTTATCGTTCTGTTTCATTTGGGATTAAATTATTTTTGTCTTCGAGTGCTGATGGCCAAGCTTTTGTATTCGTCTCCGCTGGTTATCGCGATTCCATTTCTACATTGTATAGTTACACCTACAAAATAATCGTCAAATATTTCGTGTGTAACATGAACCTGTAGAAGGGTATGAAACAAATTGGAAAATTAGTCATAGACGGTGTAGTGTTGCAACGGATCAGGTATGAAATATTTCAGAAAAAGACATTTTCTTTTAGACAGACATACTTCTCCTGTGTTGCAGAGGTTTGAGATAAAGTACGAGAAAAAATTTATAGGGCCACATTCTGTCCTTTGTTAGGGAATTCCAAAGGTACAATAATAGAAAGGAACCCTCCGCTAGACGTGTAAGGCTCAAATATGTACAGCTATAATTTGAATTTAATTACCAGCTGTGTTTTCATTTTTATTAGCTTTATCTGTGCAAAAACTTGTATAAACATTTCTACCAGGCATGAAGAGTTACTGTCACCACCATCGCACACTGTTTATTGAATTGTAGGAACAGAAATCAAAGACGTATAAAGTATAAAAAGAACGTTATGATTTACTTTTCATATTTTTATTAACCATAACAACTTAAACCTGAACTGATATAGCGGACGCGTTACCTGAACAGACATGTAATAAACTTATTTGTTGAATGGGCTCGTTAAATTGTTAAGGTCCGATGAAATATAACTGTAAGTATATTAAGCAGAGTATAAAGTAGTGTTTCGTTTGTAACATTGCGAGGTGACCCACAAAGTAATTTCACTCTGTTAGGAAATTTCAATGCGTTTGGGTAATGAATACATATTTTTTCATTGGAATTTCATTCGACATCAAAAGAAAAGTATAAAACGATTCACAGCTCTTAAAAAATGGCTCTTAAACTAGTCATGAAAATTTAAGCGTCCTATTTGGAATATTTTTTTAAGAAGGCGCACGTTGTTGTGATGCCGTCTCTTGCATTGCTGTTCTTAATTTTGGACTGTTAGTAAAAATTCCAAAAACTTAAATGTATACCAGTTATCAACGAAAAAAAAAATACTGGTATTGCAGTACGTTGGTTTTTTCTATGGAATTTTTTTTATTGCAAAAAAATATTTTGGTTTTTTTTTATGAAATTTCTATAGAATATTGAATACGTTATATTTTACATTATTAAATGGTAAATGGCGATGTCTGCACTCTAATTTGTCTTTCTTATTAAAATAAATGCGGTCTGTTTAAAGTTTGGTTTTGTATCTGTATAATATTTAGACGGCATTACGAAGTACTGTTTAAAAGTTTATTAAATCCATAAATTCGAATCTATTATTGAACGTCGCTCTGATTTTACTTCTGTAGCAATGAATATAACAATCATTAACTTCAGATTATTCAATTCAAAGACCATTACCTACCATTTTTCGCTTATCCTTTGTATGTACATACATATATGTACGTATGGGTCGGGATTAGCTCCAACAATTGAATAATTGATATTTAATACCCCCGTATGGTACACGTTATTTAGACAATCGTTATTAACATAATAAAACCTAAACGGTAATTAATACAACTATTAGTTTTGTATTAATACAGATGACATTGACGCGCATTTTTGAACTTCAGAATGGCATGAGAGAATAAATGCGCGCAAATGATTTGTAAACTTTTAGCTTTTTCATGTCACGTTTATTCACTACTCGCTCGGAGATCGACTTTACCGCATCCTCTTTTTCACGCCCTCTAAAAGTGAGATTTGGAATTACCGGATTTTTCTGAATCATCATAAAGTGCAAACTATAATCCTTCCAAATTTCCAGTATCTTGCAATTTAGTAACTTGTATGAACTCAACTCCCATTTAAACCCCCTCGGTAAGTCAAATGTGAGGTTTTTAAATTTTTTCGAGTCACTCTTTAAATATGATTCCTATTGATATATATTATTAAATGCCGGAAATCTTAAAAGCTTGAAATATCTTGGAGCATAAGCAAAAAGTGTGTCAAGTTTAAAGTTTTTACCTATGCGGGAACCGTTAAATGAATTTTATCCCCATTTCCACCCCTGGGTAAGTGAAATTCGAGGTTTTTAATTTTGTTTGGTAATTAATCGCATTTTTTACAAAATTTTAGAAAACAAAAATTTTTAATTTTCTATGGCAATGGTAGAGTAATAGTAAATAAACAATAAACTACTGTTGCCCAATTCATTGTTAATGTTTTCGTAATCCTAGAATAAACTTTAAAACGGATTTCGAAAGTGCTAACCGAATACTACAGTTGCTTATTGGTCACAAGCTTGAATTATTGTAAGTAGTCGAAAATTGTTGTTAAATTATTGTAAATTTTCAAATGCCAAAAAATGTTTTTTAATTAAAAATTAATATCAAATTTGAACTTCCGTGAATGGGGTTTATCCATATTTTTAAGGAAACTCTTTGTTTTATAATTTTTTTTAAGCATGCAAGTTTAAAAAATTTGTTACTGTTTTATATTTTAATATTAATGAATAAACGTAGTGCCATTTGAAACAAGTTAAACATTTTAGCATAGGCAATTTTAGTATTTATCATAGAACAAGCATTTGTTCGTGAGTTAAATAATTTACAAAAAGGCAAATACTGAGGCCAGAGTATAAAAATTCCAAATGTTGGACGACGGTTAGCATTTGCTTTGTTACAAGCCTTGTAAATTGTTTAACCCATGAACAAGTCCATATATAAAACTGTCTTTCAAATGACATTGGTCGCATTCATTAATATTAATTAAGAAACCTTTATAATTTTTTAAAAGTTCCCGTCTTTATAGATAACGTTTTCAAATATGGGAAACCTTTCAATTAAGTCCAAATTTGGTATTATTTTTTAATGAAAAACTTTTTTCTTATTTGAAGTTTTACAATATTTAACAACAATTTACGTCGGTTACAACATTTCAAATTTGTGATAAATTCTTATTTATTGCAATATTTGGTTGGCACGTAGGAAATCCGTTTTATATGATCATCGAATATTGACAATCGGCTGGACACAGTATTATTTTTGTTAAATTGCTATAACTCGGCGATCTTTCATTGGTTATTCAATTGTTGTCTCGGTTCTCAAAAGATTTTTATCGGAAAGGCGATTATGCTGTGTACAATTTTATTTATTCATCGTGAAAAACGTTATTTATAAATTATGGCCAAAGGGTGATTTTCTCCAGTGTTCTCGTAAACTTGTGAACCGATTGTGAACGATTAAAATTCATCTTGAATCTATTATTACCATTTCATTAAATCATTATTGTGAGGACTAACTAAAAGTGCAAGAAAACCTTTATTAGGAAGATGTCACGAAGTCTCATTCATACATGAAGTTTCATTCATGAAGTCTACATTCATAGATTTTTTAATGAATCATAGAGCTTTCGGGCCTTAATTATTGGTTGGAATACTATTTTGTAAGATCAAATACCTTATTCATATATTTAACTGAAAACAGATAATAATGGACGCTTAAAGACTACTTTGTCGGGGAAAGGGACATTTAAGATGGATTATCATCTAGATACGAGACTAATTAATGTTGTAAATCGAAACACTACTGAATATGAACCAGACGGTGATTGTTATATCTCGTTAAAAGTTGCATCATTAATTACGAATCATTCATGAAACAAATTCTCAGACTTTCTTTTAAATTTCACCAAACTATGCGCATTAAGTCTAAAGATACACGTAAATACTAATTAATTTTGTCGAAACAATACCGTAACAAAGAGTACGGTTGACAAGCTGAGAAGAAAATAGTTATTGTTATTTTAATACTAGCTTATGTAAATGTACTGTAGTGAATATAGGAAACAGAGTAATTCTCAACACATTTTTCTCTTATGTATCGGTACACATAAAATTGTTCAGTTCGATAATAACAAAATAAACGCCGTACTCGAAAAGTTTGCTACAGTGTGAGACAACGTGATTTACATCTGGTGAGCTTTTAATTAACCATGTATAAGTAGGAACTGCTGCTCTACGAAAATATTAAATAGTAAATGTGTCAAATGCTTGTATTCTGCGTTTTTAAAGGGCATATTTATGACATGAAAATATAGTATATACATTTTAATTGTTTATACAGGTTAATAAACTTAAATAAATGTCGATTTGGTTAGTTGTAGTGATTAAATGATAGTGAAAACGTTCCAGATGTGATTAGATGTAAATCATTTTGTTCCAGATTGTACAAGTATTGTTTGTTTGGGGCTAACATTCTGTAAGGATCTGGAAGATCATCTCACAAACAATATAATTGCGTTAGGTATTGTTTTAAAGAAAAACGGTAACATTTTTAAATCCTAACTTAAAGTTAAGTACAAATTGTTATATAGACATATCATTTGTTTTTGTGTTGTGTTTTTGATAATGGTAGTGTAAAAGCTACATTTTTCATATAATTGCCTAAATTAGTAAAAAGAGTATAAAGTGAACAAAAAAACTTAACAAAAGTGTATAAATTAGTCCCTCCAAACACTATGCATTGCTTTTTAACTAAAAAAAACCAAAACCTTTAGAAATAAACGTTGAAACGTGTCATTTTCTTGGAGTGTTCGTGATTGGTTCGTAAAACCGAGAACAATTTAAAAGATTGGCTTTTATTCCCATTAAAATAATTATTACTTTAGAAGACACATTAAAACTAAAAACGACATGTTTGGACGATTTTTAAAGCGCATAATACAGGTATAATTTTTTTCCAAACTTTGCGATGACAGTGGAAAATTCAATATAAAATAATATAAAGGTAGTTTATGCATACGCTTATTCATGACATAAGTTTAAAATGTTAACCGAATTACTTTTCTTCGTTTTTGTGACCGTAATTATATGTAACTAACATTTAAACATTTTTCTTCTAAATGATATGATTTGACGTGCTACTGATTTAACTTTATAGGAATCAGGCAGCTACAATTTAAGTATATGTTATGGATCATTTTAGTATGTGCTCAAAACTATGTTCTAATAATTTTATAGTGGTATTGGGTATGACGTATATGGGTATGACTTGTATTTTGTGCAACAGACATCACAACTTGCAATTTTTCCCCTCCAACTCCACATCGCAGATCGTCATCGAAAATAACGACGAAAACACGTTCAATGTTGAGAAAATTAAAAATAAATGTAAACACTCGTGTATCATGTCAAGTTCGTACCTTAATTTGTTGATGTTTTATGTCAGCATCGTGGCGCCTAAATGTTCTTATCCTAATTTACGATGATAAGATATTTCAGTGTAAATGGATTCTAGGAAAATGCAATATTTATTACATAACCAATAATCGGCGAGTTGAGAGGAAATGTTGTTCACCAGGTTTCAATAAGGTTAAATTCATCAATTCGTGTGAGATACTCGCGATGGTTTCGATGGAAGACTTTCAATTAAAAATCCTCTAATTGAAATTGTTCTAATCGATTACATTTTATTCTTGGCTTTGTTTAATTATTTTTGAGAAGAAATTTTAATGCAATGACAACTTCGCCCCCTCGTTCGCCGGAGGATCGAATCCATTGAAAATTGCCGGTGTTGATTTGTCGGCCGTTGGCAAGGAATGTGTTGACATATACCCACTTATTAACGTCATAACAACGCAGACTGTCCCTGTACATCATTTACCGCGATCATATGATATATCCTTTGCATACGTGGAATCGTGCGATTTTTTCCTGACGTACTAAATTTACCTGAAATAAACTATCTGGCCAAAAGTGAAAATCGGGTCGGTGTTGACATTGGGACAATCACTCCTGCAATGACTTTATGCACTATAGGCCAGCCAATGTAAAAATTAACGTCCGCGAATTTATGCACCCATAAACTTTATTTTATTAATTGATTTAAGATTGTTTGAAAATAAAAACCCCCATTTTCGGTTTATATGAGCGACTGCCTCCACCAAATTTGATGCGTTTGGCCGTTTCGGAATGGTATTTGTGTAATCCGATGTTTTTATGCACGCATCTTTAATAACCCAACGCACAGGAAAAAAGTTATTTTCGTTTACTCAAAATTTTGCTCAAATGTTTTCCGTTTTGTAGATAAACCGCAAAATAATTTTTCCGGTGCATCGAGGCCTTGAATTAAAGAGTAGGTCATGACGAGCCCAAATTGCTTAAGCTTATCAAGATGAACTTACTGCATAACCAAATCGATTCTGTAAATGCTTTGAGTATATTTTGATGTGCTGAATTCAGAATCTGTCGGCCAAATTTTATGTTGCCCTTAACATCGAACATACTAATTCAATCCAAATGCCCCAAAATATTATTTTTGGTTGTTATTTTCGGGAGCAAATTTTTTAGAAGGTCAGGTAGATAAACTCCATATTGTGCCTAAAATTATGCTGGTTTCTGAGACCTATTATTGAAATTCAAGATGGCGGGACTGGCATAACCTAAAACGCTATTTAAATTTACAAGAAATGGGATTTTTGGAAAGTGTATATTTAGTCTAAAAAAGTACGTGACTTAGATTACCTTCCAGTATGTATCTTGACCTACTGACGAAATCATAGTTGATCCTACTCGACAAAATACAATTTTCCATTTTTTAGTGAATCTAGTCAGCCATCTTTAATCATTTGACCGAATATCCAATGTAGATTTTTTTTGTAAGAGCTATATTTGTTTTTTGCGATTGGCTAAATGTTTCAATTTAAGTCCACTGCTATTTTTATCTCTTGGTGTATGTATAACAGTTATTCAACATTATAGAGTGCAGGGGTGTACCATAACGCCACATGCCAATTTTCATACATCCCGTATGAAAACAATACCATCAAGTCAACTTTTGATATGACCTTCGATGTGTATGGTTAGTTTTATTTAATTTACAAAATATACATCTAATTAAGAAACGTGTTATTTGTTTTGCTGTTTTGCATTAAAAATAGAAAACAGATCCAGGTACATACCTAAGGCCTTATTGAATTTTAGGAGAAAAGAACTGTCATTAACGGTGTTAAAATATGTAGACTTGCCTTCACTTTTTCCCTTGTACAAGGAAATGAAGGCAATGTACCTATTGGTTTGAAGTTCCGAAATTGAAATTAAATTATATCCCTGAAAATATAAATGAAGGCAACAAAACAAGTATTTCTTTTCGTTCTAGGTAATATAGCGTTGGCATTCAGTCAAGTAAGCAATTCCATGCCGAAACAGTTCAGTGGATAGATCCAATTTATTACATTTTCTGATATAAACCTGTAGAAATCAAATAGCTCACCTACTAACTTAATTCATTACTGAGAACTGTAAAATGTGATTAAAAATATGCAAAATGAGCCTGCTATGTATGCTATAGCATATTCTATATATAATAAAACACAAAATATGCAAGTAAACATGCCTTTATTACCTCCTTATGATAATATCATGACCACGTTTCAAATAAAATATTGCTTAATTGTTTTACGAAGTTTTATGCTTGAAAAACACAAATTTTTCTCTTGAGGCAATCAAAGGCTAAATTTTTTGCGTGCAAATGAAAATCTAATACGTTGATTTACTTCCCTATTTGCATTTTTCCCGTTACGGAATTAAATTTCTCCCAAATATAATTTGTTTTGCAATTTTATGTTTCTACTATAATTAATGTCCTTATAAAAAAGGCCTATTATTAGAGCTCGTCATCAAATAAAGTGGAATATACTGTTAAGTTAAACAGCTTTTAAACATCAGGACATTTCGAAGCATTTTTGATTCACCATTGGACTGCTATCGTCAAACTAAAAACACAATTCTGTAATGTATTTCAAGTTAACACTGTGAAAATTGAGGCAGTTGTTTGTGCCTATCCTAATAAAATTGGTTCAGGAAATTTAACTTCAGGCACAATCGTTTAATACACACTAAATGATGTAGAATAGTAGAAAAACATTACTTGAATGCAACAGTAAATTTAAGGGATGAAAATATACCAAATTAAATAATGGATCCAAATTTGGCAAATTGTTCAAAAAGGAACCTTAATTCGTGGTTTAGAAATTTAAATAATCAATATGAATTAATACATTTTCAGATGTTTTGCCACCTTTGAAACCTTTTCATATAGTGTTAATGGATTATAGCCTCTTAATAATTAAATTCTGTAGGGATTTTTTTAAAACGTGCTACCTGCCTTAGTATCTTGTTGTTTTGTCTAGAAATAGAAATGGTTAGTTTCGGTTTTTTCGAAGATTGGTTTCTTGTAGATAGGAATATAAATGTTGATCGGAGCAAGTTTTCTGGTATTCCACCTCGCTAAGACACTCTTCGTCTATTAATTTAAGAATTTCTGCTGGAATCTCATCCTTTCCAGGTATTTCGCCATTCGAAACCTTCGATGACAGGTCGAACCGTTGAACTTTCCGGAATCGTCACTTTTTAACGTTCTCACCTGAAATTTAACGCTTCTAGGGAAAATATTGAATATTCAACGTATGCCGGACTCCCCGTAGTGAACGGTGTCCCCTTCGTGTTTCGCGTAGGCGTTTCCTCGTAATTCCCATTTGTTTCGCTGGCTTTTTACCCCCAACCTTTTCCGTATTTGCGGGGAATATCGATGTATTCGACAAGTCATTAGGTGAAAATCTTTCTAGGTCGTTTACCAGCCTAAGCAGCGGGTTAATATCCCAGAAAAACGTAATATGTTTGCTGAAAAAATGTATTTGCTTGCACACCGTCGGGATCTCGCATTTCGTTTGTTTACTTTTCACCGGCGACTACACGAACGAAAAATTTTTAGGAGTCGGTTTTGGCGGGCGTTCGTTTAGAATACACCTGCCGGCGACCTCCGGAATTTTAAAGTTTTTAACAAAAACAAACCGATGGCAAATTAAAACAGGGACGGAAATGTTTTTGGATGCGGCGCATGAGAACAGAAATCATGGCGAGTTTGAAATGTATTTGAGCCCAGGGTTACATTAATTGTTGAACATATTTGATGAAACAAAATGTTTTTCAAACGTCATAACACCTGGTGTGTGCATTCCATGAGTGTATTGTGGATGTTGCCAAATCCACAGATATCCCTAGATTATTCCTGCTTTACATCGTACACTATCCGTCGCTGCTTCGCTCGCTCATTTATTTCCGCAGCCATTTTTTCTTTTTAAACGTTTCTCTTAGAGATCGTTCACAAATCACAATTCAATATCAGTAAGTATATGCTGAATTGTTGCGATATAGACAATATATGTAACTTTTTTCGTAAAGCAGTAATGTAATTTTATGCAGAAGCCTGTATAACTCTGATGGAAGTGACACCATATGAACCCCCGCTCTCTAAACATCTGCGCGTGCGTCGTTATGTGTATTTCAAAAACACATTACGTGGATTTAAAATAATATTGTAGTTGAATACACTTATCTATGATTGATTAATTACATTAAATGCATATTCGTACTTCAATATTAAAACTAATAATTTACATATATATACACAAAAGTTTTCTGATACTTTTTCTAGCCCATGAACTTGGGATTCTTGGGTAATTTTACTAAAAATCTCTCTGAGAGAAGCGGCTGTACAAGAGGAACAGTGTCCACCTATCACCTTGGTTCCCCCCTAGGCGATCAATTAAATAAATTTTAGAGCACTCATATTTAGAGCAAATTTGAGTCAATTTTCTTTACAGCTGGTCGTAATTAAAAATCTACCAAGAGTTCTATATTGTTATTTTCCATTTTGATAGACTAATAGCAAATGATATATATTTTTGTAAATATTTTATCTCCACTGTTTTTGTATTAGAACTCTGACCTGAGAGGCCAGTAAGCTTGAAGCAACTCCATGTATACCGGATAAGTGGGGGTGAGGGGCCCTTTTGCCAACACGGTACGTTTCTAAACACGTCTGATTTAAATATTTCATTCAAGTATTGTCAGAAATGCTCCTCGATTTTTTGAGAGGTTGATTTGTTTTTCCTCATATTTTGATGGCCTTGAATGTGTTTTATCTATTCCGATCTTGCCGCCGTGACGCCAGTTTTTTTCTTGTTTAAACAGGGCTACGTGTTTTTATGACTAAAAATTGGGAAACTTATTTCGATGAAAAAATGTGTAAAAAATGAAACCCTCACTAACCCACGTAATATCATGCATTATTCTGTGTGTAAAACAGAACGAGAAATATACTGGGATGGTTTTTAATCTTGTGATAAGTGATAAGAAATAGTGCGTTTCAAATCATCAACAGTTTATTTGCGTACCTAATCCACCATAGAGGAGTTTCATCACGAAAACGAGGCACAAATGGTGAAACGAAATTATTTCTTATTATGTAGGATGCTACTTTTTGCTGCAAGTATCCTCTCTTCTTTATCCCCTGCTGTTGAGTGCGCAAATTTTTTCTTTCAGTTGTTTTATTGTTCTGTAAAACAATTTTCGGTTCTGCCTATTATTTTATGCATTATTGTTGGTTCAAATTTTTTCTCCAGATTTTCCCCCTTTATTATTTACTAAACTTTCTCTCTTGACTATGATGAATTTATTTTCATCTAGTTTTATGGTTTGAAAATACTTCTTTCATGTTGATTTGTTTTTTTTTATTATCATCATTCCATCAATTAATTCTTTTCGTTAGTTTTCTTATGCTGCCACCAATGTTTTCCTTAAGTTGCTTTCTTTTATTTTGTACCCCTTATGTGTTTCTTCTGCTATACTCGCTGATACATGGTTTTGTCTTCTTTTCCTGTAGTTGTTACGATCAATTCTTAGTGATATTAATTCGGTCCAACTAACTTAATAGAGTCTGATCGACTCCTCTTATTACAGGTCGTGGTAGAGAAAGTAAACAATTTAATTGGTTCATGTGATTATTTAATCTGTTCACTACTAGGTCCCCCAGAAATTCATAGAAATAGTCTTATCTAAACAAAACCGACAAGCCCTTAATTAATCCCAGAAAATGTCAATACCTAAATCGTTATACACCGGTTCACATAAAAGTTCAAATATGTACAAATCTTACGAGGTTCCAACCAATCCCCAACAAAATGTTTACGTTCAAATCATTTCCATTAAGCTCAAATCAATGAATATCACGGATTCGCAATTGCTTTGACTTGTCGATAATGAATTAAAAACTCATAGCTTTGAATGGGACTATCACCTTCGTGGAGAACTAAAAGGCTAAGGGCTTTGGGTAGGGTTGCTCTGGGGTTGCCCTCAAGGGGATCTTGTTGAACAACGCGTTTCTTCTAAAAAATACAATTCCTCAAAACCCAAGTCTCTCATAAATTAAAAATGATTTTATGGGTCTAAAACCCCAGCTTAATGACCACCTCTCCGAGCCGAACTCCTGAGATTTCTTAGAGAAAAGCTTTCCCTCTCAACAGATCTCGTACCCTTTGTTCCTCAGGTTTCAAGTTTTCAGAAGCTTTGTGTTATTTTAGCATCTATCTCTAATACAAAATTGAACGGAATCGGATCAGTAGAACAGGAGTTATTAAAGATTTTTGAATTTGGCTAATTACTAAATAATCACTTGTTTGAAATTTTATTGGAAACGGAAATAAAATATTTATAAGGCGATGAACAAACAGAACCGTAACGTAGTTTGTTGCTCGTGATTTTCAGCAACAATTTAAATCCAGAAAAGTATGGTGTAGTTCTGTTTCAAATCAAAGGAAAATACCATTTAGCACCATTGGAAAAGGTGGGCATGGAGGAGGTTAAAATATTGCCAAAATAGCGTCACGTGGTTTATGAAGATCTTTATTGGAACTGCCTCACATGAGGCACAGTCCGGTATTTACATGATATATTACAATTAATGTTTATTGATTAATTATGGAATATCACTGGAAATATGAGAAGTGGTTATTTCCACTCGGTTGAAATGACCGACATTCTCAGTCATTAAACAATACGTTTTTATCTCACTGAATGTTATTGATACGAAAGAAATTGTTTCTTATAACAAATTACAAGATGATATTGCCTCATTTTACTACATATTACATGATTTGGTACGTAATAGTGACATAAAGTGCACATTTTCGCTTAAGATTCTCGTTTCCAAGTACAACCTGGAAAAAGCAATGGTTTTTGGACTTTTTACATATTTTATTTACTTGTATTTTGGAGTTTCCTCGTCTCTCATCAGGTTTACAGTAGGTTTGGACCTTCTACTGTTCCTAACAAAAGAATTTGCCTGACGATAGTTTTGCGACAATCGTTTCATACGAAAATTTGGCTTTTACTTCTTTCTACCTCTTTCGTCTACTGAAAAGTACCTCCTTTTTTCCCCATGTCGCCTACTAGGATTACCATGTACCTGACTTGGAAAATAAAACATTAATACATTGACATTCCGAAAGCTCTTAATCCCGTAATCTCAATTTAAGTCTTTAAAACCCAATCTCATTGAAAAATCACAATAAATAAATTCAATTTATTTTCCCGCAACGTTCCCTTTCGGCATTTATCGAGACATTGTTCAGCACTCATCCCGAATGAATCAGGAACCATCATCCGAAATACAACCGGCGTAAATAAAAAAGTCCACCAAAGAAATCTGAATTGGCAAGGGGCAATTTTCCGTCTAGATAGAGGAATGGTAAACGAGCGAGAGCAAGACAGAAAGAAAGAGAGAGATAGAGAAAGAGGGAGAGAGGAGGAGGAGGAAGAAGGGGAAGGAGAGAAAATAGGGGGGCAGGAGCGAGTAGCACGACCGTCTGGTCCTTTCCTTTTGCTCTCTGTCTCGCTCCCCCGAGTTGAACATCGCGAAGAAGACGAGGACGTCGTCGTCGTCGTAGCCGTCGACTCTATACGAATACGCGAGGTGCGCAGCGCAGATCGATAAGGGCATGCTTTGCCTCCATAACCCCCTTACTCCATCCCCTTCCCTCCACCCCTTCACGATGAATAACAGAGATGGACTGCTTGAGAAATCTCCCTCGGAAGCAGGAAGCCATCCTGCGTTGGGGTAGGCACTGACTCCGAGGTCACTGGGAGATTGGAAAAGTACCATAGACATATCGACAGATCCCACTGTGTAATTATTGGTAACGAGAAGATTAAAAATATTCGTTACCGCTGTTCCGGGAATCGTCGGAGACTTTCTCGGAAACTACTCCTGGGAATTTAATACCGAGTCGATAAAAAAGTTTCACCCGTACTGCATTATAGCCCTCATCGCGAATTTCACTTTACAAAACTTGTCTCTGAGTTCTCCACCTTTCTTTGACATCCTGTTTGTATCTTGATATTGAATAACTTTTCATCGCTTGTTATTTCATCGTTTTTTGCCATTGCAAATTTGCATGATTTATGGTCCCCTCGTTTTAACCCTCTCGATGATCAGTGGATCTGCGTCTTTTGCCCAAAAAATGGGAGATCGTGAACTTACTTCAATAGAATAGTGTATTCGCTCTTGTGATTTCTCCTTCCATGACCACGACACAACTATTCGTGGTTTTTCAATACTTTAACCACAACCCTCCACTTATACCAAAGAAAAATTAGAAAGAGATGGTCGGGTTTGGTATTTGAAAATATTGCAAGAAGGTAATTTAAAAAAAACCACATTAATTTTAATAAAAGGAGTCATTGGAGTATTATTTTTTGGGGAACAAACTTTTTATCTGGAAAATTTTCCTACAACATCTATACGAGTATTTGTCTGCATATCCCTAATAGCTCATAACATGGCAGTAACATCCCTGCAAACTTAAATCTTTCCTACGTCACACTTGGAAATTCGTGCCTTTTTGGTATTGAAACAAAGGTACAAATAATACTGGTTTTGTAAATTTGATTGTGTAGTCATCCAGAAACCAAAAGTCTAAGTGTCGGTCTGGTCCTACTGCTTTGCCAGATTTTTCAATCTTATTGTCATGTTTTACCTCGCTTGGTGTTATCTCTGGTGATCTCTGTAATATCGCAGCGAGCTGGTCTTTGATCCCCGAAAAGCTCTGATATATACCACCACCAAAGGTTCAATCTCGCCTCCAGTTCTGCCACAATCTTACCATCCACACCCAGCATCATCCCTGTTGTGCATTTTGTACTTGAGAAATTCGGCAGGTATATTGTCGGAGCCTGGAGGTTTTGAGTTCTTCAGATTGTTAATTGCTTGCAATGTTTCTTCTATTGATGGGTCCACTTGTGGATAATTTTAATATTGGTATACCCTGGGAGTTAAATACCGCACAATTCAATCGATTTGAAAATCTTATACTTATATTGGACTTTCATTTTCTGTTAACAACCCAGAACTTCGGCCCAGGGGCGAGTAATGTTTGTTTCATCAAGTTTGTTCTGTTTCTTTTTAAGGTGTTTCCAACGGAATTGCACATTCGAAGTCATGCTCAGATGGGCTGAATTTTCACGCGAGACGATTGACATTACAAATCTCCGTAATGTTATTGGTGTAGAGCAGACATAGGATTGGTCGTAGAACACTACCTTGGAAACACCATTTCTGTGAGTTGACTTTCTTACTGAATTCGATAAAATTACAACATATTTCTTTTGCTATTAGACAACAAGGTTTAGAGAATATCAAGAACGGATTAAGTATGAATCGCTGCGATCTTAAAGCAGCAGTTGACTAAAAATACCCTCATCGTTACCAATTATTTCTTGGCATTTTTGGTTTAATTAAACCGACTATTGATCCATTATTATATTAAATTGGAGAGGCCTAAGAACTAGGCTGTTCTGTTTTAACGAGTCTTCTTAGGTTGATGAAATAACATTTTAATCAAGACAAAATTGGTTAATAGTTGTAGGCAATATTTTTACTAGTGGCTTTTTTGAAAATGTTCGAACTGGTTTATAATCATCAGTGACCTGCATCGCATTATTTATAACTAAATGAGACTTTTAGTAATTCGTTGCTTTGTTTCAAATAATTTAATTGACGCAATCTGCAGTTGTGTCCACTAAAAGTATGCCCATTATGGTTTATAACTCAGATGCTTTTGCTTGGGAAGACGGAATTTTCATAGCTTCAATGCACAGGTTAGAGTCGGGGGTGCTTTTTACAGCTACTAATAATAAATGGAGGCTTTTAGTTGCTATTGCATCGAGCTTTTTAAGGCATCTCGTGAGTAAATTAGGCTTCCATAACCTAAAACGGATCTTCCCGAATCTCTACAAAAACAAAACGGCATTTGGCTCTGATCGCCGGTTTGTATGACGTCGAGCTGTTAAGATATGCATTTTCCTGCTTTTAAAATTAAATATGCGATATAGCTCTCTCTATCCATTATCATCCATAAATAGTCCGCTTGTTACTCTTCGTCTTTATATTCGTTAGTGTTGAATCATGTTTTATTTGAATGTTTGCTTTATTTAAGTAGTTTAATCGGCTCTCCTTATTATGAAATATTTAATCCTCTCTCGCTAACAGCCGAGAATTAATTCGTCATAAATTGTATTGTGATATCTTTGGATGTACTCCCGAAAGGAAACACTATTTTAGCTGCTCTTATCCGTGTTTTTAATCAACCAATCTTCTATTCCATGTCTATTTCGATATAATAGGTGTTTGTTAGGTTATTTTCAATATTGAAGCTTTTCAAGAAAATTCTAATCAGCTGATATGGGGAAATCCCTTCTCCAATTACTGACTTATCCGAACTAATACGGAACTAATCCGTATCAAGCAACATTTTAACAAACCTAATTTTACTTTATTTCGCAATTTGTACGACGTAACATGAGTATTCTGTGTGTCGAGTTGATAGTTATTTTCTAATTCTGTTAAAATGGTAGTTCCAAAAGGTACTAGTTTCCCTTTACTGTTTTTAGCCGAGGTTAATTTAACAAACGATGTTTATGTACTTGTGCTTTCCTTCATATTACCTTTATACGTGGCTAAACATCGCAATATAACCTTTTCACTCCTTTTTTATTTCGTTCAAAAGACCTTTAATGGCTGCATTTTTATTCAATTTACTGCGGAAATCTCGACAATTTTGTTTTGTTTCTCTTTACCATTTGCGTCGAAATCGGATTGATCGTTCCAACAAATTTCATTAAACCCCAAATTGATCAATGGGTTCTTGGCGGCCTCAAATTGCTTTATGAAGAATTCGAATGAAGCCGTCGGAAGTTTTTTTTATTCCTTTTCGATATCTGATTCAATCATAGTCGAAATGAACATGAGCCCCCTTCAACACAAACCGTAAAAAGTAAGAAAAATAATATTTTGTCGTGATGAGAGATTTTCTTTACCGTTTTTAGATGACATTATCTGACAAATGAAATTTAACAGAGCTGAATAAGAAAATATCGAGCTTAAACTCAATTAGTTAATAAACTGTGAGCTAAAAAAATATTTCTTTCATTGTGTTAGGCCACTAGAAAGATTTTATAGAATGTCACTCACAATCACTATAAAATATTTAAAGAGAAAGTTTTATTCAGTTCAGCTTGACTTTCGCCAGTGAACCGTTTTAGTGTCTCGTAAAATTATTCCAGCAATTTGGGCACTCACTTTAGTATCGCTCGTAACTTCATAGTAATCGTTTCGAGCATTTATCCAGTGTTACTATTTTATGATGCTCTGCATACACCTAATGTCATTCCTCGGTTTACGGGATGTATTGTGGAGAATATAACAGGCTATATTGTATGCCAATAAACACCTTTAGCAGTTAAATAATTTAAACTGGATTTTATGCACACTTAAGCACTAATGAAACTTCTTAATTCTAACATTTCCTGGAAAGACAAATTGGGTAGTTGTCTATCACCCAACATTTCGTTTCTACTATTTCGATTAAAATGTAAAGTGTAGATTTACAGTTGAAGTGCAGAACGATAAGTTCTTGTTCATCTCTGCATTGAATCACTAAATTATTTTTTTCAATAATTTACGAATAAGGGAGGTGAAATTTTTCATATTTACAAAAGTGGTTAATACGAAATCCAACGTTCTTTAATTAATAATTAACTGATGATCGATGATGATGCTCGTTTCTTCCATATCCTAAGCAAATGAAAACTGAAGTTTTTAAACGTGCAGAATTGAAAATTTAAAACAGTTATTAAATATCTTGAAACAAAACAGGCAAAAATGAAAGCCACCCCAATTTCCTACTCTATCTGAAATGGAAATTTGTCGAAGTTATTTTTCTGAACCATCTTGAAGCGGAAGATATAAGCGTGCCAAGTTTAAAGTTATATTATTCTGGCACTAGTTCTCGAAGCAAAATTAACACTACCAGTGAACAAAAAATTGCATCAACCAATCTACTACTCGATCGATATAATCGATACAATTAATTAATCGATCACGATGGATCGTTAACGAAACGTTATCTTCGAAACGCGTCAGCCGTGCGAAGCACACAATACGTTTTTTAATGTTTCTAAACGTGAATTGCTAATTCTTCGATAATATGCGAAAGAATGAGAGCATTCTTTACGATATAATAAGAAAAAATTTCTCCACCTTTTTAAGGTCACCTTCTACACTACCGTGCTCATGTCATGCTCCGACTTCTCTGATAATAGTTCAATAGGCATGTACAGACAAAGTTCCATGTACGTTCAATAGGCAATGCAAATGACCAGTCGTGTTCCGACTGTGCACCTACCGAGCTGTTTACGATTCGATCGGGAGCAATTCACGACAGGCAATAGGGCACGATAGGGTCAGGTAGACTGCAAAATTGCTTATAGATCGCCATAAATTCGTTTTAACTACGTATATCCACTAATTGTGTGACCACTGGCAACGCTTGACGACGCAGTTGATTGTATGGAAATGCACACGACACGGTGGGAACACGACTGGAGCACGGTAGTATATGTGGGAAGTCGCCTTATTTTCATGTAGTGGTACACTTGCCACAGAAATTTTTGCTTACTCATTTCAAATGTAACATCACATGTCGGCGTTTTGGCAGAAATGTCTCCTCTCATTAGTTATTTAGGTATGAACCACTTTATATCTCTGTACCCAGCTGGAAGTTCTAGGTTTTTCGACTCGCCATGCCTACACCATACATGTATCGAATTTCAGGTTCATAGCTGTCATAGAACTAAAAATTTTCAAAGTTGGTGACACACAGATCCTTTCAGCTTTATATGAGATAAGATGTGATAAGGTTTGTTTAAGTTATGGAATTTGTATGATGGACGTTTTTCTATAAGCAAATCACAGGGAATATTTGGTGCCATCGTACCAATTCGAAAAGGTACATCTTTAATTTTGCCTTACGTAAAAAATGAGTTCTATATTCAGCGTGTCGTAATATTAATACACTGAATAAATTTAAAAAAAAAATGTGAAGTCCGATGATTGCTTCGCTCTAGTTACAAATTTGTTTACCCCTTTCGCCTAAAACATCCAAATTAGCGTCATTTCTTACAGCAGTTATCATTGCCAAGTTTTACATAATACTGAATCTGGTAAAAAGGAGAAGTTCACATTGATAAGTGAAGTATACTGCGAAGGATAGTAAATAATTACTGTCTTGGCTGCCGATCGATGATAATTCTATGGAGCAGTTTTGTACAAAAGTTTTATGGCAGGGCTTGGCAGTGTTACGTGCAATATGTATATACGACACAAAAAGGGAACAATATCGGAAAATGGAAATAGCAGGCAATGTTAATATAATTACAATGGCAAAATTGATTTAAATGGTAGGAGAGTTAAATTTTGATGAAACGTATATTGAACGAATATTAAAGAATGAGGTGTCCTATCCACTCATACAAATTCGGTCAGCAGGTATGAAGAAGAGAAATGCATTTTTAGAACTATTTTGCTAAACTATATTTGCTTGAATATAATTATGCTGATTTTGATTTGTTCGATTGTGGGACGTCATATACCAGAATGTCACTTTTAAACCAAGTCTACTGTGCCAGGGGAAATCCGTATTTCTTCTCGCGTATCCTTAATGTATGAATGTGTGAACTTGGATTTAAAAAATGATAACTTTCTGATGTTGGTAATAATATCAAAGCTCATTTTTACGCTGATTGTTTAGCCCTGAATATTATCACCTATGTTATCACTGATAATACAAAGTTTGTCTAATTCATTATCCAATTCAGATTGGTGGTGTGTTTAAACTTTAATTATTTAAGTTAAATTTGCTCCCATATTAATATTCACCGAATCTTAATACTTTTCACCAGCTTATGGTTTTCCTACCTATTTAAATAAATTGATTTAGGATTATTTACCGTCAAAGGAAAAAGCATAACTTCTGACAATAAAAGTACGAAATCTAATTTCTTTCTTTCAATCGATTCACATGGAACCTTTTACTCCCTTTACTCCCTCACAAAACCAATGCCTGTGACGGAAAGCTTTCGATAAGTTTAAGAGACATGCATGAAAAGGAAGTAGGAACCTCTTTTGCATACGTGGCATGGACCATCGTGAACATCTAATGCAGAAAAACAGATCAAAACAAAATAATCAGAGACATTGAAAGTCCTCAATGCGTTAACGTATTGGTTACGATTCAGCAATAGTTGTCAAAATGTACCTTAAACCTTGAATTATTAGATTAAAGTCTGGACTGTGATCTGGTTAAGTTGTAATCTCCGTATTACCGGAGTCTGCGCATTAAAAGAAATTTTGAACAATTCAGCGTGTCCATTCAACGGTTTTCGTGGGATCACTTGAAAATTACAGTGTTGTGTTACGCATGTGTTAATTTATCTACACCAACTAACTGTTTTTACTAAATAAGTTATTTACACTTAATTCCGACTGTCGGCGTTGGTCGTTTTCGTCGCTGTTATAACTCTCCTCTTACCGCCGAGAAAAGCGACGAAAATACTAGTCGCTTCTCGATCTTTTTCGAATCTTCTCTTCTTCAGACCCCGTTTGTTGCTAGAACCAATGAGGACGCCGAAAAAAGATACCCAGTTCGCGAATTTCACTTAGCGAGGGGGTGGAAAGGGGGATGTATATTATTTAACGGTTACCGAATACTTAAACCCTTTAAACTTGGCACGTTTACAGCGTGGGCTCAAACATAGTTGAGAAAAATGATATAACTCCGAACTTTCCTTTCCCAAGGGGTGAGAAAGATAGATATTTATTTTTGCAGTATAACCTAATATTATTATTTTTAGGTACTTTTCAAATAGTTAGATACTTTAAACTCTGTATTATTATAACTTTCGTCTCCAACTGGTTCCAGAACATTTAAAAACCTTAGCAAGGGTTGGTAAAGGGGGTGAAATTTATGCAACTGTTACTAAATACTAATAGATGCAGACCTATACAATTATAGATTTGACTCAGAGATGGTTTAGAAAAATCTAATAATCCCAAATTTCACCCTTTGAGGAGTAGGAAAAGAACTGAGAGCTTCTTCCCAGCTAAAAAATGTTATGTTATTTACTTTACGATCGAAAATTGTGAACTTTATATTGAGAGTTCAAATAAAATAGACCGGAATAAGGAAGTGAATTCTTTTTACTATTGATCAATGTATAAACGTTGTAAATTGCTCGATACATGTTTTGTAAGTATATTCCGTTACGGCATTTGTTATGTAGGCACTAAAATTGACGTCAAATTAACAGTAAAGTTGACTTCTTTATTTCGAATTTGTGTGTTTATATTTATGGGAGCTACGTGACGTTAGGCGTTTCACTCCATTATGCATATCCAATATACCATCGTTAAAAGCTTTGATATTAAATATAAAGCATTAACAAACTGAATTTATTCCTGGCTCTAAAATTATGCATTGTGGGTACTTCATTTCGATGCTTTGTCTATATTTATTAGTACGACGTGCTCTATGCGCTTTTGTTTAATTTTATACACCTTTGTCGTGAGTTGTATTTCATAAATTACTGTGGCATAATTCACGGCTCGTAGCAAATCGCAAAAGTGCATATCGGATTGTTTGGCTCATAAACAAGTTTACTCACTAAAAAACGCATACTTAATGAACCATTTATTATCTGTTAAATTGCTGGGAGATGGTGTGTTTCCTCGGAAAGAAAAAAGTCCCCCTTTAGGTCAATCTGAGTGTCGTTTCATCTCGAAAAATGAAATGTTACAGATAATCCGTGCCCTGATTCGACCCTCTTAAATACAGCGTTTAATTCTTCAAGGAAGAAGAAAAGGGTGATGTAGTCGTTTTCCCGCTCTCGAGACGAACGAACTAGTCGACCTTAATAAAAGTCTAGTGATTAGCTGAAGGGTGAAATAAGACCGTTTTCGAATTATTTATTGGTCTTGGAAACGATAAATGTCGATGAGTATTTGATTATTTCGGGGTCGATAACTGACAAAAGGGTGGAAACCGAAAGAGGGATGAGAGAGTTTTTGTTTTAATATCGTATCAGTAATTTTTCGAATTTTTTAAAATTTTGAAGAGGGTAGTGTATTTTTTTATCGGAAAAACGTATCGAGCAATCTGCTTTATTGACGAGTTCGACAAGGGCTTAGCGTATAAGTTTATAAAAGCTATGAAGCAATAGAGTTCATTTTCCATCCCTTATATGTACTCATGTGTCCATCATCATTAGTCTTCGAAGAAGTCCTATTTCTAAATGCTTTTTTCATCTATATTCATCACACCACAACAAAATACAAAACGTTATTAACAGTAGAATTATGAACAAATATATTCACTTCATTATTTTGACTGGTCCACACGAAGCGTAAAGTATCAGACGTGTAAATGCACAAACTGCTTGTCTTGTCGACTTTTTTCGTTGTAATAAAATATCACAATTAACAACCATGTTCGGTATTGCGCGGAACATACACAATGACAAGTTGCCTCATGGCCGCCGTAATAGATTTCTTCCATCAAATTTTCAATAGGTTCCTCTTCATATAGTGTAGTAGGCATCCCACAGTTTTTAATGCGACTGCAAAATAGGGACAATTATATGAACCTAATTAGAAGTTTGATGTACAAAAAACATTGTTTTTCGCATGTAGCTTAAGTATTAAGCATTAACAAAAGTAAAAAAATTATGGATGTTTTCAATACCAACAAAATTTGCCGGGGAAAATCAAAATCGATCAGTTATATAACGATAAATCCGCAAAAACAATAAATACCAGTGTTTTTTTCATTCTTTAATTGTTACAAAAAGAGTCGTTGTTACATTGTAAAAATTACTAAGCTTTCTTACATTCTAATATTTTGCATGCAATATTATAACCTTTTAACAACACGAATCTGTGTGAATCGTTCATTAGTGTTTATAAATAAATAAGTAATTGATTTTAAAAGAAAAAAATTGTCTCACTTTCTTATGAATATTTTGCAAAATCAGTTCTTTGTAAATTTGGCAATACAAGATATCCGAATCTGAAGGCAATAATATGCTTTGTTTTTGAGCAAAAAATTGTCCCTTTGCTAACATCATTTTTGAACAATTTACTCGTAAAATACACTTCCTTGACATATTAAAAGTATGAAGAAAACGTCGAAGAATCCAACTGTGACCTTCAGGTCTCTACTGTAACTCAGTGCTGTACAAATTGACATTAAAAGAATATCTCACAAACGAATAATCGTATCAAGTTAAAAATTAGTACACATAATTAGCCTTGTTTCAAGAAATTATAAAGCGCATTTTTTATAATAATTATTGGGCTATGAAAAAGTAGGCGTACAACTTTTATGCAGAATTCTTATTTTACTAAGTCCAGTTGCCTATAAATAAGAATGGAAAAAAATTTTTTTGTACACATACCTCAAAATAAATACACAAAGCCACGTGATCTTGATGGTTCTTCTGTGTCAATATCATTTTTATAGATCAGTACTTCCAATTGGGCTTGTAATATTCTTTCAACGTTGCAGTTGTACAAGATGGCCGCATTAGTATTAGTTTCCAATCATCAAAATAAGTTCATAGCTGTTCTTTCTAGATTTTAAAACGTAAAAACGTTGATTACCCGGGATAAGGTTCAAAAAATTAGAGTTGTTTAATCCCGGTTCTCTAGATTAGACAGAAGTTCGTAAGTCTGGATAATCACCCTGTATGTACGACTTTTATTACATTGTTTATACGTTTCTCTAACTCGGTTTCACAATTATTTTGCGAGATCGTTTTACATTTTAACCATCCCATCCCAAACATGACGAAATTCGCTATTTTTTCTATGCCTACATATCTTGGAGTCGTGACATGATGGGTCCAATTTGAAGCCGGATTCGGCTTGAGGGCTCCAAATCACGTAGGGAACACCTCTTGCTTTCCATTTCGCTCCACATTGAAGGGTTGTGTACTTTTTGATTTCGTATCTTCAGAAAGCAGTGATTTCGAAAGATAAGTTTCTACTCTTGAATTATATTTATAATAAAAACGACGCGTGTTGTGTATGGAAATTTTTTCTAAATTATCATGCATGTCGGGTCAAGCGTATACTTAAATCGGTTATGTAAATATATTGTCTTTTTCAAATTACTTGCAGTGTAGTCGTTACACTATATTTTAACATAAGGGAGAATGCTCTATTTTGTGATCCTGATCCCTTTTTAATCATGCCATTCCAATGAGTTTACCCTCTCATGCATAAACTTGAGCTTTTCGCATTTGTTGGAAAAATTTAGCCTTCAGGGCATTTAAAACGTTGGCGGAAAACATATTAGATGGCTTTTCTGATATGGTTGATTTATTGTACCGATTTCACGAATAATATTTGTAGTTGAAACAAAATAAATCAAGTAATTTCAGCTTAAAGGATATATTTATTTGGTGATAAATCGATAATTGGCTTGTGTGCGATCTGGCAAACTTATTTTATGGGCATTTCTGGTAATGAATGTCGATCGATAAAATTGAGTTTCCTCAAATAAGCTGTTGGAGCGCTACATGGTGATTTGTTAGAGTTCAATTTTATCCATTAATTATAAATCTCGGTAACACACACTTTGACGATCTTAACAGCAAAAATCCATCGGCCCTACTCAAATTCTCCCGCGGATTTATTTACTGTTCGAAAAATGTTCAGTTGTCGAATAAATGACCCGAAATTCGGTTTTTTGAGGGCACGTTTTTAATGGGTGTAGAGATCTGTGCCGGGTCGAGAGGTTATTCTCGTCGAAAATCGTCGTCATATTGGAGTTTTTCCACAAGCGTTTGCTTAGCTTATTTCTCTTCATCGGCCATTAGAAGCGTATAAATAATACGTCGAAATGTTTTTTAATGTTACTCTCATAAATCTTTTTCGTTGGTTTCCCTGGATGCAGATATTGGAGAGCAAGAGTGCGATAAACGTGTGTTTTTGTTTTATACAAAGTGCGTCAGGCAATTAGATTACAGGTTTCGCGGAAGAATTTCTAAATTTTTTTAGGAAACAGTGGAGACGTACAAATTTTCAGGCGTCATATATTCCAAAAATGCAACGATTTGAATGATATTTGGTGTTTAAAATTTAAAGCAATGATTCGAGATTGAAGTGTAAAGCTATCTTTTATATAAAGCACTTCTTTTCCTAACACAAAAGGTAATTTGTTAGTTCAACAACATATCCAATTTGTCGTATTTTAAAACTTTTACGTTTCAGAATTTTAATTTCTAATGAATTATTTTTTTGTAATAAAGTCACGTGTAAATGTCCTCTCAATAAGTAACTATTCTGTGTTCCCATACACACCACTGTATCAAATTTTAGTGTGTGGGTTGCATTACCCTTAAAATTGTACCTGTATTCCAGTCTATACTTAAACTAGGGGTAAATGGGGATTTCGAATTTAAAGACATCCTGGGTTGTATTGTCATGAAAATATCTGCTGTCGAACGGTGGAATTACCGATTAAATGGGGCGTAGTGAAACTTGCACCAATTATAAAGCACTTTTGCAAATGATGACCCCTTAAAGCCTCATAAAATTAGTCGTCAAAATACAAATTCTCCCCTTACCTCCGATTTTACTACATCTGTTTATAATGCAAATTTAACTGCTCGACCACGTTTCAGCGCTGACTTGAGAAATTCCTACACTTCACCTATTTACCCCCACGGCTAAAGCGTTGATATTACTGAAATCAATATGGTATGAATGTTACTGTTATATATAGAAATACGGTCGCCGGCGAAAGTCGACATTCACCGTTTCCTTTGTCCAGAATCCAAAATAATCAAAAAATATTATTCCTAAACCGACGTGTGTTGACATAAGTTTTTAAAAGTATTTCGAATTATATAAAAAGAAAATTAAGGGTGGTATTCAGAATCGTTCCTTAAAATTTTTCTTAACTTAAATGGTTACTTAAGTCAGATTTCGTATTCAGAAATATTGCTTAAGATAAATAAGTCTTCACTTAAAATAATTTTGAAGTATTTTTTATGTAAAAATTTTTCTTACTTAACAGCATTCATAAACTATCCTTGGTAAAGGTTTTTCTTGCGTTCAAAAATTATTTTAGAAATATTTAAGGAAGCAAAGTACCTCCCTTAAATATGTCTTATTCTAAATATCGAGGTTATGTCCGTAGAAGCTCAGGTTATAGTAGTTTTAAAAGTTTTTTGAGAAGAACGACGCGTTCGATGTCAAGGGATGATGATAAGGGAAACGCCATTGTACGAACTGGACATATTCGACGTCCCAATCAGTTCCTGAGATGCTGCAAATTCAGATTGCAAGATTTGTTTCCTCGGCGAACATAGCTAGAAAATCAATTCTGACGCTACAAATTAGCTACAAATTATGCCACTATTTCGTTTTAGGTGTTGTGAAATGGATATTGCAGCTTAATATGCTACAAACTTACATTTTGAGTTTCTTTGCGTTTTCTATGTTGTCTATTAAGCCAGATGATCCACTTCACAAGTAAGCATTCATTATAAGCACATATTTTATTGCTAATTTATGACGCAAACCGCGAATACGACTTATGAGATGGATGTTCTGGCTTAATAGACATTTGTCTATGAGTGGACAAAGTTTATAGCTGAGCTAATATACTACCCAGTACACAGTGACTACATAATAAAATAAACTTGTTGAACCTTTTTTGACATTCACTACAGTCTTCCTTACATTTCTGCTTCTTGTTCCGTTCAGATCATTCGTTACTTCATCCAGACATTTCGATTAGTTCAAGTTCATTATTGGGTTCAAAACTTAATCGCGTCCTGCTGTTTATATATGGCCTAACCATCTCCACACTTTGCTATTTCAATTTATTACTTACGTCTTAACCACTTCGGCACTAAGATTTCTTCATTTTTTATTTTTTCTTTCTGTGTTATTGCCACTGGTCTTATTGGTGTTCTGTAATTGATCATTTTAGCCCTTCTGATAATTAGACTTCTAAGCTTGATTGCTTCAGATCGTTCTTTACTTCTCCTAGCCATTTCGACTACTTCTAGTTCATTATAGGATTCAAAACTTAATCGCGTCCTGCTCTTTATAAATGACAACCATCTCCACAGTTTGCTGTTTAAATTTATTACCTATGTAATAACTAACTCGTCGGGTTGTACTGTTAATTATTATTATTTATTTTGTTTAACTATGTGATAATTCAAAAAAGGTAAATTTAGCGTCTATCGGCGAACAATCCGCTATCTTATGACTGATTTTCCCTCTTTCGAGTCCGACTGGTGTTCCTATAAAGGCAGCCAGTGGAGCACCCTTAAGAGGTTCCGTCAGGCACGAGCAAAACTCCTCAACTCAGCTAGAGTTCCAAAAAGGCTGCTAGCTGGTGGATTTGAGGGCGGATTCTGATGGTTTCTTCCTACGGGTAGGTTATTTATACCCCTCTCGCGGGTTCGTCTTAGTAGCCCCGGCGAGGATTCCCTGGGCGCAGGTAGCGTGCGCGGTGGTCATGTCGAAGCGTGGGTGGCGCCTCCGAGAGGGTAAGTACGGAGCGCGTTGGTACTACCCTTAGTCGCCTAAGCATTGGTCGCTTAATGTTACACCTACGTCTTAACAACTTAGGCACTAGAATTTCTTCATTTTTTTATCTCTTATCTTTCTGTGATATTGTCACTCGTCTTATTAGTGTTTTGTAATTGATCATTTTAGCCCTTCTTACAATTAGATTTTTAAGCTTGATTGATTCTCATTTCTGGCTAATAAAATTTTTCTATTGACGTGGGAAGTTCTGTTTAGTACCATTATCCTTTCATTGATAGTCTACCGCCACATTAAACAGTTAACCTTAATGAAACTATAATTGGTAATTATTAATCGATTGACATTAGTCGATAACATGGGAAGCTGCAATAAAAAATGAAACTCGCCAGAACATCAACCACTCAGTTCACTAAAATGGGAGCCTTTAGGGTAAAGACAACACCAAATTAAGGTTGTTTGAAGCAATTTCCTTCACCTCCACATGCTTCTGAAACTTGAACTGTGAAATTGCAGTGTTAGATATGGATAATTTCAAACGCAGAAGGAGCCTGTTTAAACCAATTTGTTTGTGCATGGTAACTACCACATATAAACATTTCTGCAGTCATCTATAAAAAAATAATTAGAAGTATGACAACCAGTGGCTAAGTTGTATACAGTACATCCTTATTGATTTTAAAACGTGTTACTGCGTCTAGTCGAAAATCCCTGTGAAGTAAATAATCGAGTCTTATGCAAAGTGATGTAATTAGACCGTTATAAAACTTTCATGAAATAGGGGTAATTCTAATTTATTAGGCATTGCCTCGCAATTGGCGGGCATTTGGAAGTCGTATGGCGAATTTACGGTTGTACGAGGAAGTGTCTACATAAAGTGGAGGCATTGACGACTCTGCCAACTTAATCGTTCGATAAATCAACACTTGTCGACATGAAACCCGTTTAGTGCGTTTCGGATCATAGAAATACTTCCTCTGATTTCAAATAAATCACTAATGGGCGTTTTATGATAGGTTTTTGCGCCTAACAAAATACGAACGGCGGCTAGAATGTATTTTCAGGAAAATCCCACTTCTGAATTCAGTTTTCTGATACGATCTAACACCCTATGAGCGCCACCCACCGTGTCTAACCTCTATATGAAACGTTTTAAATATTTTCGGCGGATGAAAGTAATGCATTACGACTAATTTGCAACATGTGGATAATCTCAGTGGTGATAACAATTTAGCTAGACTGTTTTATCATGTTCGTTATCAAGGTCGAGAATCTTGTTTGTAAACAGTCCGAATGACGTTTTGGTTTTATATAAAATGCGTCTCTCGAATTTCAAACTGATCGATATCGGTTCACATTGTAAAACTATCACGTCGTACAGGGCATTAAAATCAGCCTATGCGTTAATTGGGCCGTAAACATCTCGTCTCCGATGTTTGCCAATATTTTATTTCGGACGACGAACCTATGTACATATGTAGTTCATCAAAAGCGTGATATTTTTAGTCGGCGATTATAAATAGAAGTTCTACTTTCCGAATTCCGCAATTTACCTGATTCTGTGATGTGTATAAGTGGGCGCGGAAAAGCAATTTCCAGAACATTATATTAAACACCAGAAACTACAAATGTGTAATGCCTAATAGTATATTAACATATACACGTGTACGTATTACCGCGATACAATAACGCTGTGATTAAAGTATCGATAAATAATTGCTAACATGGATTAATCGAATACAACCAATCGAACCAGGCAAATTAGCAATTTTGTAGGACCAACGCCAATTTTTGTTTTTGAATCACTTTTAGAAAAAACGTTAAGGTGAGTTACGTTCCCGTTTCCTACACATGTTTTTGCGGGATTATTTACCATTCTACTTTTCCACTTCTACTTCTCATAATTTGGCTTATAAGCGTTTGGAAATTTCCTCACAGCTTTTCCGTTGGCGATTGTTCTCAAAAAGTGGACTCGAAAAAGGCTCGACTCATAACTAAAACAACAAAGAAAGTCCAGCTGACAAAAGGATAATTTCAAAAATCATCCTATGCAACTTATGGATTTCTGTACCCAATACGTCGCTGTTGTCTCAATACGAAATAAGTTTTGTCTTTGTTGTGAAGTCTGACACATACAGGTTGTTATCATCTGTTAATATTACAACCACTACACAATAATCGCCAAGAAGAGACCGTTAAATTCAAACAAAAGCACATGTGTTAAGAAGAAATACCAATAAATATCCAAAAGATCTGAACCGAAGGAAAAAGAAGGTAGATTTTCAGGCAGAAATTCTAGAAAACAGTTGCATAGAACTATTGATAACTTATTCGAAATAGATAAGGTTGATTTGAAGTACTCATGGAAACTAATACATTTATTTCCAACCAACCCAGTCTCCTGTGGTTTATGAACATTAAGTATTATTCTCTTCAAATATTTTTAAAACTAGTATAACCTCAACTTCTACGAACATAGCATCGATATTTCTTAAATAACATTTAAATGTAAGAAAAATCTTTACCTAGGAGAGTTTATGAATGCTGTTAGAAATTTGTACTTGGTAAATTACTTAAGAATTATTTTTAGTTAAGATTTATTTATCCTAAGGAACGTTTTTGAATACGAAATTTGACTTAAGTTAAAAAAAAAATTAAGGAATGTTTCTGAATACCACCCGTAGTTTTCTTTTTGTCTATGTCCAAATACTTTTATAAGCTTGTATGTCATTCACCGGTTTAGGAATATAATTTTTTGATTATTTCGGATTCTGGACAAACAAAACAGTGAATGTCGACTTTCGCCGGCGACCGCCTTTCGATATTTAACAGTAACATTTATACCATATTGATTTCAGTAATATCAACGCTTTAGCCGTGGGGGTAAATAGGTGAAGTAGGAATTTCGCAAGTCAGCGCTGAAACGTGGTCGAACAGTTAAATTTGCATTATAAACAGATGTAGTAAAATCGGAGGTAAAGGGAGAATTTGTATTTTGACGATTAATTTTATGAGGCTTTAAGGGGTCATCATTTGCAAAAGTGCTTTCTAATTGGTAGAAGTCCCACTACGCCCCATTTAATTGGCAATTGTATCGTTCGACAGCAGATATTTTCATGGCGATACAAGCCAGCATTTACACGACTTGTTGGAAAAAATAATTTATTAGAAATTAAAATTTTAAAATGTCAAAGTTTTAAAATAAGACAAATTGGACATAGGTACACGTCTTTCACTAAATGTTCATCAATCTTTATGATTCTGTTGTTGAGCTAATAAATTACCTTTTGTGTTGTGAAAATAAGTGCTTTATAAAAAAAATAGCTTTACACTTCAATCTCGAATCACAGCTTTAAATTTAAAACGCTAAATATCACTGAAATCGTTGCACTTTTGGAATATTTATTTGATGCCTGAAAATTTGTACGTCCCCACTGTTTCATAAAACATTCAGAAATTCTTCCCCCAAAGCCAATGAACTAATTGCCTGGCGCACTTTATATAAAACAAAACCAAACGTGTATCGCACTTTTGCTCCCCAACATCTACATCTAGGGAAACCGACGAAAAAGATTTATGAGAATAACAATAAAAAACATTTCGACGCATTATTTATACGCCTCTAATGGCCGATGAAGGGAAATAAGCTAAGCAAAAGCTTGTCGAAAAACTCCAAAGTGAGGACGATTTTCGACGAAAAGAACCTCTTGACCCGGCGCAGAAATCTACACCCATTAAAATGTGTCCTTTAAAAAAAAACAGACATTTCACGATACGTGTACCGAATTTCAGGTTCTAAGCTATCCTAGAAGTCACGTTTGTAGCGATGTAAAGTTACCAGCCATGTTCCACAACTCAAATTAAGAAATTTAAAAATCGTCTAAATAACATTTAATTGAGGTTTTAGTCACGAAATACATTTTTCTATACACAATAACCATGATTTATCCAACACATTTATCACCTGCAGTTGAATTGGGCAAAATTACATCTATTTCAATGTAAAATTATCCATAAATTAAAGAAAATATTGTTAACGTTAGACTTTCGAAATGATATTTATATGGTAGATAGTAATTGTGTCTAAAAAATGATTCACTTACCTCCCCTCGAAGTGGGAGAAACCATTCGTATTCCGAAATAGTGAAAAACATTTTAATAAACAACTTGCTACCGGGGTGTCGGGACAATATTAAGAAATATAGTAATTGTCTATCGACAATCGACTACCAACACCCCATTCGTGTACTTCCCATCAAAAGTGGGTGAAACTGCCATTATTTCGAAATAATTTCGTTTTAATAGGCAATTATTATCTACGTTATAAATGTCACCCCGGTACTCCCATGCCAAGTTATTCATTTATATTTATTATATCATTTATGACTATTACTATTGGTTGGTTTCACCCACTTCGAGGAATGGTAGAAAAATCTGGTGTGCGTAATCGTTTTTAGAGACAATTATCTATGTAATACATACCGTATTCAACCTCTCGTGCCATCATCAGCAAATTATTAAATTTATTTCAATAATTTAGAATATTTACCAGTTATTTTTTTAACCTATTATTAATCTTATTATAAAATAGAGGTAGTTTCATCCACTGAAACTGCAGATGATAAACGTATGGGGTGAATTATAATTGACTTTCATAGATAATTGCAATCATATAATGGAACTTTAAAGGCCTTTTATCTATAACGACTTATTTTTCTAATTTTGGCTCATTGAGCAGCTAGTGGAATCGCAAATAGAGGTGTACGATTTACATCCAGTCATTCATCGTTTTTTCCGCATTCGTTTAATCACCTAGTACTTTAGCTGCCGCACATGGTCTTTTTCGTTATTTAAAATGTACCTGTAATGCACAACTCATTTTTTATGGAAACATGCTTATTCTATTTACTTCGTGAAAACGTTATAAAACAAACTTATTCTGTTAGGTGTAAATAAAAGCTTTGGTTTTGTTTCATAAACTACAAATTGTATTATGTTTTAGTTGTGAAGCACGAAATTCTGGCGTTCAGTTTGTCTACTAATTAATACCTGAATCTTTGGTACTTTTAGAAAAATTCGGTTAAAGCTGTCGATGCTATCGACACAATTTAACCTTCCGAATTCGATCTGTTTTGCCTTGTCCACTAATGTGTCGATTCATGGTGTTAATTGATTTAGTAGATTAAATATGCATTAGATTTTTAATTGTACAGATTTTAAAACAAAAACACGCGAAAAACAGCAAATTCGTATGGTAAACAATAAATATTAAATATTGGATAAAACAATTTAACGTAGTAATAATGAGTCACAAAATATACGTTATGTGTAATATTCAACGTTAAACTGACACTTTCCCGTTATATCGAATTTCGTCAAAATTGGTGTGGCCATAGATTTTGACTTGTTCGTTAACGATTTGAAGTGCTGTTGGCTTAAGCGTTTGAAACTTTGAAGTCTTTCTTGTTTTCTCAAATTGTCATTCCTCCGCGAACATAAAGAATGGATTTTGATTACGCCTTAAAGAAGTTTTTAGACCAATGTTTCGATCCAAGATAATACCGAAGTTTTTCACCGATATATTTATTCTTTGAATTTTTTTAAACTCTCATTTGACGACTTCCATTTGTCACAATAACAGCAATCCTTAAAGCAACAAACATGAAATGCACATCATCCCAAACCGTCACGCCGACAACAATTACTTCCACTTATTATTATTGATCATCCTTCCGCCAGGTTGTGTATGTGTGTTTATATCCCGTCTGTTGACTCTTAATCACGGGGGTAATTTTCCTGCAAGCTCGTCTTCGTCATCCCGTTCCATCGATAAGGTCGGTTTAGGGACAGCTGAATGTTAGGGAAATTTACTTTTATGTCGCTTAGCGTGCCTCGTTTACTTTTATTGGGTTGTTTTAGGGTGATTCGAGATGAGAAATTCAGCCGAATAATAGAGAAGGTGGCGCGTTTCTGGGGTTACACTCGATTTATAATTGAGCCGGTGATGCCACAAGTGCGCGACGAGAAGGGATTTTTTCCCTCCTGCAGGAAACCCCGGTCCCTTTTCAAGATTCCGGACCTCTTGTACTAAAGCAAATTGGCCTATTTGGTGCACGGTTTAAGGTTTACGGTTTAACGACTCGAGGGGCGTAACGGGCGGTCAGAGGGGATCCATGTAAGATTTCGATAGCGGAAAAGGTATCTCCTACAGTGTTATTATTCGTACTTAATTAAGATATGTAAAGCAATGAGATAATTGCTTGTGTTTTGTGAGCGGAAAGTGGCGAGAGTTCCTTTGGTAGATTTTTGGAAATTCCCATGAAAATAATAAAACATATTGAAAGACTTGCAAATACTGACTTTACAATTTCATTTTGTTTTGTGCTCTCGCTGCTCCTTTCACGATGCAAGATATGGTCGTCAATCGTCGCTTATATTACGAAATTAAAAGGTACGTAGGGGGAATAACGACCCAAGGGGACTAACTTACATAAGATTTTAGAAAATGTGTGCAATCAGTATGCTGTTAAGAGTATTAATGGAAACGTGGGTAGCTTTATACTTAATTAAAGTATGTAAAGCAATAATATAATGTGATGGGGTATTTCGTGGGCGGATCATGTTTGAAAAGTTCTTTAGTGGGTTGCCGGAGAATTCCAGGAAATTACTGCAAAATTTTAATAGCCCTGGAAACCTTCAGCTGAAACCTAATTTTTATTTGTTTTCTCACTACCTTGGATATAAAGCAATAACATAATGTGATGGGGTTTCTCGTGGTTGGATGATGTTGAAAAAGTTCTCTAATTATTTAATATTAGGAGATAGTCGTGAGACGTCGCATGTATTACATATGGAAAGTGGCGGTATAAGGACTCTAAAAGTCTGACTTAAATTCTTAAGATTTCCAAAAAGAGATGTCATAGAATATAAGCGAGATATCCAATATGTTAACGGGAATCTGGCTGATTTCATATTTAATTAGGATATGTAAAGCAACAAGCTAATTTGATAGGATACCTTTTAAAAAATCTTGATGGACATTAGGAAAAGGTGGAGTTGAAAATTTAATATTTTGTTTGTTTTCTCCGTACCCTTCATTAACAATGTGGTGGTGATATGGTGGTCAAACGTTACTCATAATACAAATGAAAAGTGTGAAGTATAAAAGTTTTAATAATATTTCATATGCAGCTTTTAAAATTTCTCATAATACATCCATTTATTTCGAAATGTGTCCAACTTTGACACATTACGCTCATACATATGCATGTAGATATGTAGTTTAATATTGCTTTGGTTTGGCTTGCGTCCAGTAGAATATTTACGATGTTAGAAAAATGAGAACATATTTTATAGAAAAAGAGCGCGGTCAATTGTAAACGGATATAAAAAACTTTCCCCAATGGCGGCTTGGCAGTCGTTTAATTCCTACTTCACTTTTGGATTCAATAGTTTAGTACGTTTTAGGAATTTACTTATTTTTGCTCCGGCATAATCGACATTGGGTCATGCCTATTCATTCGATAATTCACTTACCCTCAATACCTCTCGTAATGAAACCTCGCTCCTCTCTCTCTATTGTGCTCGCCAGTACTCCGTTCCTAATTTAATTTTTCCATAATAGAAAATCGCTGAAGGAAACGTAGCATCGAAATATCTCCGCCAAAATATTTCATTCCGGTATTCAGATGCAAAAAAACCCAAGAAAAGAATATTTGGAATGTAAAGCAACTGCGTAGTTATTGCACTGCTTTCTGTGTGCTGAAACCTTCGGTTTTTAATATTTCATTTAATTCCAAAGTGTAAGCGTAAATTGCGGAATGCTTGAGGATTTTTCATAGAAGGAAAATTTTTCTTGGCGTTTGAGATCTTATTACCCGTTTTTGTTTCAAAATAATGATCACACATTTCCAACATATGGAAGCATCTAACGAACCAATAGGGGTAGTAAGGCTGGAATTCTGATGGGATAATATATTTCGTTAGTTTTTCGTTGTATTACTAACGAAGCACGTATTAGAAGTTTTAATGAAACATCTTTTAAATACCGTTATGAATAATTTAGTATACTTTATAATACAGGAAATCAAACGTTTTGCTGAACACTCCTTGTATCGCTGTGTAAAGTTTCAGACGTAACTCATTGCACCTGACCCAAAAAAATATATAACAGACTTAATTCGTTTCATATTCTCAGTTCAGTAAAGTTTCTGGAGTTCAGCAGATTTCCCGTTACTATTGTGACTCTGTGAGTTTAATTTGGAAAGGTGATTTCGTCGTGCTGCTAGTATGCCGCAGTGTTAAACGAAACACAGTAAAATCTGAGTAATACGAAATTAAACTTTTTTGCTTAATTGAGTCTGTGTTCAGTCGACGTGTACGGAGTCTGAACTTAATAGAAAAACATCATTAAACACTCCGCACTCCTTTCATCATTCAATTACCGTAGAAAATGTAAATTCTGTATCGAATAGAGAACGGTTACCAGAAATCGATTAAACTTGATGATTTTATTTTATCTCACCTGTTAACTCTCTTATTTATGTTAGGTACGCATGCATGCATGCATACCCGCACGCACACACGCGCACACGTACACAACTATACTACGCTGTAATTTCAAATTTGACTAATCTCAGGGGGCTATGAGTCGAATTAATGTGTACCCCATTAACGTGACCGGATTAAAATTCTTGAACCCCGTGTATTTATCGACGAAGTTATGTGTTCCCGAAATATATAGTGCTTTTGTGATTCTTATTTTTATATTCCAATAAGCCCCTACGTAATATTACTTAAAAAGAAAATAAATTTATTCAAAAATTTTAATAACACGACTGTCTTAAGCTTTCTTGCTTTTTTGCTCTTGCCGAACTGGAAAATACTAAAGTCACCTTTACAATAGCATGACAAAAATGATAAGTAAATAAATATAAGTATTGTGAATGCTTAAATAAAGTATAACGTTTGCCGTTTTAAAATTTCTATTTACTGCTTTGTTTTATCATTAATAGCCATTCCAGAGAGATATTTTCTCGGGAATGGAATATTAGGCATATTAATGTAGACTCTTCCATCAATTTTAATTCTTTCAAAATTGCTGATAAACATAAATTTCAGGTAACATTTTAGAGAAATAATAGTTCTCCCTTTATTTATATTAAAGCAAGTAACATGAATAAGGTACTGACCGTACTAGGTACAAATTCCAATCGAAAGTCATATAGTTCCACTAAGTCAAAGAATAAAATGTATCTTACCTTTTTACTGTACATGTATATTGTAATATGTCCTAACCATTTTATTACATTGTAAATAAATGATTGTTTAAACTTTTCCGTATTCTCAACTATAGTAAGACACTGGAGTTCGCAAAATCTAAAAGGTACAATGCGCACGAACGATAAATAGTCCGGACTAGTCCTATTAGATTTAAGGTGAGTTATGTAGTCAGTGTTGTAACTACTTTACCTTGCTTCGTTCTGCTTTTATTCTTCGTCCTCCGTTTTCTTCAAAAATTGTTCTTTTCGAAACAAAAATGCATTATGTTATAGGTGCAACACAAGAGACCATTCTTTGTTTACTTTTCAAGTAAGTTTTTATACCAACAATTTTGGTTATGTACAGTGAATATAACTCTAGCAGACCCTAATTGTAAGTGGACCTAACTCAACTTTTTCCACCTCCTCTAAAAAGGAAATTTGAGTTCATTGGAGTTTTTCAAATCTATAATCATTCGAAGTTTCAGATTAGTAGCTATTAAATTACTGTTGCATAAACTTCACCTCTTTTCTATCCAATCACTAAAGTAAAACTTGGGGTTTTTAATTTTGTTTACGCTGGGGGCGTAAACCCTTGCTTTGTTTAACGTTCATAATTAGTACGAGAAGTACTTCAAAATAATACAACACTAATCGTCACTACTATTTTTCGCCGCCTCGGGAAGGAGAATTCTGAATTATATTATTTTTCTCCATCGTGGAATCCCTAGACTATAAGCGTACAAAGTTTAAACTTCTAGCTCTTCTGGCACTCTTAAATAAGTTTCATCCCCTTTTCTACTTTTTCAGCAAACGAAATTCTGCGGGACTTATATTGGTTTTAAAACAAAAATAAACACCAACAAAAAATGATATTAACATATCGACTAATGAATCTGTTATATGAAAAAATTCTGTAGAGTTTAAAACCAGTTTCAGTGAATCCATTAATCCATCTCACGACAGGTTATCCACAAATTGAACATCATTTATTAGTGTCGGCGTTTTCTAAGAAACAAGTCTCTCATTATTGATTTAGCCAATTAGAATTGTTATAGCACGTTGTAATCATTTGGAATAAGATTTGGGAGACAGTGGTACGATTATCCATTTTTGTATTATTTGGGCGTCATCTTTTTTTTTAGGCGTTCAAGCGAGACGGTTAAAATACAGACAACGGGGAAGCTAACAATATACACATTTCTTACGGTTACGGATGACAATATTTACAATAATATCGTAGTAAATAAAGGTTTCGTGAAGAGCGCTTTATGGTAAATTTATACACAGTGAGATTTGAGATATAAGCGGACTTTATTGACGGTATAAATGATAGATCTTCTGGAGATTTCGAAATAGCTCCATTGGGTAAGATCTCTTTTATAAGTATGGTCTTAGTGAAGCGTGAGTTCTTACTGCCGCACTTACATTAATATTTTCTTACTACACGATCAAAGACAGGTCGTAGGTTCTAAATTTATCGCCCTGGACTGGACTTTATTGCTAAAGGTGGTTGAACATCAAACCATGAATACTATAGAAGGCACGGTGGGTTCTCTAACCACGGTTCCTTAGGTATCGCGGAACTTCGTTCCAACATTACATTTAATTCATTTTTTTATTCAGATCCATCTCATGAACAACAATAAGAAAAAACAAAAATTGATAAAGCGGTCCAGATATACGTCACAGCCAAACGTCGAAGTGAAACTGCTCCGACAGAATCCAAATCGCATACGAAGCAGACTTCTCCAATGAAATTTTCTAGCACATCTGTGTCTTCATCTCCATTCAAGGTTTCCGAGTTGGATCCATATGTAAAACCACAGCCAACACGGAATATAGGTAAGATGACAAATCAGACAGTGATGCATCAGTATACATTGCATCTGTACCTCATTCAGTTCTGTCAAAATCTTCATCTATCACTAGATGGAAAATCAAATAGACGTGGGGACGACGCAGAAACTCTATTGAGATTGCTCTGCTGATTGGGCTGATGCTCAGTTGTTTATTTCGGTTGCGCCAATAGACCGTGCCATGCCACTCTTCGTATGGAGAAATAAGAATGTTACTCTTATTGCTCCGACCCTTATGCGCAAAAAGTGATTGATGGTCCCATCTCGATTTGGCTTTTCCTCTCGTAGTTTCAATGAAACAGACCTAAAAAAGGATGATAACTTTAAATTTACACCGAAAAATTAAAATAATACATGAATATACTGGTATTTCTTCGCATCGAATATTATTGTATTTGAAGAAGATTCGCTTGGATAGCAAGTTTTCTGAACGTGGTGGTAAGTTTGCAGTAACTGAATCATATGCATGTGAAATTTTTACAGGAAATTTGTCCAAAATTTTTAACGTTATGACACCTTTTAATGTAACTTGTGATGAATCTGCAATTTTGCAGAATTTTGCTCACACCGTTTACTTGCATCGAAAATCGTCTATAAATTCAAATTCAAAAACCGCAAAGCGTTAAATGAGTATGACTTGTTCTGAATATAAAAAAGCCAATACCATCAAATATTTTATTTGTAGTATACCAAATGGCTGGCTAATTATGTTTCATTGGGTTACGGAGGGAATATTAGTGATGCATGTTGCAAATTACCATTTTTCGAACTGTCTAATAAGGTGTTAACGTATCTGGCAGGGGCTTTAAGCATATTGAACCGCTGACGCTTAAAGGACTTTTCTATGTTAAAGCCCCATGCTTGTATAAGCAATTACCTGTTCGGAAAACTTGGTTATGTCAGTTATAGCTTGTGGAATTAGTAACTTTACAAAATGATTAATTAACAAGCAAATAAATGTATATCAGAAAATAAAAAGACAAGGAAAAATACTGGCTTGTATTATATTTGTGACATTTTAAACAATCAGGGATTGTATCGTGATTTTGCAGAATAATAACAGTAATTCTAGCAAAGAGATACAATATTCATGTACTTTTATATCTTATTTCTTTTGTTGCTTTCTCTGGCACTCCCGGTCAGTTGTGTGTAAGCATTCCACATTTTCTTATGGATCTCCGATTTTCCATGTAGTTTTTGATATCTGAACGCAATGGATATTTCATTTCAGTCAACGCCTGCTGACCTATTTCATCTGGCGAACCAGCATTCATGTATTAATATTTACTAATAAAAAGATCACATTTTTCAATTTTTTTTCTAATATATTTTGTTACTTTAAGCACGTTTTGTTCCAAAACCGGCAATGAAACGATGAACTCCGTTTCATTTCCGGTATTTCATGAATTTCGTCACTCGTAACCATCATCATCATACCCACCACCGTCATAATTCATAACTTCATAAGTTTTTGAAGCTATTAATCTGACAAACCTAGCTCGTGCCATAAGTTGCTCCCGGTATGATTTCTATATTTCTAGCGTTTTCTTTTAATATGTCAATAGTGAATGATACAGATATTTTTCTAATGATTCCTTTACTAGATTGTTCCCTATACTTTTGTCCCCATTTCATTTGATAAATTCTGTAACTGTTCACATATGACCATAGCCGGCGATGCTCAGTTTGGCACATCCAATAGGTAAACGATATAAGTATAGCCCAAGTCGGCACATATGTGGACAGGTACTCTGTTCTACATAGCCCATCTAGGCACAGCAATTATTTGTGTGTACGTGTAATAAAACAATCATTCCATTGCTTTTAAAGTGGTAATTATTTCATATCTACAAAGATGGGCATTCTATTATCTATTTTCGCATAGTCAATTTTAATCAGTATAATATTTTTGTGTTCTTTGTGTTCTGATATTTTGTCAAAAATAAAGTTCTGTTCTTTTTGTGGTTGTATTAAATTTGTGTGGTGAATTAATTTTGTTGCAATTAATATGTTTTTGATTGAACACTTAAAAGCGCTTGTACAAGATTGAATAAATCTGGGTGTATGAAATAACGAATTATTGAAATGAGAAAATGATTCACATGCATTGGTTAGCTCATAAATACAATGTATTACATAACTTGTTTGATGATCATAATGAGAACTGCACCTTATGCATAAAACATTTAAAAAAATTTTTTCAACAACAAATTCAAAATACGTCATGGGACGACCGGCAGAAGTGAAACTTCAAAAAAGAGATATGCTGAGAGAGAGAGAGAGAGAGAGAGAGAGAGAGAGAGAGAGAGAGACAGACAGAAAGAGAAATAGAGGACGCGTAAATGCTGTACAGCTTAAGATACATTACAAACAATAAACGCATAACATGTAAAGTATACCCAAAACAAAGGAAAAATTAACATACTACGTTGTACAGGAATTAATGTGCGCCGCGTTTAGCACGAATTCATACAGTACTTACTTAAAGCAAGAGTAGAGGTACATTCTACGAATTTCAGCCAATAAGTCGTTCTACAAACGTATACTTGAAATGTAAAAGTAGTTACTAAAACATGCAAGTATAATACTGAGGCTGTCCAGTTCTCAACACAGATGCTAAGAAGCACAACGGAAAATACTGTACTCTATGCATAGCTAGTATTAATTTATGGCTTTATGATAAGATTTCACCACATTTTCGAAAACCATAGGGTCGCTGAGGATTTATGTGCTGGAGTGACACATTGATTTCTGAAACAGCCTGGAGATTTTTAATGAATCACAACCACAGATTTTGCAACCCATTAACAGAATATCAGGCACGTTAACTGAATGAAACCTGTTGATAAAGTTGCTGGAATCGAACCAGTTCGATCGTCATTAATTAAGAAGCTATTTAGCACTGCACAAAACAAAATATCACTTACGTTTTCATTAATACGGTGAATATTATCAAAGATAATACCAAATAAACCACAAAGACATATACAAAAGCCATTAGAGTACAGAAAGTAAGAACAGTACTTGATCATGAATTACGAGAAAAGTAATAGTCCCAAGATGTAACCATGAGATACACTTAACTGTCTAACTGGTGGACTAGGAGACTCGCTGAAGGAGGACAAAATCACCTGAGTACGATCGGAGAGATAAGAATGGAACTAGCCACAGACTTACCTTGAAAAACCAAGTGTATGAAGCTGGTCACATACTGAAGGTATGTCAATAAGATTAGGGGCGAGAAGAAGTGTAACATGCTTTTCATCGTTGGCTAAACTAATGTTGTCTGTAATTTTCACAGTTGCCGAATGTGTGCTGTACAGTGTACGAAATCCTAACTAGCAAGTGTCAAGCAAATTAAACCACTTAATATAGAGCGATATCTGATTGTGGACAGTGGACTCTGGTATCGTAGAAGTTGCACCGAGTAATCTGATGCGTGTAAGATATTTTAAGAATTTCGGGGTTTGATTTAGGAATGAGAAATATTTGGACTGGTCTACAGTTAACAAGAAAGCTTGTAGAAAACCCAAAGATGTGCAACCTGGTCCAATGGTACTAGAGTGCGCAGACCATATAGCAGCGAAAACATCCGCGACCTCAACCTACAAAAAAAGAATTGGTTGTTAAGGTTAATCTCTTAAGTGGAAATCGTGGCATGATTGACAGAGTCTATTTTGAATTACCCACAAAGTAATTATTCAACGATTTGAGATCCGCAGGAAGTGCCTCGATACGATCAGATCTGTTTCAAAGACCAATCGCACTAACGCAATTCCAGAAATGGGATGTTGCATCGTTCAAATTTCTGTCGATGACGGGCAACAGTAGCATTACGAATTGCAAGCTTAACTCTAAGCTTGCAATTCAGACACAAAGCCTTTGTAGCACGCAAAAGTTGGCGCAAGTAAGCTGTTAACTATGGTGAAAAACGACAAGTACGAATGGGCGAATAAATATCGTACAGAATATGGCTCGAAAAAAGAAAAACTGGTCAATATTAGATGATGTGATAATAAGTTGTCGATCTATGGACTGCAGTTCTTTATGAAAAGAGATAAATAGAAATTTTTGAAACGATTACTAGTAATAGTAGTAGACAGTAACTTAGGTAGAGCGTATTAAAAACAGGCTAGTAGAATATTGTGTTGTGACACGCTGGGCCGAGTAATGCTGTGAGTAGAATGCTAGGTGAGTGTCGTGAACCACGGAAAAATCGTGAGTGGTGGGGAACGGAGTGGTAAGTTTCTCCAAAGAGCAACCGACTAAATTTGCAAGCTAGAAAAGAATCGCCAAAGGTAGAACGAGATAATGGGCAGTTCCAGTCCATGCTGTAGTCCCCCAGGAGGAAAATCGTAAGTTCCATTACAGTTCAGCAAGGCCTCTTCTACTGTTTGGCACCAGTACTTTTTGGTGGATCATAAAGAAGTGCAAAGATAATTTTAAGGCGGTCTACCCAAGGTGTTATTTGCCATAATTAATCAAAGATGTTGTTTGCCATAATTGATCAAAGAGGTAGCACAACCAATACGCTTGCGAAAGATAGGACACTTAGTTCTATCGGAAGAAGAATGATCGCCTTTTCCGCTGTTGGCAGAGGCACAGGTGATACAGCGCAGATTATTTTCTTTGTTACAAGTATTGGAAGCATGATTACCAGCATAATACCTATAACGGTGACCCATCTTACATTCACTAACAGTATAGTCGAACTTCCAACGTTTAAAACCTATGTGGTCTGCAATGCAACATGATCTCCAGTTATTACAGACGCAGGCTTAGCAAGTATCGCGATATTTAAGTGTACCTTTCATTACACACGACCAAAATTTTGTATTTTTCGCACGAGATACAAATAAACAGCTTCAACTGCATTTTGATCGCAATCCGGTAAATTTTGACTAACAATTTGATCAGCATTTAATTATCTGGCACATCTTTCACAAATCGCGAGTTGCGAAATGCATTAGGTTTAATTTCAATTAGCATCAATTAATAGCAGCATTAGACGGGTTTTTGGTTAAGGAACTAGATTTATATACGTTAAACAATATATTAAGTATTATCCTACCACTACTGTCACTGGGTTGCATTTTCAAGGGGTTAGGAGAGGCTGCAACATCTGAATACGATTGAATTACCTTAATGGGGTTGCTTGAGGTGTTCTCAATTAGATCTTCACCAGCTTTCACAGTTTTATCGCTTACGTTATTCCTAGTTGCATCACAAATGCCTGATCACGCTCGCCTTCAAATTTGCATTAGTAAGCTGTCGCGATTCGGGTTAAGATCCTACTAAAACAATTAATAGTTTCACAAAACTGCACTTTGTGGTTAGAGGTTCCTATCTTTTACCTGACCATGCGATAATAGTAACAATGACGTAGACTCACAATCATCTTCGCCACCTGTTCTGCTGTCACCGTTCATAGTGCTGCAATGGTTTCATAGATGCCGCTAGGGACGATATGGGTACTCGGCGCACTGCCTTTTCCTCACCACAGTACCAATATTCCAGTGTTCCGTCGGTCAATATTCTATGGCAGTCCGCACACTTGGGTAACGTTGTATTCTTGACGATGCGGCAACAGTGCTTCCACAATCGATAGCGAATGGAAATGATCAATTTAGGTAACTGATTCACCTGGATTCTGTAAATGGTGCTTGAACACTTGAACAGCTACCAGCTGGAAGCCGCTTTGGCGATCAAATCCTGTAAAAAGATTCACTCGAAGTAGTGAAAATAACGATGAGAATGATGATAATTGTGGAGCACGAAGTAAACGCGTCTATTCAACTCAACTTCCAGAAAGAAGGAGAGAGAGAAAAGGGGGAGAAGTATGCTAGAGAGGGGGAGAAGGAGAAGTTTACTTGAAAAAGAAGTAAAGAGCTTACCACGCATAACATCTTTCTCATTTGATTCAGAGGAGATTCCTCAATGTTGATACTACTCGCCTTGAACATTTTGACACATAAAATGAAGCACTAAATCCCACTACCTGTATCTGTGCCAACAATATTCTAACCTTCGAGATGTGCCTTGATTTTTAAGGTGACAATACTGATGTTTATAAGATTTTGTTATGCCTTTCCTATAAGTAAAAAACATAAACTCAAAAAGACGAGTTTACTCACATAGAATTAAGAGATTGACTGCTCATCCTCAACTTTCTCCGTTCCCTCTATGCGTGAGAGAGAAACACGGTGTAAGTAGTGTTAGCCTCTCTATCGAATAGCGATTAGCTACGTGACTTTTTCCACATATAACTAAACCGATAATGGCCAAGTCGCACCCATTCAAAAGAGAGGCAAGCACTGACTCTGCCATTCCTACTTTATCTTTTAAGAAGTATATGGTTACGCGGTAAAATATAACCAGAGTTTAACATTGCACTTTTGGGTGGGTGGGTGTATGCGTGAAATCATCATATTTTGACCTTGGGAGTATGTGGCATTATTTTCTACAGTCATCACATGGACATGTGTAACATTTTTTGTAATAAAATGATATCGAGACATTAATGTCTTTACATTAAAACACTTCAATGTATGAAATATCTGTTAACATAGAACAATTATAAAGTGATTCTCGCGTATTGTTTTGTGACGACATCAATGACATAAGCTGTCATATTTGTCAAGTGCACAAAGGCGGGAAAATTCGAAATTGTTATGCCCAATATTAATGCTTTTAAATTGAAGTTAACATCATTTGCGAATGGATTTATGCTATCTTCACAATTGTAGCAAAAATTCATTCAAAAATTGTTATTATACTTATGAAGATTTGGTGAAGGTAATAATAAATTAAAGAACGTATATATAAAAAGTATTTATTAAGTGAAAGTAGATAATTCTATAAAAGAAACGAAATCACACATCGTTTGGCGGATTTTTACCACTACAAAATACAACAGAAAATGGTAAAATATGTAGAATGTAAAGGTATCGGGTACAATCAAAACATTAAGATAAATATTAAACAGGTACAAAATATGAATTAATATATGACTATTGCTAATAATAAGGAACTAATACGTAATAAAAATTGCCACTCCATTTGAGGGCTATTTGCAGTCCCTCAGTGAGAGTGGTGCTCATTCCTCCGTTGCAGCCGTTAGGAACTTTTCTTGTAGGCTTTTTATTAGGTTCATAGCCCCTGTCTCTTCCATCCTTGGCCACCAGACTATTGCTGTAAATATCAGTGCCGGTAGTAGTAGCGCTTAGTACAGCCATAGGCTAACCCTCGGTTTTAGACTTCAGGTCTTTCCTATGGCTCTCGTGCATGCCCACAATGATCTTTTTCTTCTTTTCCTCGAGGTGTACGTTCCACTTCGGTTTGGCATCCCTGTGTACCCCTAGATCTTTACTGATTTGGAGTATTTTATTTCCGTATTCCACAGCCGCAAAGGGCCAATGTGTTCGGGTTTGTATTTCCTTATGAAAATTACGGTTTGGGTTTTTAAAGGGTATACCATTAGTCCCACCTTCGTCGACCAGTTTTCCATAATTCTCAGTGCCATCGACATAATGCCTCTGTAGGTAAGAGATGCTTTCTCCTCGCTGTAATGGTTATGCCGTCTGCCAGGATTCCAGCTTCTTTTAGCCTGACCGGTAATTCATCCACCTCCAGGCACCACAGAAAAGGTGATAGAACACCTCCTGGGAGCAGCCTCCTGTGTGGCGTCCTTTCAGGTTGTATTCCTCATTGCCGACATTCAGTATTCTGCCTGTCAGCATTCTTTCGGTGCAGGTTGATGTCTACGTCTCATTGGTCATTGCTTTCCTTATGGTGCTGGTGCGGTCCTTATGGTCAAAAGCCTATGCGATGTCCATAAAGACGCCTAGGGTATATCCCTTATGTTTCAATTGCGCCTCAGCTCTCTCCACCAAGTGATGGAGGGCTATCCCCTTGGACCTACCCTCCCGGTACGCATACTGGGAACAGGCCAGGGGGTGCGTTGTGTTCTTGATGCATTTGTCGACCAATTTTTCCAGCGTCTTCAATATGAAGAAGGAGAGACTGATTGGTTAAAAGTCCTTGGCCAACACGTGATGGGTTTTTCCGGTTTGGGTAGGAAGACTACTGTGCTTCTGGGACGTGCTTATGGGCGATATTGGCCCTAAAAAGTTTGGTCAGGGGACCAGTTAGGTCCCGTATCCCTTTCTTTAATAGTACCGGATGTATTCCGTCCGGTGCTGGTGCTTTATATGGATCGAATGTTTTTATTGCCCATTCTACTCCACACCTGTAAAAGTCGCTTAGTTCCAACGTTCTATATTGTTACAAAAATCGACTTTTGGGGGAAGTTTTGTCAAAAGTGCGCAATATTAACTATTTTGAATTTTTAGTATCAAATTAATTTTGTTGAGTTTCCTGAATTAGTTTTTAATATTTCATAGTGAAAAATTCATGTTTTTTTTTCATTTATGGCTTTTTAATATTTTTTCCCGGGCCTATTGGATCAGCCATTTTGGATTTTACACTTTTTTACATGGGGTCATGTTGAACCAGTTTTGGGAAAATAATTTACTGAGATTTTTTAATTTATTTATAAAAAATCAGTTGTCATTGTTTAAACAATTAATGAACATTTAGCGGCAAAATCTATCAGGGGAACTTTTTACATTAAGGCATCTGTAAACTAAATCAAACAGTTTTGAATCAATGTAAGCTCTTCTATTTCTACCAAAATAATGTACGATTACTGACTCTACTACTTACTTATTACTGACTTACTTACTTATTATTACTGACTTACTTCTTGTTTAAGCTTTGTTCCGACTCTGCTATATTTTCTTTGTTAGGTTCGGTTGAATTTAACTCAACCGTAAAACTGTTCAATGCATCGTAAATTCTTAATGTAATTAGATTTTTTTGTGTAAATCTTTGGACATTTTTGCAGTTCCAAATGCTATCAGATGCGCCTCACAGATCTTCGTTGCATTTCATTTGATTGGTTATAAATCTTGAGATTCGGAAAAATCTATCGAAATGATCAAAGTCAAAGGAATGTTTGCCATCATTTGTTAACAAAAATATCATCGTATTTTGGAACCGTGGCCCCTTACTCCACTTGGAAGATAATTGAGATCCGACCATTTTAAAGCGAGCCGTCTAATCAAAACAATGCGCGGATCCGATAATAATACTTATTGTTAGTATTGACCTGGAAACAGTGGTTATCTATTCGCGCGGTCCATTAGCGACCTCTGAATCATTCATGTGCAGGAAACAGCTGGTATGTGACTCTTGCGCAAACTAAACTTTACAATTGGGGCTCACTCGCACAAAGGAATTTCCTTGTTACCTTGTCGTACGCCCTTCTTCGCTCTTAGCGTTAGCGTTTTGATTCGGTGCTAAGCGAATGGAAAACCGTTCTCGTTGCGAAATCTCGTCCGTCTGGAGAAGAAATACCTCGTAATCGCCTCTAGAAATAGACAAGTGACATTCTGGCGATTGCCTACACCTCGCCTTGATGGCGATAAATGCAATCGGAAGAGAGGAGGAAGTCCGACTTTGTACGGTCGCATACGAAAATAAATGTGTACCTATTGACATGATGTACAAACGGGAGTGGCGAAAATTGGATTGGATGAACGGTGAAAGAGTTAAAACGGAAAGGAATTTCTATACGTCGAGACTGTAAGTTTTCCAAGACCATGATGGCTTTTTTTACAAATTTTTTACATTTACATTGTGTAATAACTACTTACTGTGTTAGACATTGTGTAACATGTAGAGACGCATAATTGTTACTGTACTGTAATGTTTTAATTACGTACGACAGTCGTGACTTTCACCATATTAATACACTTCTTAACCTAATTTATATTTCACTAAAGTTTAATTTATTTAGACAGTTTTTTAATTTCTCTTGGAGATGGGTCCAACTTTTTACTTTCGGGACAATTTTACAAACATTTTTGAGGCTTCCAATGTTTTCTCCCATCCTAAAGACGGGTTAATGGGGAAAAAGGGTTGACCCTTTTCTTGCAGCGTGAGGTTTGGTAAAAGTAGCAGTCGATTCCTATTCTTAACCAATTTCTAATGCAAAAACCTTATTGAAACAATTTCTAAACCATTACAATTGATAATTTGTTATACCGTTTATTGTATATCATTCTGTTACCTTCAGAGCACACATAACAGGCGTTCATTGATGACCGTGCGTTTAAAGGTTTCTTTCCTCGCCAAATACATCTGGTTAGGTGATTCATGAAATATTCACCATTAAATATAATGAATTGTAAAATGAGTAGACCGATTTGCTTCTTTGTACGGCAGTGTACTTCGAAAGATAAATATATAAGATGTATTCGCTATAGAAATTAATTCCAGACGCGATTTGCGCCTTCTGAACAATCGTAAAATAAGAATAATTATTCATATTGTCCCTGTCTTATGTACTTTAGCATTTCTTCGGTTCTAATGCTTTTTTGTAAACATAATATCATATCATGTAATTATTGTAACAATATTTTAAGTTTTGCGCTGTAACCTTATTGGTTTCACTCCGTGTAAGCTCCTACAATTCCATTGAGGCAGCATTAAACTTTAGAATTTCTTAAAACTTACATTGTTTTCAACTCGGTCTAATTTATTTTATAGTTGTTTACTTGACGTGTGGTAGATGTGTCAGGTAATAATGTTCAACATACCGAATATTCAACTTTCGATGTAGGAAATGGCACGTTTTTAAGGAAGAGAAGTCCTTACGGACGCAAGGTGAGATCAAAGAAATCTCAGGAGAACAAAGTTAGTAAGTTCCACTTTGAGATGGATTGTTATCGCAACAGATAGTTGGAACTCCTCACATCGCAACGATTACCCTAACTAACCCCACGCCATCTGTTTCCATTGACTCCTCAGAAAAAGAGTGTCTTCGACATCAAATAAATTTTTCAAATTCATGAGGTTTTTTGTATTCATTAGTACTATTGTGAATATCTGTTTTAAATAATTCTATTGCAGAAATTATTCCTGTAATATTAATACGAATGAAATTTCTTCTACTTGTAATCATTTAGATTTATAATGTTAATTGCCGAAATAATTGCACTTGAGGACAGAGTAAATTGTTGCGCAGACGTTGAGTTGACCATTCAGGACAGTTAAAAATAACACGTCCGGCGTTATTTAATACGTGGTCACGGTGGGGAATGCAGAAGTTTCACCTTTTTCTCCACGAACAGTAAAACTCTCTAATGAATTCAGTTCCGTTAGAAATGGAGACAGGAAATATTCAAATTTTGTAGTTATGTAGTTTTTTATAGTTTTAATTATACCAAATGATGATATTTGATATCAATATCTTCGTCCATTGTACCTCACTGGGAATTAAATTTTATTCATTCTGCCTTGTGTTCAATCTATCTATGATAAGTACACCTGCGAACACGTTAATTAAGCCAATTCAACAACTTAGTAAGTCCGCATCCGTTTTAAGATCTTATTTTATTGCTGCTTTATTAGGCAACATACGATTTTATTGCTCTATCTTTGTGGGGAAAAGTGAATAATCTGACTTAAGGCTTAAGCTACATATCGTCACCGGTATCTCCGGAACGGAAGGAGCTGCACATTTATCAAGCGGCATATATTTATCAAGCGGCATATTTTGTTGCTAAATAATGCTGACAATATGGACTAGTAGCAGATTCCCAACAACCCCTAGCATAGTTCTCCGAGGCCAACATTTCAGAAAAGTGTCAATCTTCTTCCTTGATATAAAGCGTGAAGTATTTTTTGATACCTAATTGCTGAACTTCTGTGCAATATATGATTTCATTGCTATATATATTGCAAGATATCCTGAAATGTTTCTACTATAATTTCCTTAATATAAATGAAATTAGAATATGTAAATGGAAAAATGGATATTTTGGTTTTTATACCTTTTTTTATAAATTTCAAGTGTTTTATGTTTTTACTTAATATGTTACTGTATATATCTTAATATATCTGGATATTAATATACAAGGTGACAACTTTTGACGCAAAAATTATAGCCCCAAAATTTTTCAAATGGGAGTCAAGTGACACCTCATTGAAAAGGGTTTTTAATTTCCTATACACTGCTGCTTTGTTTTTGAAATTCTACCCGTTTATAAGATGTGGAGTATTGAATCGTCACTAATTACGTTTCCCGAATTTGCAAGAATTAAATCGGTTTTACTCAAATTACTTACCGCATGACCCTGTATATTTAATATATTGTATAGATTTCCACTGTAAATTCAGATTGCAATATATTTCCCTTTCATTATTAGCCTCGCCCAATTTTAAAAAATAAATTTCATTTCTTAGTAATTTTGAGTTCAAAATGTGTATTTTAATGGATATTTTCAAAAACAACGATTTCCCAACCAATTTGTTTAAGGAAAACTAAAGTGCTAGTTTTTGGTGGGGAATTTTTTAGTATGCAGTTTGTGGGATGTTCATTAGTATAAAGTTGAAAAGTTCTTTTTTAGGGGAATTTTTCAAAAATTTATTTCAGTTGTGATATTTGGTAGATTTCAGCTTTTAACGACCAAGGGCTGAAATTGAGAAACTACAAATTCCAAAAGAATTTGTCGGTTCTCTTTATAAGGTGTGGTATACAAATTCCATGATAAGGGAAAGAAGTGAAATCAGTTACGAACCCTTTATTACAGAGAAATTTTCAAATCATTAATAAAAACAATATTTAATAACAACATAGGCCATCAGACAGCAGATGACCATGTAAGCTAAGCAGTAATAATCTGCAACAGAGATTCCGAGCGTTCTGGCGGGTTGATGTCGAGAGCCCGTCGGCGTCGCCGTCGGCGTCGGCGTCGGCGTCGGCGTCGTTTCGTTAAGATATCGTCCATCGTCGCGTTTCTCCATTAGATTCTGCTCCAGAGGTCATAGAACGCATGAAGTGAAATCTCAGCGTGACGTACGAAAGTACGCGGCGTGGGTTTGCGTATGTTACGCATTACCTCCCCTTCCGTCGTCCCCAGCCCCCTCGAGCGGTAATTAATGAGCAGGTGTTCGCGCGCGGTAGGGCGCCCTTTTTCTCTTTCTTCACCACCTTCGATACTTCCTTTTCCCCTTTTCGACGCGACGCTTCTCGGGTTATCGTTGCCCTCGACGGGAAACCAGCGAAACTCGATCCTTATGCACGGTCGAGTATACGGGACGGACCAATGGCGATCCCGAAAGTATTGCTTTTGGCGTCCGTCGTCCTAGGCGCCGATCTTTAAAAATACATCGCGTCAGATTAGTGGGGACGACGAGGACGATAGACGTGGCGCATCCATGTTTCACCTAGAGGCACTATTAGGCCGGTCGAATAATCGAATAAGCCGTCAAAAGTGTGTGCTGTCATTTGCTCAAGCAATACTAGGGTTCGTTGACATTTTAACATCATGTTACAAGCGGTGCGGCGTTAGATTTAATAGCTGTCTAAGCTGAATTCAACCATAGAGGAAAAATCACATATATAACTAAATAAGAAATGGCAGTCGCGGGACTGACAGACAGAAGTGACTTATCTTAGATTTTCAGAAAAATGTTTTTATAGCCTTTCTTTTGCCCATAACTTTTTAAATAATCATTCTAGGGTATATAAGAGTGAAAAGCTTGTAATTAAACCGTCCAAAAGTCTTTCAATAAGTTCAGAACGCAGTAATTTCGTTGAAAAATAACAAAAACTACAAAAAAATGGTGAAAAAATGGATTGACAATTTTAGAGAACTTAATTACTCAGATTGCTCTTTGGACCTTCATATTCGGCCAAGTAAAACTTGACAATGTCATCAAACAACACAGCAAATTTCGTTAAAATCGGTAACAATGCAACAATTGCCTGTATGATAAAATGCTCTTTTTGGTGTGAATCGTTTTGTTTTTTCAGGTACTATTTTGTGTTAGAATTTTAATTTACATCATTTTCCTCAACATCATTCAATTGACGAAAGAAAAAGAACGCGTAAAAGTGTTGAGAAGTGCCACCAATCCCAGCTTCTAATGAACCAATTTTGAGGTTTATTTTACTCGGGTGCCGAAATTCAATTTTGTAAATTTAATGTTATAAACAAGTAAAGCCGAATTTTAGCATATAATAAGTAGTACATCCTGCCTTATGCACTGCAATTTCGTGCCTAATAAAATCTGCGTAAAACTTCAACAAATAATGGAAAAAAGCTTTGTATATATTAATTAATTTGTAATACATGTTGCCTTAAGAAAATTATAATTTGGTTAAAAAAATTGTTTCAACCATTTACACTAATAGTGTGTGCCATTTTGCAAAATTTCATGCACGTTTTAATAGGCATGAAATTGCAATGCATATGGCCAGAATATACTATTTATTACATGCTGAAAATCTGCTTTATTTGTTTATAACAATAAATTTACGAAATTGAAGTTTGGCATTACGATATTTGGTCTTGTGGGACCCCAAATTAAAAAAAAAAACATAAAAAATTGGCAAAAGTATGTCAACTTTGAGAGACTATCTTAATATTAAATAGGGAGGGTTCGATTATTAGTTTTAAATGATCACATTATCCAAAAATGGATGCTCACACTCGGTTTCTGTGTGTTAATCTTAAAATTAGCTTGAATTAAAGCTTAAATTTTTTTAAACGTAAGTATGACATATCTACATCTGAATAGCTACTTCCACATTATAGGTGTTCTATGACTACGCTGACTTATCACGGCACGTACGAGACATATTCATAAAGTAAGAGCCGTTCGGCCATTAAAAGAACATAAACTGGTGAATAAAGGTTTTTATTGACATTTTCAGTTTACTACGTCTACTTCACTTTTCCACATAATCGCCATTCGGTTAAGCAGTTTTCGTAACGCCGCACTAGTTTCATTAACCCCTCTGCATACAAATTTGCCGCTTGGGAATTGAATCAATTGACGACAGTAGTCTTGAATTCCTTGTTTTCAAACCCTTGCGTTGTCAACGAAACCACCATTTCAAGTGCAAAAACAAGGCAAAACAAAAAGAAGAAGCAAGAGTGGTACTGATTTTGTCGTACAACTCGTTATATGATCATAAATGAACAATACACATACTTGGCAACTCCAGTGTTGGATAGGAAGACAGTTTAAACTGGTCATTTGTTCTTAGACAATAAAGCTAAGTGCCTACCACACACACACCTGGGTCCTCACATTTTTTAAACACAGATGGACTGTATTTGGAGAACCCAAACTTGCCGCCCAACAGATTTGTTGCGTAACGTATGCGAAAATAAAGAGGAGAAAAAGATTAACAACTAAACTCACAAAAATAATTACAAAACTTCACAATGACTTACAGGAGTATTACAGAATACTTTATCAAATAAAACACAAAATATACAATCAATTAAATTCGATAAATTTATAAATTCGTAAGGAAATCGTTGGATCTGGCGATAAATCAATAGAAGTGGCAACAAGGCATCGATCGTCCAATTAAAACCATAGGAATCTTCACATTGAATTAAAAGTACAGATTATACAGATGGGACAACTGTGTCGGCGCTTTAATGGATTTTTATGGAGAAATCATTGTTTTAAAACATTTTGAATTTTGATTCTCTAGTTTGAGACCCGAAAACTAGCTGACGCTGATGTTTGTCGAACCAAGAAGTGCGCCTATTTAAATTGCTAGGCACTGTTCGAACGTGTGAAATGAAGAAAAATAACGAGCTTTAGATAAGTGATTGGATTGTAGAAACATTGTAGAAAAGAAATTAGTACTTGCCGATTTTATATACGAAGCCGAACTCGTGGCTTCGAGAAAAGTGATTTTTGAAAACCGAAAAGGTAATGCTAAAAACCAGCCAAGGTTTTCACGTCTCTCGAGGTTTTTGGCTTTTAATTTTCACGTGTACGACCTCTTTAATGGAAAATGTTTTTTTTTTAACATGTCCTATCTTTTTAACAAAATGTTTTCTAAAATTAAAAGAAATTAATCTCGTGGTTAATAAGACGAAATTTCGCTAGACGGACTTTGACTAGGGTTTTAATGGACGACATACTGAAAGGTGATGCCGAATTGGAGGCAAACGTCTAGATGATGTAATAAGGAAAAGCTGAGCAGCTGATCCGGAAAATGTGCGAAAATCGTGCCAAACAAAACGCGTGCACGTCTAATAAGAACTGCAGTCGACTGAAATCGATGAAGATATTGTATAATTACATACATATCGGATAATCCCGGCTATGTAGGTATTCAGACTCTGGATAAAATTAGAAACGCACCATTAGTTAGGCATAGGCGGCTGCTTCTGACGTCCGATGGACGTAGTATTAGCATATTATTCGAGTTTATTTTTTCTTCTTCCATCCATCGAATATCCGAGAATAATGGTGTGGCATGGCAACCCGGCGCGAGGAAAAAGAGCATCGCACCGCGTCTGGAGCTTGTCTGGATGCGATGCCGACCGGCAATAGCCGCACACTTCTCCTCCCGGCAATTCTATTCTCATCTTATCGCTTCTGTTCCCTTTTCCACTCTTCCACCATTTTCTCGCCTATTCTTTCTCGTGCGTCACCTCGCCGATTAATGGCTCTCATCCTGGAGATATCAAAAGGTGAACACATATCAAGGCTTTTAAGCAGCATTTTCGGGCGTTCTGCTTAGAAGCGTGCACATCTTTGATATTTAGTTTCTTAAGTGGAGTCGAGAGATTCCCGGTGGGGATGAGTCCGACCACTCGGCCTAAACTTACGTCGACTACACACCCATAAACTGGGCAGATTTTTAAACCAATTTGTACTGGTGAACGTAGTCCAATCCATACCTCGACGATATTGCGTAGAAAGTACACACCATCAAAATCGGTGATAGAATAGGAAATACAACAGGCGAAACGCTTGATGCTCAGGGTAGCCGGGACACTCGTGATGCCATCATTTTTACAAAGCTGCTTCTCATTTTATGGTTTTGGTACCACAAGCCAACAAAATGGCAGTGTATTGCGTGAGCTGAAATTTTGTTTTGGTAGAATTTGTGTGGACTTCATAGAACAAACCTGTCTATTCTGTCATGCTAGGCCTGCAATGCAACCCCCGAAACCGGACCTGGTGCATATTTTATTGCTAATTTATTACTGGGATTATGAAATTTATTGCTCCATCCCTACCCTTAAAACACATGCTGGGTCAGCTTGGCTTTCAGCTAGCCTAGCTCATAGTCATATCCCTGGAACCAAAAGTTAAATGTCTTGAAATATAATTACAACGGTTTCACCCAATATTACCAAACCACGATGAACAATTATGGTTTTCTAAAAGCTTTAGTATGGTATTTTTATAATCGCAGTATCTTGAAAGTTACATTATTTAACATGCGCATATTTTTTTACGTCTATATGAAAAATGGCAATAATTCCAAAAATGTAACGTTTGCGATATTTTCATAATTACAATTGTAGGGTTTGGAAAATAGAACGTTTAAAAAAGTTCGTGGAAATTGATTATCAGGCTGAGTAGCACGCAATATTCAATTTGTTGAAATATACCTAGAGTTTCAGATTCGTTACCTCAACAAATAATATGTGAGCTATTTTATTGAACATTTTTAAATCTTTATTTTTCAGAGCCGTAAATCGTTATGTTTATGAAAATATTAAAGTGCTATGTTTTCGGAGATATCGCCATTATTTATTTTAATCGCAATAAAACATGAATAAAAATTTGACGATATGTTCATCATGCAACTTTCTCATATAAGATATGCGCTTATGAAATACCTAAGACACGTTGCGAATTTTCAAATAAATTATTAAAGCGGTTTTGAAGGACATTAAGAAAAACTGAAAATTATTAAGATTAAAGTGCCCCTTATGGCGGATAAAAAATGTTCTTAATAATAATTCATATGTCAAATTTGTGATACATATAAACATATTTTCTTAAGCTGTTTACAACCAAGTTTTATTTATAAATCGAATTATGTCAAATTGATCCAAACAATATTAGTCAGTTCATTGATTTTAAACAAATGTATCTTCGTGTTCCAATGCTTCAAAATATTGATAAAATAGACTAAAAGGAGAAAAAAGATTTCCACATGGGTTTGAATTTGATAGTATTTTGTCAGAGTATCAATTTTTGATAAAGATTATTTTATACCTAAGCCGTGATCAATTTTTCTATTAATTAAGTTACTGTCCAGCGTTGTAGGTCTATAAAACATTGTATTGTTTTCTGTATAAACAGAAAAATTATGACAGTGGTGGCTGTATTGCCATTCAGAAATAATGATGTAAAGAATGAAATATCGTTTGATGAATACTTGTACAAAAAACTTCAAAACATATCTCATGGTTTCATCTTTAAAGAATTAGGAAATTTTGTATTAAATTTGTTAGTAATCCCTCAACCAAATGCTCTTGCGAGAGCATATTTTCCCAAGAGCACTTATTATATATTGTTATGTTCATGGATTAGCTGTTTCATTCATGTGATTTTTTTCTAGAGCATGCTCAGAAATAGGCAAGTGCAGTTTAGTCCACTGGAGCCTTCAACCATTTGTGACCCGCAAATATTTATACCCATCCCGGTGGTTTTCCCTTTTACATCTATAACTTATTGAAATACACATGCAGCACGATACTGCTTTATATAATATGTATAGGGTACCTCCTCTCTGTGTAAGTGTCCAGGGTGGGTCCTGGACGTAAGGAATAATCTAATATGTAAAGCAGAGTGTTATTGTCTATATGTATCCGTAGATATTTGGTCACTTTTCGATTACCTGGAACTTGAAACTTTGCAGGTGATAGTTTCGGACCCGAATGGTCCCAAAAAAGTGGAAAACTTTAAATTTTCCTTTGCGAAAGGGTGAAAAATAGAAATGAAATTTATTTCGAGATATTTTTCCAGTAACTAGAGAGTGTAAACTAAGTACGGTTATACCTTCCTATAGGTCTCCAAGTGGCTTGAAAAAATTTAAAATTCCCGAATTTTCTTTTCCGGAGGGTTGATTAAAAAGGGGTCAAATATATTCAACAGAACCACAATAAACAGAAATTTTAAACTTCGCAGTCTTATGGCTTGGACTTCTAGATGCTTTCAGGAAAGGACTATAACTTCTTTTTCTTTTCTGAGGGAGGGGGAGTGAAATTTATTTAACAGTGCCCGAATAACTAGAAACAAGACCGTGTATATCGGCTTGTCTGCTTCCCGTGACTTAAAGTTTGCTAGCAGTCTGTTGCTGTGAGAAAACCAACTGGTAGCTTTGCAGTGACAAGTACAGAGTCTTGAGAACCACTACATTTCTACACTGTATTAAAAATCAAAATATGGGACTGATTTTACTTTAGTTAATTGAAGCAAATGTCATCGTAACTTCTGAACCATTTGAATCTTGTCAGTGCTAGGTAATCAGTATAACTAGGCAAAAATAATTGAAGGTTCTAAAATCACAGACAATCAGAGTTCATTCAGTGATAAATAGAACGTTAAATTTTATTTTATAATTCAAACAAAGACGCCTTTATTATCGCCTGTCGCTCACTCACTGGGAATTTTACACATTAACATGAAATAAATTTAACCATCACCAATAATTCCTGACAACAATAGTTGAAATACATGAAACTAATTTTATCCTGTAAGTAACCTCCATTTTGAGTGTCCGAGTAGCCGACACTTTACCACTTTCTCAACAAAAAATAAATGTTAACAACAAATCAAATGTCGATATTAACAAAAACCATTAAAACATTTAACTAAAATGACTAAATAATTTGAGGGTAAATTAATGAATAATTGTATCGTAATTAAAAAGCGTCTATGGGTGTGCAGTAATTATTCGATTCTGTAGGGTTGTGTAGAAATGATGGGAGTGTGGCGTTCGTTTCAAATTTCACAGTTTATTTACATGAAATGCCAATCCATCAATTATATAAATTTCGAATGATTAAATTAATTTACTGGAAATTATAGGAACGGTGTTACGGTATGACACAACATATCAGCAGTATTTTGAGAGGCGAATTGAAATAATATTCATATAATTCCCTACACCGTAATGAAATTATCTATTAAAAATAAGTATGCATTTTTATTGTAGAATATTGTGAGGAATTTTAAGGGTATCGGAATTGTAGGTACTCTATGCTACTAATGCCGGCGTTTTTTATAACTGCTCTACATATAAAACTTGCTACTTAGCTTCAACGATTAGGTATACGGAGGGGACTTTATTTCGATTATCTTACTTTCTACCTTTTCTTCAATGAAATTTGCTATTTTGGTGTCATTTTTATTCAATATATAAATTAATTTAATTTTACCACAATTCTGCTTTAATGGAGCCCATTTAAAATTTTGTTGTAGAATTAGTAAAAAGGGGAATGTATATTTCCTAGTTCTCAAAATATGTCATATTGGATATTTGAGGCAATGTAATGTTTGACAAAGTTTATTATGTCGCGTTCAAATTTTGTGAAACTTGTACATCAATTCGTTTCATTTTATCAAAGAACTTGTGTATTTTTGGGTCCGCGGGTGAATTTAAAACTGAGCATACTATTATTTGGTTTTGACCGTAAGTTAATGCATATTCAGCAATTAGACTATTTATGAGAAGACTAGTGTTTCCCTTAAATTTTCATCTTCTATCACGTCGTTACGGTCGAGTTGTACTATGCGAGCCAGAATTGTCTCGGGGTCTGCTAGTCGAGTTTTTACTCAAAATTGTCTGTTTAGCCCATAAAACTTTCTGTTACGAATTTAATATCAGAAATGATGATTAAAGGGTTGTTGATGTCTTTACTGATAGTTCAAGTGTTGGTGATGATTTTGGTTTTGGTGTGGGTTATGATTTTTCTGAGTGTTTCTGTTAGTAATATTTGAAAATATTGAATATTTTCTTTTCATGCTCTCATTTGTGGAGGCTAGTGGTTCTTGAAGGTCTGCTAAAAGTGTTTTTAATGCGACATATGTATTTAATTCTTTTAAAGTCTTGTGAACGCCTATATAGCAACACAATAAATTTAAAAACCTTATAAATTTTTGCGGACTCTCCTGCGATTCATGATTCCTTGACTTCGTCTCTTTGATCCTTGAAAATTATTCGGGTTTTGATTGTCGTAGAATTGAGCCATTAGTGACTCACTTACGCTTAATAATTGGTTCAAGTCATCGGGATTTCCATTGAATTCGGGTGTAAATTGAGTCATTTCGATTGTTGTTGAGAATTAATCAGGTTCAAGATTGGGGATAGGATTATTTGTCTAGTTCTACTAGGAGTTTGAGGAGTCTGTCTATTTCAAATTATCCGGGGCGTTTCTTAAATCTTCGTTTTAGATAGTTATAACGTTTTAGTGACAGTGTTAGGAAGATTACACTGATGGTTCTACCTTTTTCTTCTTAGGTTGTCCTTCTCGCGAGGGTGGGCGATGCAGTCCCAGCTTTACGTTCATGTCTTCGATGGGTTAATTTTTCCTCTTTTGTTTCCTTCTTCATCTCCTTTTCTCTTTCTCATCTTTCGATGAATTCGAAGATACAAGACCAGTCACAAACGGCGATTCGACGAGATTGTTTAGGCAATTTTTCTAGTCAGTGTTATCCGTACTTTGGTGTTGAAACACTTGGATGTCCTACCGACTGCGCCATTTCCGAAAGTACCTTTTTTAAGAACTAGTTCTATTTTTGTTATTGCAAATATCGGGTGAATCAAAATTTACAATAGATTATTATGATAGCGCAGGACCGGATTCTACGACTGAGTAGTACCGACTGCTATGTAACTGACTGTTTGGCTGCTCCGTTTTGAATTTCTTTTATGAAGGTAATTTGTTGGATTTATTCTATATTCAAGTGTTGTCTTCAGTTGATATAACCCACGTTCTAATTTATAGCAAAAAAAAGCAAATTTGTTATAGGTTTTGATAAAAAAGTTATACAAGTACAACATGTAGGTATTCCTATATAACTATATTTTAACTGTCCAGTGGTAGGGTGGTTTTGTTGTTCGATTATTCGATTATGTTATTGAAAAAGCAAATGTATCAACTTTTTTGAACGTTGGCCAAAAAAGTACATCTTGACTTACACTCATTTAGTACTGATGAAAATCCCTTCAAACCAGAAGCCATTACACAAATTGATTCCCATTTCCGGCTAACAACTTTTCCCGCCCAAACTGTCGCCTTAATAAAAACTTTTCCCCCTTTTTTCCTCAGCCACGAAATTACGTGGTTTCTTCGAAAAGTCGCCCGACACCCTCACAAAGGTGGTTGCACGGCTCTATTTTTTGTATACGTCGTTCGTAGTTGCGGCCTTTAATTAACCGTCTCTTGTCTAGTTCATTTCGCGGGAAATCCCCGGAGACGTACGTCCGATACGTCCTTTAATCCGGTTAACTAGAATTTTATCCCGATTTAATGCCCGGCTCTTTGACGTGCCACCCGAAAAACTTCGTCACGTGGCTGTGTGTGTGTATATGTATTCAGAACATGGCGTTTGAAGTTGTTTTAAGGTTAATAAAGAGAGGAGGACTTTAAATTTTCCGGATACTTTGCGTTGCGATACGTTTTCGTTTTATTGGTTCTCTGCGGGAGAAATAAAGTATATGCGACGGGAGTTTTGTAAAGATTTCTTCATGTAATGCAATGATTACGGTGGCCCTTTCAGATTATCTTTATGTACGCGAAAAGACCAAAAGATACGTATTAACGACGTTGTTTCAACAATAGCTGCGATAGTTTACTAGACGCATAATGGATAGGTTACGTTTTAGGGGAAGGGATGACGAATCTAAAGGCATTTAAAGTAAAAATGATTTTTTCACACCTTCGAATCAAAATTAACCGCGGCGATGGGATAAAGCGGAAAATACTCGCTGTTTGCTATTAATAACCTTACAAGTGCCAGAAAAGCGATCTGCTACTTTATCTACCGGATTCTTAAAATTTTCAACAGTTGCCAACAATTCCTTTATTACTTAATCGTAAGTTGAATGTTAAACGACGTTATAAAATCGCAGCGTTTATTTTTGTTTGGGATTCTGATGAAGCAAAACTTCAGTCCATTAAGCGAATGAGAACACCGAAATAATGTATTATTTGTTCTTCTGTTTATTTGGTAGACTATCTTCTAAATCTACAATCTCTTCATTTTATTACTTATCGCAGTAAGATGAAACCAACATTATATCATCAGTGGAAATTTGTAGGTTTTCCACAAAATTATTTTCAAACACACTTTGCTACATACATGGAGTCACAATCAGGCCCATTTTTATGTGTAACGAGCGTTACAATAGAAATAAAAATACGCCTTATCATACCCTAGCACACATATACGTAGAAAATAGTAGTGCTTGCTGTACCTGCAGATGAAGCAACTGCATCAACAAGTTGTAGAATTAGATTTAACTACTGTGATAGATACCCCGTCATTTCATAATGCTCCTCCGGTGGATTTAAATTACAAAGATTTTCTTTATTAATCATAACACCATTGGAGGGATGCGCATGGATTTGTAATTTTGACATTTCTGGAACAAATGATTGACCGGTATCACCAAAAGTATATTGCAAATACGCAAGCGGCACCGTCTTCATCCGCTGAAGTTATAACAATATTGAAATCAGATATTTTAAAAATATTTTATATGTAACAATGTGACTAGTGACTTGTGGCATATATTGAGTTAATAAATTTAATAAATGCGCTAAGCACCCAATAAATATTACCACCTTCATCATGTTTATTTACGAATTATTTCGCATTGCAGTGATGTTGGAGGCATTATCAGTTACAACATTGTCTATTGTACTTTTTCGCTTTTTCAAAGCCTTTGAAAAAGTTTTTAATCAATATCACAAACTGTGCTTTTCAGACGTTGTCAAATCACTTTTTTGATTTTCTTAAAGTTGTTGAATTTTAACAACCTTGTTTTAAGTAATAATGACTTAAAACAAAACCTTTTCGAAACCATAATTTCCTGGTCCTTGTTTTACATTACTTTAATATATTTCCTGGGGGCTTTATATTTCAATATGTCGCAAATACCCATGACACGATTTTAAAAAATAATTATCAGTTTTATGTTTGGGTTCCTTGAAATAAAAAAACCTGTATCATTGCCAATTTCTTATATTTCGCGTCGAAACGTCCTTGCGTCCAAATAGCACGCGTCAAACGGTCTTCGCGTCCCAATTGAATATAAAAAATTCTTGGCCTGCACTAATGCGAAACATGGAAAAATTCGCTGCACACAAAATATACAGTGTGATTTGTTGATTTTTCTCTCCAGTGGCTCCAGATTTTTAGACCGTAGGTCACAGGAGACTGAGGATGGTATTCAGAAACGTTCCATAAAATTTTTCCTAACTTAAATGATTACTTAAGTCAGATTTCGTATTCAGAAACGGTCCTTAGGATAAACTGAAACTTGTACCAAATACAATGTACGTTTGCAGATGATGACCACTTAAACTCGCATAAAATTGTTATGGACTATTAGTCGTCAAAACACGAATTCTCCCTTTACCTCCGATTTTACTACATCTGTTTATAATGCAAATTTAACAGCTCGACCACGCTTCAGCGCCGACTTGAGGAATTGTGATGATGTTTCGAATTACATTAAGAGTAATATCTTTAATGGTTGTGTCGTTTAACAAACGTTTGTAGTTCTGCCTTCACCTATTTACTCTTACGGCTCTAACGTTGATACTATTGAAATCAATATGGTATAAATGTTACTGTCGAATATCGAAATGCGGTCACCGTGAAAAATCGACATTCACCTTTCCAGAATCCGAGATAATCAAAAAATATCATTCCTTAACCGGCGAATGTTGACATACAAACTTTTAAAAGTATTTGGAAATAGACAAAAAGAAAACTAAGCGTGATATTCAGAAACGTTCCTTAAAATTTTTCTTAACTTAAATGGATACTTAATTCAGATTTCGTATTCAGAAACGTTCCTTAGGATTAAGAAATCGTAACTTAAACTTATTCTTAAGTATTTTTTAAGTAAAATATTTTCCTAGTCAACAGCAGTCATAAATTCTTCTTGGTAAAGATTTTTCTTACATTTTAATAATATTTCAGGAATCAAAGTTCTCTGTTAGATATTTCTTATCCTAAATATCAAAGTTATGTTCGTAGAAGTTATAGTAGTTTTAAAAATATTTGAAGGGAACGAAGGCTTTTGATATTAAGCGATGGTGATAAGGGAAACACCGTGGTACAAACTGGACTAATTCGAATTTTACAGACGCTGCAGGTTTGCCAAGATGTGTGTAGTCAATGTTATTCTCCCTTTAATTACAGAAGTGGAAGAAATGGAAGCCCAACGAAGAATGCCCACAACTCCTTTGGCACATCTTTTAATTGCCCTCAGCAATATTATTAGGGGACATACCCATCATTAAGTGCTAAGTATCTGCTTCTACCGAGAATCTACTACTTGCCTGATAGATAAACTCTTAAAATGGGATTACCATAAATTAAACACTAAAATGTTTCCATAGAATTATCTTTCAGTCTTAAGAATTATTAATTTAAGGTGAGGAATGCCTTTTCTACATTACTAATGAAATTTGTGGATGATAACAAATATAAACAATATTAGTTATGTTTTGACAGTATTGGACAAAATGAATAATTCTTACTAGTTAAGGAAAATCTCAACTTAGGTAAGAAAAATTTAACAAATATTTGAGAATGCTTTCTGGTAGCACCCTAACACTCGAGCTCTCTGGATTGTGTCCCATTTTAAAACTGTGTGGTACGTTTTAAGTTATACAAATCACTTTTTAGGCGTGAAGTATGATGAATCACAATGTAGAAAAATCAGTTTACATAAAAATTGAAGGTGCCTGTTACACCTGTTACACTACCCGTCTAATTTAAGTAATTAAGTCTTGTGTAAATAAGGCACTAACTTTATTCGCAAAATCGCTTGTATCGTGCTTATTTGTATAGCCCCATGGTAAATTTAATTTATATCTCGGAAATAGTTTTTTGATATTTCGATGTATGTTAAAAAGCATATTTTAATACTGTAACACTTTCAAGATTTGCAATACCTTTTATCGTAATTGGTTGAAAAATGGAAAAAGTACTGGAGTTTTGTCCTAGATAATATGAGCTGAATTCCACAATCCTCTGAACATTGAGAATGGCGAATTTGCCACGCACATTTCATGCATTTTATTTTGATAATTTCATATGAAATATTGTCAAGCTAGAACGCACTTTATGTTTTTCGAAATTTCTAAAATTTAAATTAAAAAATAGGATTAACATAGTATATCGTTAATATGTATGTAGTGCTTGTTATTTTGTGTACAATGTTAAAATTAAAATGTATTGCTAGAAGGTTTCAAAGAAATGAATAATAGCGTTTCGGTACTCGAAAATAATTGCCAAACACAGAAAAAATATATGAGTAACGTGCCTTTCAGAGAAGATATTGTTATAAAAATATTATTGAATATTTTTATTAAACGTCGAAAACGACAAGAGTAAAACGTCCTGCAGGGAAAATTTAGCCAAAAATTTCATTAAACATTGTTGTACATGTTGGACGATAAAATAAATAGTCAAGCAAAAAAAATCTTGAAGCGGATTTTGGGAAAATTTCGAAAAACAGTAAACTGACAAGAGTAAACTATTTTTTTATACCGGCCGATTTTAATAAAAAGCCTACTGGTAGGTTCTGGTATCGTACGCAATCTAGATACCAGGTTTGAATCATTTACGATTTTTAATTTCCGAGAAAAACGTCCTACAGGCATACATACACACACTTTTTATACACACACTTTTTATATACACACATACTCTCTTCTAACACTTTTTTTTGAGTCGGGGCACCTTAAAACGCCTAAAACTGCTAATAACTCAAATGATAAAAATCGTCCTATATGAGATTGCGATAACAATTTACCTCTTGTTAGAATTTCGGAAGTTGTAATTAAAATTTAAATCTGTTTGAATTTGAAGTGACTATATTGTCTTCGAATTCTAGGGAAAATGTGTTACAATTATCTGGCTATAATAAATGTGAAAAATATTCTTTGAGAAGAAAAAGCACGCATTTGGTTTTCCAAAAATTACCCCTATTGATTTTCATCACTTCTCGTTAGCTTGAAAAGCCATCTCAATACGTACAATTATTAACTTATCGAATAACACGCTTTATACGAGAAAAGTTCATTAACTGATGTATTTACAAATTTAACGTTTGTGATGCATAATCAAAGTTTATTCTTGAGGTTGTGATTTTCTGTTTTCCGACCAAATCAATAAGAATAAGAATTAATATGCTTCGAGAATTAACTAAACTCTTCAAGTGATAAATTTTTGTAATGACCTCACCACCATTCTTTTGAGAGACATTAAGTGAAAACAATCCTGATTTATGTAAACTCGTTCGTTCTCTTATTATTTCCTCGTAAATCTAAACGTTAGACAATAATAAAGCTACAAACATCTTAATGAATTGTTAACGCTGTATAGTGGAAAACCATGTCCAGAAATTTGTCACGTATGAACAATGAAAATGATATCCAATATGTAATGGACACAACGTTTCAACAGTGAGTCACGTGCAGATATCATTTATCTCAACGTTGGTAGTTGTTGATATTTATTTTGGAAGCAGTTGAATCATTGTAGAAAGATGAATCAGAACAGAAATTGTAATATATCGATTTGAATTTTGTGGGTGAATTACGTCAACAGATCATTCTTTACCTATTTTTAATGTTCGTATCCGACCTTGCCAAAAACTATATCAAAAATGTACTGTCGCCAAGTCATTTCCACTCATAGCAACAACCTTGAATATGAAGTGTTAATCATTGCACCTGTTTTTTTAACCGTCCATCTACATACATCTACGGTCAGTATCCGTGAGTGAACAAGTAAAATTTACTTTTTTCCAACGTTTTAAAACACCCGTGAAAGTGTATACATATGTAACATAGTATATCGTATTTACGGTGATATTTCTGCCTCGTAGCCGAGAAAATGGTAAAAGCACTTTTAAGAAGACCTCTGTCGAAATGTAAACCTTTTTCTCTGAAAATTCTTGACGGCACCGAAGACGACACGGAAAATGTATGATCGTTAAAGGCACTTTTAACACGCAACAGCTAACATATTGCTCGTTGAGGAGCAATATTCCCACCTAGACAAGACCAGATAATCAACTACCGTTTTAATGGTGGGAAGTGCATTTTCACTTGACTGTTGTTGACGATAACCAACAACCTTTTAACTTTACCCACTGATTTCCAGAGAATGTTTTTCTTGAAAGTCCAGAATGGTACAGAGTAATAAATCGTTAGGGGAAATGTCAATTCATTTTTAACGTTTATCAAACTCGTATCATTATTAATTTTAGATATCCCCAAATGAAGGAAAAAATGAAAAGTTACACAATTGCGAGGATAAAGCTTGATTTGTTGGTGTTACTAATGAAGTTAAGAATAATCTCTGCTCGTATATGAATTGACTTAGGATGGTAATCAGAAATGATACTCAAATAAAGTTTTTCTTACCTAAGTTAAGATTTTCCTTATCTTAAAGACGAGGGACGATTTTTATTCAGAGATTATACTTACAAAAATGTTGGCTAAGAAATATTTATGATAAGATTACGATTTTTCCTAATTAAGAACTGTTCATTTCGTCCAACACTGTCAAAACATAACCTTCAGTAATCTAATATTTTGTTATTGTTTATCTTCATGTAATTATTACATATTCATATATTATATATCAAATGTGTTAGGGGGCATTCCGCATTGGACTTCCTTTTCTTCCACTTCTGTATTTAAAGGGGAATAACATTGCTTAGTGAACCAATTTCAATTCGAAATCGTCCAATTTGTACTACGACGTTTCCCTTATCACTTAACATGAAAAGCTTGTTCTCTTCAAATATTTTTTTAACTATTATAACGTCAACTTCTACTAATATAACCGCGATATTTAGGATTAGAAATATTTAAGGGAGGTAGGTACCTTGCTCCCTTAAATATTTCTTAAATAATTTTTAAATGTATGAAAAATCTTTACAAAGGAGGGTTTATGATTGCTGTTAAGTAAGAAAAGTTAATACTTAAAAAATACTTAGGAATTATTTTGAGTGAAGATTTACTTTTCCCAAGGAACGTTTCTGCATACGAAAACGGACTTAACCTTTAAGTTAAGAAAAATCTCAGGTAATATTTCTGAATACCACCCTTGGAACTTCATAAGTACTTTAACAAAAAACACTTTTCAATCTGTAATTTAAACCATTTCAATACGAGAATTGTACCATTGAACTTCGTCTAGAATCATGTTTACGTATTTAAAATCCATGTTTATAAGAGCAAAATATCAAAGTACAAGAAATATTAAAAAGAATACTTTTGAGTAGAGATTTGGAAATGACCCATTTAATATTCTGAAATGCTAATGTATCAAGAGCATTTATAAAGTGGCCATTTTCCTATACGAAAGCACAGTATTTATTCACCCTCAAACTTCGGTATATTTAACGCGTGCAAATTCCAGTGGCCCATACAAGCATATGCAAAAGAATAGCATGTCTGTATTGGCTATTAGAATCCATCCGCTATAGTTTTAAAATCTTTACGACCTGTACTTATTCACGGTGCAATAAGTTGTATTTTACAGTGCCTTTTTGAAAACGTTTCGATATTGCGGAGGCGGAATAATTCTGGAGGAACAAATGAGGCACAAATCTAAAAATTATCGCATGATTTACATAGGCAAACAGCGTTTAATTTTATATTTCTATGTGTTTTAAAGTAGACACCATAAAATTCATTTCCTGCTAATGTAAAATGAATGTATGAATTAACTAAACTGCCAAGAATAACGGATTCTTCGGATTATCAAGCAAGGTGGCGCCATTGCTCATTCAGTAAAATGGAAATGTCACAATTTGCAATAATACTCGTACTCGTGATGGTATTTTAAAGAAATTATTCAGTGAACAATTTACGATACATACAAAGAAAATGAAGTTTAGACACTACAAATAGTTCATTCAGAGTTGCAAAATTTCGATGAATGTAGGTATAAGTTCATTAAAATCGCTTCATATAGTTTTGAAATGTAGTCTTGGATATGAAAAATTACATTCGCGAATGGTAATTATGGTATCGTTGAAATAAGTCAAAATTACTGGAGAAACTTTTTGACATACCGCGATAGTGATCGAAGTATTATTGATTTCGATAAAAGCTGGTTTAATATTCATGATGTAGGTGATGGTGAGTTACAAGCTTGTGCCTTAAATGCGCTTTTCTCGAGAGGGAGGAAAAATTATTATTTTGCACGCTGGAAATGCAAACGGTTTTATTCTTGATTGCTTTTGTCAGTAAAGGCTGTCACTCAATGTTTTGCAGACTATCATCAAAATGTAGTAATAACATTAATAATAATATATTCCTCTTTATTAGTGGTAGTAAAATATAAGAGAAGTTTAGTGAAGTTATCCTTCCACTTAACCTGCTGACTAGGCTTAATATTGTCTGGATTGTGTAGGTTTTTGTCTGGAATATATAGCATTTATATAATATATGATTCAGAGTGGTATTCAGAAACGTTCCTTAAGATTTTATTTAACTTAAATCGCTAATTAAGTCAGATATTCTAATCACAAACAGTCCTTAGGAGAAATAAATCTTAAGTCGGAATAATTTTCAAGAGTCGAATAAATGTCCCGAAATTTGTTTTTTTGAGGGAGCACATTTTAATGGGTGTAGAGATCTGCGCCGGGTCAAGAGGTTATTCTCGTCGAAAATCGTCATTTTCGAATTTTCCGACAAACGTTTGCATAGCTTATTTCCCTTCATCGGCCATTAGAGACGTATAAATAATGCCTCGAAATGTTTTTAATGTTACTCTCATAAATCTTTTTCGTTGGTTTCCCTGGATGTAGATACTGGAGAGCAAAAGTGCGATAAACGTGTGGCTTTGTTTTATACATCAGGCAATTAGATTATTGGCTCCAGGGAAGAATTTCTAAATATTTTAGGTAATAGTGGAGACGTACAAATGTTCAGGAGTCAGATAAATATTCTAAACATGCAACGATTTGAATGATATTTGATGTTTTAAATTTAAAGCTGTGATTTGAGATTGAAGTGTAACGCTATTTTTTTATAAAGCACTTCTCTTTATAACACAAAAGGTAATTTATTAGATCAACAACACAATCATAAAGATTTACGAACATTTAATGAAAGACGTGTACCTATGTCCAATTTCTTTTATTTTAAAACTTTAACATTTCAAAAATTTAATTTCTACTGAAATATTTTTTGGTAGTAAAGTCATGTGTAAATGTCCTCTCAATAAGTAACTATTTTGTATTCCCATAAACACCACTGTAACAAATTTTAGTGTGGGGGTTGCATTAGCCTTAAAATTGCATTCCAGTCTACACTCAAACTAGGAGTAAATGGAGATTTCGGATTTAAAGACGTACTGTTGTATTGTCATGAAAATATCTTCTGTCGAACGGTAGAATTGCCGATTAAATGGGGCGTAGTGAAACTTGCACCAATTAGAAAACACTTTTGCAAATGATGACCACTTAAAACCTCATAAAATTGTTATGGACTGATTGTCGTCAAAATACAAATTCTCCCTTTACCTCCGATTTTACTACATCTGTTTATAATGCAAATTTAACTGCCCCACCACGTTTCAGCGCTGACTTGAGAAATTCCTACTTCATCTATTTACCCTCACGACTCAAACGTTGATAATACTGAAATCAATCAATATAATATAAATGCTACTGTCAAATATCGAATTGCGGTCTTTCTTCGATTTTTCTTCAATTTTTCTAAAGTACAGTGATTTATTATTCGATATATTATTGGAAAATAATTTTTTAACCCACAAGCTCGCGTAAAATTTTCTCAGCTTTTCGATTAAAAATGTTGCTAATTTCCGGGAAAAACCGCAAGTGGCAAAAACTAGCATTAATTCTAAAAGTAGTAGGGGTGTGTTTAGTTTGAAAAATCTCTGAAACTGATTTTGTTCGGAGTTACACCTACAGTTATTACTTCTTAATAAATGAGCACGCGAAGATAGAGAGAAACCAGTTGAATTTAGAACAAAATTCAAATCAAATTTCCATTTACAAGCATGTTTGTACGTGTAAAACCGAATGATGATGATCTCTATATACCTCATAACCTCATTCATATATATTAAAAGTAAAAATTATTTTTTGACTTTCTTCAAGCTCCTAACTAGTGAGCACTGTAAATTAGAGTTTAGAAAACATGGTTACATGTTCTCCAGTTTGTCGGTGTAATCGAGATTTACTCGATTCTACTATACTTTATTCTACTATACTATACGATATTTTACTAATTCCCGATATTGGAAGCTAACCATATATACGATAGGAATATACTCGTCATCGTTTCGTGCTAGTTCCTGAGACTTCGCCCGTAAAATCGAACTAAAAAATTACAAGCCCCGTGGTAAATCTTTAATCGCGAATCGAAATTCCTTAATCGATAACACCAGTGGCTATTCTCACGTCCCAAATGGTCACCATCACCGAAAGTTCTAATGATCGTGTCGTTATCCATCTTTCTGTAACGGTTTCAGTTTGACGAAAACCCGCAGCACATTACCGCTATACTCTGTACAACTCGCCGCTTTTAATTATGTAAAAGCATTATTTTTAGATGGCACACCGAACTATGGAAATAAATAACAACTATTAATGAGTAGGCACTGACCTAGTTCACTTATCTTTCTCTGCTGTTCGACGAACGTACTGGGCAAAGTTCGAATTTATTTATTTACTTTATTCGCAGGTTAACTCTCATTACATTATGTAGAATGTAATAATGGAGTACAAAAAAAATGTCGAAAATGTGTGTTGTATGCAGCGGTTTTATACAGTAACTAAAAACCATTTATTACACTGTTTTCATCGTTTTTTTTTCATCTTGGTAGGAGTGATGATCTAAAGGTTTACTTTTATTCTTTCTATTGCTTTTTGAATCAGCCTCCTTTTGCTTTCTCTCCTCTTTGTGTGGCTGTATCACAATGCCAATTCTATCCCATCAAGTGTTGTTTTATGCCCAGTGATAAGTTTATGTATTTTATATCATCATCAATCACTTTTCTACTGTGTTCACCATTTTCGTTTCGTAGTCCAAACTTCTGTCCCAGTATGACCTACTAGCTTTAGTAGTTTTATTCAACTAATAGTCATATCATAGTAAATAATGTAATTAAGTTATTATGCCCTTCATCGACCCATTTTTTCTTCTGCTGTATGTACACCTAAATATTTTTTCCTGATGTTTTTCTGATGCTTCCGTTTTTAAAGTATTATTTAATTGTATTTATTTGTGTATTCTTCAAGTAATTTTCCGTTATGTAGTTGGAATCACCTTCATCTTCAGCCATGATAACCAGATTGTCTGCAAACAAAAGTATATTAAACTATGAACCCCATAGACCTGTACTTTGATGAACTTTGTTAATGCGCTTTTTAAGGAGTGAAATAAGGTTGGTGCCATGCAGCAACCTCGTCTTAATCCTAAATGAGGTATGAACATTTCTGAACATTTATACCGTATTGTGACATAACTGTACTTTCCCTGATGCCACTTTTTCGTTGGATTTATCTGAGGATGTTCTGCATTATCATTTTTATCCGAAGTCATTTAATGATACAGTATGGTAACTTTTTTTAAATCGATAGATGCCACATGTAATTCTTTCTCAAATTTCTTGGTTTTAATTCTACATAAAAGTTTTTAATGACGATGAAATAACACTGTTTTATGAAGTTTCAAACTATAAAAATGCCATTTAAAACTTTTCAATGCGTTTTATTGATCGGCATTTTTTTTACAGGAGGTGTCATTTTATTAACACACACTGCATCTCCTAACAGTAAAAATAAGCACAAAAATTAGAAATCCTGAGTAGAAACTTAAGTCATGTGGAACAATTTAAAGGATTATCTTTCGCAAAAAGCGATTAAAAACTCTATTGATGAAAATTGAATAATTAATATTTCACTAAATAATTAATAATGTACATTGAGCTTGTCATTAAAAATGTATGATGCATGATTAATAGCTCAGAATGCGACTACTGTTGCAGGTCCAGTGCCCCTCGAGTGTTGTGGGAGTAGTCTCTCCAGGATCCTTCAGATTTCTTTATTAGGCATTTCTGTATGTTATAGACCATTGTGTCTACCCTGAGGCCCTACAATCACTTTGAGGGGTATATATTATTCCCCACTTGTAGAGTGCTACTTTGCATCCTAACACTATTGAGTTGGCTCAATATTTTCATTTGCAGGTTCATTCCAGGGAGAGGCGTCATCGGATCCAGCTGATCAGCGGGCCTTTGCTCTTGGTAGGTTATCCAACTTTTCATCCATTCTTTTCTGGGTAAAAATTTCTGGAAGTTATACCAGAACAGTTTCATATATTGTGATATATTGCTCAGTGTGCCGTGAATCGGAGAGTATTTTTGATGAGTGTGAGAAACCAAAGAGTTTGTATAGATCTAGTTGTTCCAAATACTATCCTTTTTGTTTCATTTAACTGGACTTGTACTGTGCTGCCATTTTGCGCGGTCTTACTCAGTTTTTAGTTTTACTCATGTTGTTTCTAGTCCTGTTGTTTCAAGATATGAGGAAATTATTTCAGTCATAGGTTACACCATCTGGCTCCTAATAGATTGGGGGTTGTAAACGTGCTGTAATTTTCTTCCCCTTGCGTTTTACATCCGAAATTGCATGTGAAGTTAGGAGTGGGTACCTACGGTGTGTACCACTTGGTCAGTTGAGGCGTATGTTTGTCGTTGAACTATATTCAGCTGCTGAGTATGTGAAGGTCTAGCCTTGACAAACTACTAGGGAGTTTCCCAATCATGTTAATTTTTTGACAGGTTTATCAGATGTAAGAGAGCAAACATTACCAAAAGGTACGTTGACATTGGTGGTCCACCAAGCTTAATGTTCATTCCGGGATTTGTTTGAGTGTGGTCCCGTTTATTTGTAATAAAACTGGTGAAATATTGGTCAAAACATATAGACCGTGCAATGGCGCGAAATTTGGATTTGTTTGGGAATTTTCCTTCTGTTTAATAAATCAATATTTAGTCCTTATTCACACGGGGTTACTTTATGCTGGGGTTTTATTTACTTTTTATACTTACGAAATTGATGTTAGACTGATAAGGGAACTTCCACGAATTACATAACGCTAAATTTGTGATGAAAGTGAAACCTTAAACGTTACATTGGCATAAAATCCCTGCCCCCTTTAGTTACAAAATGTAACGTTTCAGCTTTCTACCCAGCACCCCATCAGCGTTACGTAATTTATGGACGTTCTTTAATCACAGGGAGTGCAGAAGTTACATTCGTCAGACAAAAAATTAACAAACATATCTTTATTTTACGAAATAATTATTGGCGAACATTGATCTGGTCATCAAAAATCTGTAATTTTACTTGATACGATATTGTTGTAACGTAAAACGTTTGATTGATTTATACTACGAGAAGTCTCATATGATCGAAGACATTTCTGTTTGACATTTATTTACCTGTTCCAAGTAGGCGTCATACGAAAAAATTGATTAAATAGGTTAATTAGCGAGAACAGTTTGTATAAAAGGAACAGTTTGTGTGATTTAAGTTGTGAACCCACTGAAAACATTGCATTATCATACATTTAAAGCTTATTGTATTTTTGACACATCGCCTAGTTGGGTTTCTTCAATTTGCACTTCTCCAATACCTTCAATCTCACTCATTTATTATCCATTAAGATGCGTTGAAGCATGTAAAGTACGGAAAGAAATGAGTTATTGAAACTTCATCGAAAAATTTAAGTCCCACCGGAATTCGGCATGTTGAGCATCGCGTAACTGTACAGGATCAGCGGTGATGGTGACTTCTCTGAGCCTACTTCGATAAGGAAAAATGTGTGTAAGGTTCGCGCAACCCAGGTGTCCACTTCTTTCTTCGTTCTCTTTGCCGTTCAGTCTCTCAATGCTACGCTTGCATAGTTAACGTTCTTGCGAGGTTCTTCACCTCTTTTAGGGGGGCCGTCTGACAGTCGATTCTCATACCTCCACGGCACGAACTTGTTGCTGTCCGACGCTTATTTCCTGGTCCTGGAGGTTAAGAAAGATCGCTGTCATATTCGCGACGACGGAAGGGGAATCGCAGACCGCACACTTCGACGCCATTTTACCGAAAATTTTTCATGTAACTGTCGCACGCTGTGCCCCGTGGGACTGTGATGTGAATTTGTCATAAACGGGGTTTCGATCGTGCTCGCAGGTGCCATACTGGACTGATTTCCACTACGTTCATAAACTGATTAAATTTGTGGTTATAAGCGATCGTCTATGATCTATAACGTAGTTATGAAACTTTATTTTTGTACTCCCAAGGAAGTTCGTACGTTTGATTTCATATTCCGGATTTATTCCAGAAAGTGCTGTTCTTCTGGTTATAATTTAGGACTAGTAGTTCACCTACCTAACCTACACCTAACCTAAGTCTTCACTTAGCAAAGCCATTCATATTCTTTTGGTTAAAATTGGAAAATAGGGAAATCAAACCCATCACTCCTCTCAAAAAACTCCACTTGACTTCAATGGAACATTTCATTTGATACCCTGGGTTAAAGTTAGAAGTCGGAATTGATCCAGAACCTTACGGTCAAATAAACCTTAATTCTATTGTAGTAGAAGTCTTTACATCATCGTTTATTTCATAAATAATTTGGGTTCTGCGCAGCAGTCATAAATTGAATTTTATATTTTCGGTCCAAAACTATAGCGTCTCGTGAAAAATTTTCAGGCTGCACATTGAAAACCTATACGTAACGATGGATCCATTAATGAAACCCACGAACTGCAAATCTGTGAATCCTAAGGAACCTTAATGTTTAAATCCATGATGTCTGAAACTTAATCTCGTAATCCCGTAACCTCTTAACCCACAAACCTCAAACTCCTGTCGTTCACCCTCGACCCTAAACATATAAACCCCAAATCCCTTATTGCTAATCGATTTCTGATAAATTGGATGGATTTTCTTCATTATCTCAAATATTTGGCGTCTTCGAAAACAAGTAGTAAATCTAGTCCAGTCAAAGATGTCTTGTGATATGGCTTGTCGAAAACTGATTGTACGAGAGACGCAACCGGCATTGTTAGATTTTTCGTTACCTTTAAAACTAATGTCATAAGAAATATTTCGCTCATGATGCAGTAGCGACATCTAAAAAAACAGTGTACTAAAACTGCAAAACAAAAGGACCCTTATTCTGTCATTATAATAAAAATTTGGGCTATTAAACAAGGGAATAATCCAAATTTGATAATCGTTACTAATGTACAACATGCCATGAGTTTGTCATACTGATAAAAACGTTATATCCTTTTATCCTCTTTTGAGGTGTATCAGCGTTGCAGCTTATTAAGGAAATAAACAAACGTGCAATGACTTAGGATCGGTCTGTCAGTAAGCGAAGTGATTAACTTTCTTACGTTGTATTTTTTATACATTGTAATTTATATCGGTAGGGAAATTCAGTCCTTGGTTGAGAACTAACCCATTGCGTTTAAGTGTAAGTTCTAATAAACAGTTTTAATTGATGGATTTGAAGATTCAAATAAATATAACCAGTCATGATTATTTGTATCGTAATAATACTTTGTCATTAATAAACCAGTTGATCTACACGTGATTTTCATGATTCTTCAACTTTCCGGAAAAACAATCACTCGAGGTATAAGATTTGGGACTTTTCCGAAAAATAACTCGACTCCCCTAAATCTAAACTTCAGATTTTTTGGTTAAAATTTCACTGAAATTCAGACAAGCTCAAAAAAAGTAAATGTCGGTCTAAGCAGAACCGTCTTAACCATATTGGGCGCAGGGGTGCAAAAATCCTCCCACGCCCCACATGTCCATAGAAAAAATAACAAAAGTTAATTTTTATGTTCCATTTTTGATATATTTTTTACATATTTATTTTTGAACATTGAACTCAATTTTCTGGGCTTTTAAGTTGGCAAACTTTTTAATGATATCATCTGTTTTGAAATCTACGTTGGATTCGATAGGAAGTCACAGAAAGTGTTAAATATAAGCGTAAGAATGTTGGAACATTAGGAAAGACGGAAATTAATTTATTGGGATAAATATAATGTAATACATCGAATGGAGCTGTTTTTATTTATGAAAAATAAAGGCAGCGATTCCAACTCATTGAATAGATCTTTTTCATCAATCTAGTTTTGTCAATTTTTGTTCTATGTTGAGACATTATGCTTCTTTTTTTTTTATCTTTTTCCAGTTCCCTCAAGCTTTCAATGTTTTGCAAAAAGAAAAACTTGTTATTGTGTTCTGTTAACTAATCGAATCTTTCATTTAATTGCAAGATCGTCGTGTCAAGCAACAAAAAATAAAAATTTACTTTAAATTTTGTTTTTGGATCTAATATGGACTCGTCTGCAGCCTCGTAATTAAAATGTCTTCAGGTTTACATTCTAAATTTTCGGCAATTAATTTTGAATCAAGTAGCAATTGTTCAAATACTGACTTTTACAAAGTTTTATTTAGAGTATTAATTTTTGATAAAATGATATATCATATTACAACGGAACATACGAACCTATAAGTATTAAGTTCTGACATTAATGAACTTGCTTTGTTGATTGTGTCACTGTCAAACTTACCATTAATAAAAATTGAGTAGAATTAAGTAATTTTTTAGTGGTCTGGTTGAGATGATTCAAAAGTCAAAACGCTACTATTGTGTCTGCTATTGAAAATTTAATATAGTGGTTTATTTGTATTTTGTTAGTGACTAAATGCTTTGAGCGGGCGACTGACAATATGTCAAAGAGACAAAGAGCGGGCTGTGCGTGTCAAAGGATGCGCTTGGACTCTTCTTACAGTATACTCTTTTTACTTTGCCGTGTGTGTTTTTTTGGAACACCAATAAAATTTCATCCTTGTATTTAAATTGGTTTGCACACAAAGCCGAATGTACCGAAAAAAAGCATGTGACGCTTTTTTAAACGATATTGGCGCCTATGTTAGTCTGGGTATCATGAATGTTTAAGTAATTTTCAGAACTAGCAGATTACACATGGTATATTTGTTTTTATATAAGGCGATTGGCTTGCGCCCCCAAGGCCCTGTGCCCGTGTGTCACGCACCCTCTGCATCCCCGGATAAGGCCCCTGGGTCTAAGTACAATTTTAGCAAAAAAGGAAAAACGTAAAGTAATAATGATAATCGTTAAAAAAAAACAATTTTCTCGCCCGTAAAATGCATTTCCTTCATGTGACAAACTGTTTTTAAGAAGAGATCAAAAAGTCTCTCCGTCTACTTTAATTATTATCTCCTGATTCTTGCTTTTTAATCAAGTACCCTTTCTTGATAAATTTTCATGTCGGTATTAAATATTCTTCACAAATATTATTAAACAAAAGGTGCAACAGTTCAAGCTGTTTGTTTTTATTCTTCTTGTTGAAAACTTTGTGACTAAATTTATTTCTTTATTATTCATTGTACAAATTTTTCAAGAAATTTTGTTGTTTTCTTAGACGAATAGACGTTTTTGCTTTTAAATATTCTTGACGAGCCGATGTACCTTGCTTCACTCGGATGTCATTCCCCTTCTCATCCTCAAAACGTGAAATTTGGGATTATTGAATATTTCTGAATCATCAGGAAGCCCAATGTATAACCATACCGAGTTTTTAATTTCTAGCTATTCAGTAACTATCGCATGCATTTCACCCCTTCACTGCCTCGGTAAGTGAAATTCGGGGATTTTAAATGTTTTCCAGCCACTCTGGAACTATTCCTATGTAAAGCGTCAAGTTTCTAATTACTCGAGATGTACCCGAGGATAATATCGACAAAAATAACTCTCTACTTTCCACTCCCTCGGAAAGGCCCTAAGGCATAAGCGTGCAAAGTTTAAAGTTACTAGCTACTCGGACACTTAAATACATTTCATTCCCTTTTCTACCCTCTCGGAAAGAGAAATTCGAAATTTTTAAGTTTTCAAACCTAAAATAAAACAACCTAACCAGCAAAGAAAGTATATTAACCGATCTATTACTCGAATCTGTTATCTGAAAAAGTTTGGTAGTTTAACAGTTTCCAATAATTTATTAATCAGTCCCAGGATGGTTGTTAAAGAATTACCATCGTTTATTATTGTTTGGCGAGAAACGTATCCCCTCTTTGTTTATTTACCCATTCGGAAATAGTAGTTTTGTGCGGTTTACGATTTGAAAGCGTCATCTGTCTCACTTAGTCACTCTGCTAACTTAATCACATCACATAACTTAATAACATAATTACTTCAAAACGGGCATCATGTGAGAGTTATGTGCGAGTCTCGTTGATGTGAGACCAGATTTTCCCGCTCATATCTCGGTACCCAGGAATAATTTTGGGATTTTTCGAATCTCCATTGCCGTGTGCGTGCCCATACTACACGTGTGACGAGTTTCAAGTTCCTAGTTGTCCTAGAACTATCGAAATTTGTAAAATACACTGACACATTTCCAGCTTTATACGTCGGATTAGATACTGCATTCTAAAGAGCTGCATTTATGAGCTGTTATGTAATGTTGGGTCGATTCAGTTCAATGTGGTATATTTAGATATATTAATTGTTGAGTTACTCAATATAATTAGAAGTTTATGATCGAGGGGACTGTCATACGAATCAAGAATAGATGATTTTACATTTTCACTGCCCACCCGGCTCTGCAAGGTAATGACTGAATGAGTAATTCAAGAGAAATGAACAGCCCGATTTCATTTTATTGCGTCCTAGATCTCGACATCTAACAATATTAAATTTTCACTTATTAAACGAATAAGTAGGCTTGTGATCTAGAAGAATTGGAAAATTGAGCTATAATTTGCATTCTCGTCTGAAAAGATAAGAGGCGAAAAGGTAAATGACCCTTGCCGGTGAAAACGTAAACGTTTTCGCAAACCTCCAATGCACATTTAATTTTTTCTCAACTAAAGCTAGAAGTAAATTATTTACGATGAATTTTCAGTGTAAATGTGTCGCCAATTCACTTATTGATTAGAGCACCCTAATATGCTCAATACCCTACAGAACTTCTGATGAACTCCCGCAATTTCGTAAATTTCCGTGATTGTACCATTTGTTAATTACTTCAACTTCTAATTTAATAGCAGTACGTTTTAACCGCTTTTATGGAATCACTCGCCTTTTCAAAAAGGAAAATAGAAACACCGTAAATAAGACCAAGGTCCCGGTGTAATATTTATCGTCTGACAAATCGCAGACACTTATTCATACTGAAGGTAGAACACGTCTAAACAATGGCCACCGCGTGGTTCTCATGTGGATGGATGGATGGATAGATGGGCAGATGCAGCAATAGTTCGGATATACAATTTGTATTGCAGGATTCAGGCCGGTGTGGACACGTTTGGCGAGTGGGCGAATCGGCGCATATTTCAACATGAGAATGAGTCGTTGTACATGTGTTAATCCCCTTCTAAAAAGAATAAAAAGCGTGACTCATGTGTGGAGGAGGAAAATGTTATTTTCGATACGAATACGAGAGCCCCCGGTGAAATCAGTTCTCATAGACTTTTGATCTGATATTCAAAACTCCCCAACCGGGGTATAGTGAAATATTGAAGTGCATACAATCACAATGTTGCATATATAAGAACTGATACCGGGTAAATCCAGCTATCACAACGAAATTAAATATTGCAAATCACTCGCGAGTTTTCAACTTCCAGTTTTTTACTTAAAACATTTGTGTTCTTTCATGATCAGGATGTCCAAGCCAAGTTTGTTGCAAATCTACGTTCGTTATGTGGATGCCAATATTCTGTCAATCTTTTTGTGGTCGCTGTTATAACTGTTGTTTTATAAATCGATGTTTTTGCCCATCCAACCCATCCAATACTTCTTTCACCTTTTATGGTTCTTTTATTTTCTCAATAACAGTACTTGCTAAATGATGTTTTTTCCATCTTCTGCCTTCCATCACATCAATACTTTATTCATGAATAAGTAACACAAATGGAAAGAGTGAGTCTCCTTGTCGAATTCCTGTGGCTGCTAGGTTTCCAGTGTTAATGCTTGTGATGCTTGTTTCTTTGTTTGTTTTAGCCAGTTGGGGGAAACAATGGGCAGAATCGCAGAAAGTGTGAAAATGGCCACCGTAGACAAGTGTTTCTATCTATCAGACGTCACCAGTACGGTGCAGTCTGTTCAAAAGGATTTGCAACAAATGAAGGTGAAGCATACAAGAAATTACATCACACAAGGGGCCGACCTTTTGGGATTTGTTGTTTGTATTTGTAAATTTGTATTGTTTATCACCGCATTTTCTCACATTTCCTTCATTTAGTTATCCTGGGGTTGGATCTTGACTCTTGACAAACCGACCTCGAATGTTGGGCCGAAACCGCCATTGTGCGGTTTTCCCCTGATGTCCCTTTTAGTGTGTTATCATCGCTTGTTCCAAACCCGTCAAACAGGCTGCACCGCACTGATAAAGATCAAAAGTCAGAAACACGTGTCTACGTTTGCCATTTTCATATTATTTGCGGTTGTGTCCGTTATTTCCATATTGCAATACGTAGCAAAATATTAGGTCGAAGTTCAGTTTTCCCAGCAGTATTGGAAAAGAACTTACAAACTCTGAAACGTGTGCATAGAAGGTGCAACGAACGGAAACTGTTTTCATTCAAATGCGAAAAAGTTATGAGCGAGAGAAGACAAGTACGTGCAATCTGCCAGGAAAAGCTTTAAGAAGACCACCATCAATATAAACAAACTTGGAGAAGTGTGCTCCTCACAGCAAGGAACGTAGGTTCATTTTCTTATGAATTTCGGGCGTTTCATAAATTAAACGATTACGCGAGGAACGTATTGTAATAAGGATGGGAAGGTCCTATGAAGTTTATGATTTTCTGTCCAATCGCATACACTTGTAGTTATATGTAGTCGTATGTAAAATATACATAACATTTATAACGTTGGTGTCTGAAATTGTCTCTTTTTAAATCTGAGCAGACCTTAAATTCGATATTATTTATTCATTTAAAATGACCAGGTCTATTTTGCAATCAGCTTGTTGTGCTTCATACGTAATAACACAACAATCGTACTGTGTGTCATGTCTAATATTGTAGCTATAAAATATACTGGTCTTGCTCATTAAAGTCGATAGGTTTGTGTGCAGTATACACATTAAGATATAAATAGAACAAAGAAGAGTTAATGAACCCAAACCTATTTTATTAAAATCACTTGAAAGGTATCAATAAAAGTAATGCCAATAAAATTGTTAGTTCATTTTAATTCATTTGACGTGAAGGTAGTTACAGTGTATACAGTCTTAGTCATTCCAATTTTTATTTTGTTATGATCAATCTTAACAATTCGCGTGTGTTACGATTGTTAGGATTTTATATCAATTCAGATTTCTTTAGTTGGGGTTACGTATAACAATTATTATGAGGTCCCGGCTTAACATTGTACCATGGTATCATTTGTTTCGATTGACGTAATTTTCTATCAATCATAACAATCACAATTATAACAATTTACTTACGGAGTGGATTCCATTGTTTTAGTATACACAAATTCATTTGTAGAGTATTGTTACAAAAGTAAAATGAGTGAGGTGAGTGCAGAATTTGGGTTTCAGGTTGCTAGTACCCATCTTCAGCAACTGTACAGTGGAAAAAACAAAAGGTTTGGTAATGTTTTGGGGGGGGTGTAATGTTACAATAAGAGGTATACTTACAAAAATCAAATACACAAATTTACCTTTAAACGTTGCAATCAACTTTAGGAGTTCCCACTACGTTACAAGAATTGTGATGAAATTCATCTCGCACAGAGGAAATGGAAACCTGTAAATGAAACGTGGATTATTTATTGTGAACGACTTCACAATAAATTTCTATGGAATTACTATTTGAATTTTCAATTTCAAATTTCTACAACGCCGCGACAGATAACTAGCACATCTTTGCTTCCTCTGTAAAGCGATTTTTATTGGTCCAGAAACTGTAAAATTACTAATTAGCAAAAAATTCCAGTCCTGGCCCACAAAGACACAGATCAAAGAGTGGCTGCAGAGCGCCGCGCTTTCTAACAACAAAGTTTATCTTCATTGGAAGACTATTGAGTCTGGGGAAATTGTCGGAAAATACATTCCCCAATCGACAAAACTATGTCTGCTTGCTCTACGTATGATTCGAATAACATCACCCCACATTCGCGGATAACTAACTTGTGTACGCTGGTCGCTATAGTGTAAAAGGGTTACGCAATTTTTGTGGCGCGTTTTGCAATATTTTCTGCGTCCCACTACTTTAGTCCCACCCCGGGAGTTCGAAAAAGCGACAATTTTCCTGTCACGGACCGAAAATGGTGGACATTTTTAAAAATAGCGGTTTTGTGACTTTCCTTCGCTTGTTAAACGTGGAAGAATTATGCTCGACGACTCCTTTTAACCGTTGTTTACGCCCAAAAAACGTGGTCCCGTCCCGCGAGCTCGAAAAAACAATACCTTTCGAATTATAGACCGAAAAACCGATTTAATAAAAATCGCTTTTTTCCGTTTTTCTTGCCCTCAAAGCATCGGAGAATTACGCTCGACCATTCTTTTCACACCGAACAACTTTTGTACTTTTAAAATTTTTACTGTAATAACAAGCTCTTCGGTTCTCTGTTTAACATCGACTTAATTGAAGTAACATCCGCGAGTTTTTTATATTCGAAGCACATTTCCTGCAACAACTTGGAAAATATCGAATTTTCGAGCTCACGGTACGAAAGAAAAGATGTTCGGCGCGAAAAACTCTTGAAAAGGATCATTTACAGTAATTCTCCTATGCTTAATACACGAGAAAAAATTGGTGTTGTTGCCATCCCAACTTTCTCATATGAGACGCGTGTTCTATATTAGTTTACAAGCTCGTAGGAAACTCTCAAAAGTAAAGTGCCCTTTAGGGCGATTCTAGGAAACAACGTTTCAAATGAAATTTGTGGATATTGGATAGATAACTCTAGTAGCAAAGTTTGAAATAAATCACTAGAGCTGATTTTGAAGGAAATTAAGAAACAGGAACCTCAAAACGCCAAGACCTCAATTCATAAAATCGAACTGGAAAGAATACTTTCTCATTATATGAGTACCTCATATGAGAAAATAAAAAACAATTGAATAAAGGACACCTTCCGTATGTTAGTAAACTTCATGCACAAATTCGCACATATTTTGATACACTTTCACGCATATCTACATTTCAATATACATATATAATCAAAGTTAATATATTTCAACAGTCACTCCTAGGGCCTATAACTATTTTTAAATCAATATACCGTACCAAAATAATAGATGGAATAGTACTAAAATAATAGCTATTATACGAAAATCACCGTATCCAACGAGATAACTTGCGTTACTAGTTAAATTCTCAAGAGTAAAATGCCCTTTATGGCGCTTTTAGAAATACATGTTTTAAAGGAAATTTCTAGGTATTAGGTAGATAAGTCAAGTTACGAAGTTTGAACTAAATCACTAGAGGTGTTTTGGGGATCTGAAAGACTTCAACATTCTTGGAGGTAAAGTGCCCTTTAGGGCAATTTTCAAAAAGTTTTAAATTAAAGTTATAAGGTTTTAAATAGATAAGTCAAATAGCGAAAGTTGAAATAAGTCACTTAAGTCGTTTAGGAAAGTTAAAAATTCTCAAGAGTAAAGTGCCCTTATAATGGTTTTAGAAAATAACAAAGTTGCATGCGCAATGATAATTAATATTTTATATAAAATAAAATATTATATATTGTGGTGATATAAATTGCGATAGGCATGTATTAAGATAATAAATAAATAAATATACAATATTTTAATAATATAAATTTGTTTAATTTGTTTGTTAATATTTTTATTAAACTTTCTGTAAAAAAGTCATTGATTATTTTCTCCGAAAACTCACGTAGCTTCCACATGAGAGGGGGGGAGGGTGTCCAACAATTTACAATGGTGAACTACAACCGGTCGAACACTCCATACAAGGAAATAATACAATATGATGGAGATATTTATTCAGAGAAACATGTTTAGAGCAACTTGTGCCCATCTCCAGTCTCCTGTGCTTATTTATCAACACATATCAAATAGAACAAAACCACAAAAGGTTTTTCAAAGGTTAGAACCAGTTTAGCCAGATTATTCAAATTTCCATTAAAATCCTTAAATGAACGATACAGAACACAGGATGATCGGTGTATTGATTGTTTCAGGCTTCTCACATCGCATCTAAGAACTGGTTCACTCCAGAATCTCGGCTTTCCAGAATTCTCCATTCCCTCAATCGAAACTAATATTTGTGCAGCAATGCTCTGTAGTTTCTCGATGAAATTAAAGTGAAATACGCATCGCGGAAATTTTAGCATGGCAAAACAAGAAAACTTCGTAATGGATTCCGTTTGAAGACGCCAGTGATCGCAAAGGGAATTTCATTTTGCGAACGATCGCACACTTTATCTGCCTAATTAATTTCCCCGGTAAGTAGAAGTAGTCGAGATGGGGTTTAATTATTTTATTAATATATAAAAACACACGGTCAGTGCAGGCGATTTCCGTACGTTCCGCGAGCCGAAATCAATTTATCGACCGGGGGTGTATATATATATATATATATATATTTCGTCTGTCTCCCGGCATCTCTTCGTATCTGGGTTATCCACAAATCATGGAAAATTCAAGTGACGGGTCGCAATTTAAATAATTATCGTTTATCGAACCGTAGTAATGGAGTAACACCGTCTATCGACTGTGGTTCCGGGTTATTTTAGGTATCGTACATACGCGTATAGTATTAGAGGGCTCGGTTGGATCTGAATGAATTCGGCCGTATTCCTTATTTATCTGTCCCCACGAGGGTTGAGAATCGGGAAACCATCAGTGACCGGCCGATAGCCGATAGCCGCCGGATGGAGATTTAAGTGGGGCAGTTGATTAGAGTGGATAAATTATTTAAATGAAAAATCGATGATAAACTACAGACTTCTAATTGAATAGATTATCCTATTGGTTTCATTCGGCTTCACTGCTAAACACAAAGGATAAATATCGAGAGGATAAAAGTTTGTCTCTGTTTTATTAATTGCTGGAAATAACCCAGAAAATGCGTCAGCGTAAATTCAATTAAAAAGGTGAATATACTCCGTTACGCATCTTATATACTTTATTGTAGTCTTACTTCAAAGATTATTGACGGATAATTCTGTTAACGTATAAAGAGAGCTACGAATTACTTTATTTCAGTCGTATTAGGCATTTACTCTCGTTTATTCCGCACCAGTTTTAATATTGGTTTCTTTTTTCGGCGTACATTACGTTCTGTTCATACTTATTAAGACTGCTTGTCCGCAAGCTCATCCGTACCTCCTGCGTGCGGGAAAGAAACGATGTATTCTATTTTCAATTTGAACTGACATGCTTACGGAAATCTTAGTGTACCGAGAGCATTTAAACTGTCTTGTTGCCCTTTACCGAAACACAATATTTATTTGCGATACTTCGTGCAACGGTTCCTTGTATGACTGATCCAGTCAGCCAAATGGATCATAAGCAGTATGAAATACACATCTGTATCGAGCGTTGCAATGGAAACATTATGGTCACCTCTTGATACGTCCACGATTCTGCATATCAAACAACAAAACGAACATTACAGGTAAAATTAATAAAAATTAGTAATTGCTATAAGTACTTTTCACGTGCGGTACTAAGGCAATGATTGTACATCATCAAAGGACGTAAAAACGATTTGAATTAAATATTTCTACTGGCTATATGAGCGAAATGATTTATATGCGAACACCACTTCAGATGTTCATCTAAAAATTCACCCAGATATTTGCATTTGCTCACCCTAGCGTTTCGCCCTGGTAGTTTTCGGGTAATTTGTGGCTATAATTGGTGAATGTGACGTATACAGATTTCTCTAGATTTAATTATAATTTGTTGATTATTTAACCCCTCAGCACATTTAGCTCAACTATCTGCAGAATACAACAATACGCTGTCATCTGCATAATAAATAAAAGGTAAATTGTAAGTTTTACAATTTTTAAGTAGACTTGCTGCAATTCCTCTTATACCATTGTTTTCAAGTAATATATTTAATATTATGATATTTCGTGGTTTACAGTGTCAAATGCTTTTGTTAAACAGTCATAACCGGAGAGCTTCTGTCGAGATACTCATACACAGGGTCTGTAACAAGAGGCCAGGGCTTGGCTAGTTCCCAGTCAAAGAAATGGGACAATAGTTGGAAGCCTTATTTCGGCCACAAGTCTTGTAAAGTGGTATTTTCTTCCCTATTTTAAAATGACTGGGTAAAACTCCTTGGTACCGTACCAAATTTAAATGTGCGCCCTAGGGATTTATTTACAAGAGTGCTTATAACATTGATTGCACTGACACATCTCATCGATCTCACCTGACTCATTTTTTAATTGTTTAATTACACGCAAGATTTCACCTTCAATGATATGACACAAAAAATGGAGTTAGCATTAATTCGAGGTTTTGGTAGGCGGAGGTCTTTCTCTATCACTTTAATACCCCTTGCGCGGTTTGATGCAATACTAGTAAAACATTCTTGAGGATACCAGGATGGAGTGGCGGGAAACACCAATTATGTTGCATTTGTACAGACCCTGAACTTATCAAACGTTCGCCTTTTAAATCAACATTTCCTTATCTCAAATTTGTCATGTTATTTGTTTTCTTTAAGTTTCTCTGTATCCTGATTTTGTTTTAAGTCTATTTAAACCTCTCTTGCCGTGCATACCAATGTTCTAGACTTCACTTATCCCACACTATCAATTCCTATATCCTGTTTCTATACCATAACACAAACTTTAAATAAAACTAGGGATACCTGCCCTTCGGGCAGCTTCTCTGCTGATCAAACAACGAGTAAATATATTTCCACCGATATAAATCACTTGTTGTTTATTTCGCGTTAGTGTATCTCATGTAAAGTTTCATAATTTCATTAGGCTAAGTCTTCCATAATTCGAAATGTAATCATAAATATTTGTCCAAACCGTGTGTACTGGTAACGGTTTGTCGTTTCCATAAATTAAAAAGAAAACACTGCGATAAAATCGGTAGTTTAGTTATATTCACAGAGGAGTATATAATTTGACACCGTGGATCGATTCTATTTTGATTCAATAGAACACTCGAGAGGCTATTTAACTAGCGTTTGGTTTGAAAGTGGATCGACTATCGCACTTAAACTCTACGACTAAAAATCGAAAGTGTCGAAGTCTCTTAGAGCGCATGTGTGCCAAAAACGGTTTCGTTACGACTTTTTCTTTTGATATAGCCCGTGGAATGATTCCCATAATTCTGCGTTCAACCAGTAGCTAAATTAGATCTTATTAAGATAACACGAGGAGTGATAATGTATGTACATACAAACAGTGGATTGTCTGGTATCAAACCGAAGTTGCTATCAAAATAAAACACCTCCACAAGTATAATTAGCTCCTATCTCGCATAAACATACATCATCCAACAAGCCGTTCATATATCTTAACATTTAGTTATTTACTCCTAATTCCCATTCTTCCCTTTCACCTTCATAATTCGCTGAAGATCCAATTCCACTTCTGTCACTACAAGATAATGTGTTAAGAAACCAAAAGTAGAGATTAGATGGAAACAATTGAAGCTCATCAAGTAATGTAGCAAGATTGTAAGTGCAGTAACAAGACGTCGTCTGCAACAGATGTCTACTCAAGGGTCCGGGGGCGGCAGACGGGGGCGGAAAATCCTTCCCTTTGCGGTGTCGCTTCTTGTCTCAACGAGAGGCGACAGCCAGGGCCGGAGATTTCATCCCGAGAAACACGTTCGAATTAAAAATATAAAAGATACCAGACGTTTACGTGCGGATCGCCGTAGACGACCTACATAGGGACTTTTCGCGTTACCGTCAGAAACCGACATCAAGTTCGTCATTTGTGACTCGAAATTAGATTTTTGTGATTGATGTTTTATAATGATGTGTCGTATTGGTATTTTTCTATTTTTGGGGACTGTAACTATCCTATAGGGCTTTAGGAATCGACCAAGATCTTAACTTATACTTGAGTAGTTTCGACATTTTATTAATATCCAGTAGGATTTTCGGACGTATTAATTTCAAAGGACCTAGGAAATCCTCTAAAATTTCAAAAATCTAGAAGAATCCATGTCGATCCTTAGGCACTTTCAAGAATTTTATTATTAATGTCAAAGGACCTAGGAAATCCTCTAAAATTTAAAGGATCTAGAAAAATCCATGTTGATCCTTAGACACTTTCAAGGATCAGAAAAATTCACAACGATTTTATATGATTTCAAGGATATACAATTTGTTTTCGGTTTCAATTAAAGAACTTGTAATGATGCCGGGGGAGCTTAAGGATTTAGAACAATCCTTATTGACATTTAGACAGTAACCTGAAAGCCTGAAACGATCCTGTAGGATTCGCTGGAATATTAACTGAAATTTAGATAGTTTGGATGTTAAGCACTAAAAAAATTGATAAGGATCCTGTAGGGTTTGGGTAAATTTATGCAAAACTTGTTAAGGTCTTAGATTTGGCTTTCAGATGGTTCACAAGAACGCAATAAATTTTTTCAGAGTTTCAGACGTTAATTCGACCTCTGAACGACGCTTGATTTCCTCATGTTTTTTCAAAAGTGTGCGAGTCACCCATACCACCATTTTTGTTCCATAGAAAATTTCCTAACAAACAACTCCAAAAGTTGATTTAGTTAAGTTGTTCATTTACGTATTTTGAAATAAAAGTTACAGTGAGGCTAATTTAACAGACAACGCAACTGATGACGATAAATTGAAAATATTAAAACAAGGGGGAAAATCTTATCGGCGACTGTTAATAATTCTACATGAAAAGGTGAAATTCAAGTAATAATGTAGCAGAGCACAGAAAAACACTTGACATTGACTGAACTAAATCCCCAGAATATTCATGAACATAAAAATAACAACGCCGAGTTTGTCAAAGGATCAAATGAAAATTTTGTTTCCTTTCAAATTTGCCTCCTTAAACCCTTAAGCACGAGTCATATACATAAATAAGTAAATATTTGCGAAGTATTTAGTATGTTTCAATTTTATTTGACCGGGAATAATACTGCATTCAATAAATAATTCCGTGTTCAAGAAATTATATTACACGTACAATAATTTGCGAAGTTGATGTGTTAACAGTGTTTTAAGTGGCATACACGCAAGTAATTAGCTAGACCAAAATAAATTTGAAGCAAGTTATTGCTGTTTTAATTAATTTATTTATCGGCCAATTTAGCCGTTATGTAATGAAATTTCGTCACGAACTAATTGGAACAAATTTTTGTTTTTCCTGCACAATCAATAATAAAACTTTAATAAACAAATTATTAAATAGCTTTAAACCTTTTGCCATTTTGTTACATTTGCTGAGCTTGAAATTTCCATTTCCACGACACAGTTTTCTGGCGCCCGTAATTTCATGGCACTTTTCAGGATTACTTTGAATTTAATGCCGCGAACTAAACAGTTTGTCGATAACAAATATTTCGCTGTTAATACAGTAATGGTTTTAGGTAAATTTGTTATTGGTAATGGCTTTGAATGTCTTATAATAGGTGAAAATAAAGTATACGCACGTATGGTTTAAGTGTGGTTTCAACTGCATTTCGCACTACCGGAATCCCACCGACTACTTAATGTTTTACTACTTTCGTTATTACTAAAATTTATTTTCCTTCAAAATATTGGCAATAAAATTTTACTTTATGACTTAATGCAGTAACGCGATCTAAAAGAATTCACTTAAGATCGGATTTTATTTTAATGGGGATTGTAACAAACTATTGGAAAAATTTGTCTTTTTCGTTTTATATAGCGCATTTTATTGAATCGCAAAAAGAAAATGTACTCTTCATACAGTTGGTGTTTCACACCATGAAATAGGTGACACGAAAATTGAAACGTAATTTTATGGCTCTGTACTCACATTTCGTCAATAAATAAACGAAATGCCTTTTTATTTTTCGTAAAGTGGAGAGAAAACACATGCACAGTGAATCGACGCGGTAGCAATGGCGCGACATACGCTTATTACCTATTTAGAATTCCGCCTTCTATATGATTTACTTTCATTTATCTTGTGCTGTTCATAATTCGCAATACAATACGGATTTTAAAGTAAAACTTCAGGTCGGGAGCTTATAAGCTGTTAAACACCGTATTATATAAGTTGTAGACACTTAAAAGTTGTAAGAACTCAAAGTTGCTAAATTAAAAAAAATTATTAACTTGGTTGAGACAGGGCAAATACACAACTTTTTGCTTTGGTATTGATTATAATACTTTGGTAATACGGTAATACGTTTAATCTAAGATGTGTGTTCAAATAAGAGTATTCTTATGTATGTATGTATGTTCGAAAATCTATGAGCACTTCTTGATTATCTGGAAACTTGAAACTTTTACAAACTTTTAAATTCGGACCCTGATAGGTTCAAGAAAATTTAAAAACTCAGAATTTCCACTTCTGAGGGGGTGGAAAAGTAAAATTCATTTCACATAGCCCGAATAGCTAGGAACGTTAAACTTGGTACGCTTAGAGTTTAAGGACAAGATGTTTCAAAAAATACCGTAACTTCGAAATTTGCTTTCCGAGAGGGTAAAATTTATTTTGTCGGCTTTACTGTGAGGTACTCGAGTAATGAACGTTTCCAGACTATATCTTGAAAAATGGAAACGTGGGGTGGAAAAGAAAGCTTTGTTTAAGTAGTGTTTTCTAAATAGGGACATATTGAAAAATTCGTTTGGTTATAAACTGGGCTGTCATGAGGTTCAGAAAAATCCAATTCTTTCAGATTTCACTTTCTGAAGGAGTAGCAAAAGTTGGATGAGGTTAGGTCGGCTCCTGAACGAAGCAAACATTGGTTTGTTTAAAATAATTTTCCTACCTTAAAACAGTTTTGATACTGTAATGTATCCGGTAGTATGTGAGATGATTGTTTTTTTCTCGATATTGAGATGTTCCACCCAGAATGTGCCCCGTTAAAGTTCATTCAGAAATTGTTTGCGAGCTTTTAAAATCATAAAAATGAAGGATAAAATAGTATTATATGCAGTTTTTATAAAATTTAGTTACCTTACAAAAACGGGGCTTAAGAGCTGAAGTTAATCTCCGATATCCCCATTTACAATGGGATAAGGAGGAAATGAATATGATAATTGCGACTCGGAATTCAATAGAAGTATAACTGATGCCCTCTTACTTTTTGCCATAGTTATTTTTAGCAGGTTTCGATTGGCAGCTATGTAATAATTTGTTGGGTATTTTTAATTCTCTTAGTGTTATTTAAATGCAATTTCAAATAATATCGCGTGTTACTTTAACACCTGTCTTGTACTCTGTAGCAGTATCAGTGCGTATTCTTTTTCTCTGTGGCTGAATATTTCTGTTTAGCTACTCAGCTTTTAGACAAAAATAATCAAATAGTTCTCTTTTAGAAGAAACTATGAATTTAAATTAACGATGAAGAATAACATCGTACAATTTATAATAAACTCATTCAGTTGAACTTATTTACATACGTACATGACACAAGGTATGATGGAGAAGATTCAAAAATCATTTTTTCTCTAATGAAATTAACTTATCAAAAACACTGTCACTTATGGAAGAAAGCGATAAAATTGTGACAGATAAGTTGTACATCTTTCGCAAGTTGTTAGACTTAATACAATTTTTGTTCGGTGTTTAGGTACGTTTTGTCACTAAAAAGATCTTTAAGGAATTTAATTTTAATCTCGTTCACGTAGTCAACTTTTAAATTGAAAATTGGTAAGTAGAGTAAACTTTGACTGTATTAAGGTATTGAGACAATTGTAGTACCCTTAATTACCTATTCTGTAAGTAATGTTTTGAACGACATTTTTTTCACTAGCTCAAGAAATTTTACGTAATTTTAGTTTGCAAAGTATGTTGTGAATAATGTTCACCGAACCTGCAATAACATACATCCACGCATATTTTTGTATTTCGATGTTTCACTTTGTACGAGGTTCATTATTATCTTTATTTTGCTGTAAATTATATCCAAATCAACAGCCTAGTACATTAATAAACAGCCTAATTAAACCCAGCATAGACATTAAACAACTTCTTCAAATCCAATTTATAAGAAGCTATGAAGTAGATATAACAACCTCTGATTAACTTTTTTCTGATATCGTTGGTAATTGCAAGTCGGTTTTCCGGCGCAATCCGACGTCCTGAATTACATATTTAAATCTGAAAATTTTCAGAAAAATTCCTTACATCATTATATTTTAACAGTAAGTTTGCAGGTAAAAATTTGAAACTCGCAACATTCAACGCGCCAAGTAATAATAATGCGCCAGTATGCTGTCATCTTATAAACCGAATAAACATGATTTTGAACAATTTTTGATTTTCGGAGAATCGATTGATTAGGGCATAAAAATGTCAACGCGAGATGTATATACAATATTTGGTTGAGGTAAACCTAAAAACCATAGTTTTGTTTTTGCTTTTCTACTAGAAATTCAGATTTTATGTTTCCTCACTGTTACCTAAAAATAACATGCACGTCAAGAATAGTTCCGTTGCATCTACAAGGCGCCGTTAATGGATACAGTTATAATAGATCGATTAATAACATTTGTCTGGAGGTTCAGAGGATTGTTTGATGCGATAAGAGCGATTTCTGAAAACAAAACTAATCTGTTAATATCTACTGCAACTAAAATATTACGATACACTATCTATTTTTCCTAGGTAGCTGCAATTTAACAATAAAAACTAATAATTATCTAATGAAATTATTAATACTTGTAATAAACTATGGGGATAACGTAGTTATCAACAGTAGTAATCGAAATCAGGAGTGTATTACATAAAATATGGATTTCAAATAACAATAGTACAAAGACTGAAGTATTTAATTCGATCGTAAAACCATATTTTGCTGTATAGTTCGGAGCCTTTAACACAAACAATGGAACAAACTTGCAAGTACTCATAAACAGATGTATGCTACGAATTTGGTAGTTCCGAAGGATGGGATAGGCAAACAATTTTTATGAAATTGTACAGGAGAAAAAACACGGTATGAAAGAATTGAGCGGATTGAAAAGATAGAATAGATGCTGCAGTGTCATTTGCTGCACAAATGCAAAATCTTTAAACATGGACACGATACTTGATGTTCACAAAGGCAGTTTGTATCGCTGTAGAAAGTTTTCCAGGCAATGTGTTATAGTGCCTCATACGGTGTGTCCGAAAAAGTTGACAACAAATGGAAAAAACTTATTATCAATTTTGGGGAAAAGAGTCATTCTTGATAATAGGTTTTCCAAGGAGGAATGAGAATAAAATTGATAACAAAAACGTTTTCCATGTGTTACCAACTTTTTCAGACATACTGTATAATTCTAAGCAGCCTTAGCATTATCCTCGCTTGAAACCAACTTTTCTGTTCTTCTGTCAACAATCCTTTTGAAGGTATTTTTTTCGACTGGGGAATAATTATCAGCTTGATTTAGACTTGCGTTTTCGAATGTTAACAAAATAAATCATCAAAAATTGAGTTGGTCAGTTGTTGCCCTACTTCACTTTAACAGGCCTGCATTGAATGTATTGTAATTTTGTCGCATCGCGAACGTATTCCTTTCAATTATAACGATGTTTTTCGTAAATTATTGCTTTTGGACCCTTTTTGTTCGCCCCTTTCGTGAACTTCCTCTCTCTTCCTCGCTTTCTCTCTCTCCAACTCTTGAATCTCGGAGGCTTTTCAGTGCAAGTCCGGTAATAGAATTGTCGCTCGGCTGCATCCCTATAACGTTGGCTTTTCTAGGATACTTCTAACTTGCAGTTTTGTTGCAGTCGAGGAATCGACAATTGCTCTCGAGAAGCAGCGTCCAATATGATTTTTGGCGGAGATAACATAGACGGCAGGGATTCACAGGAAAAACTGCAGTCATTACGGTTCCGCTCCGTAATATCCGTTAAAAGATCTTTTTTTGTTTCTTTGAATCTCAGCGATATTGTTCGATTTGTTGATGGGGGAAATGCGATATTGATCAGGCTTCCCTTTGTACTTTGAAATAGCGATAATTTGGAGACGATTTGATCTCGAAATACCCCAGGAAACGCACGTAGAATATTCGTCGTGAGAAGTAAAAAATAAAAAGCTATATTTCGCCCCAGAGAGGATTTATTCCTTGTCACGCTAGTCACCTTTAAACTCTCGGTTTATTTGAAATGCGACATCGATCGGATTCTGTGTTGGTACATACGTCGAAAACGTAGGAACCGTTTTGATTTGATGTCGGGATTACAGCTAAAATAAAGTTCGATGAGCGCTTAAGCATTCATTAGACACTTTTGAGTTATTCATTTCAGAAACGTCGCTTATTCTACAATAAATCAACCCAATACGTTCTACTTACTCGTCACCACAGAAAATAATTTAATGAAGATATTTACTCTACAAGGGCAGTCTTGTAGAAATTCTTGTGGACTGCTAGAGTGGGAAAATGATATGATTTCCTTGCCAGAATCTGATTTTCCCACAATCGAAGTTAACTTTGAAAAAATTTTACATAGCTGAATAGCTCATGAGCAAATTTTTCTGCTTTTACACATTCGTATTCAGCTCTTTCAAGTAGCTGGTGACATCACAATCAGATAACCATGCCATCATCTCTCGAAGGTTCGACAAGTATGGATTTGCCCTCGATATCAGTAAAAATTTACTCTTCTCTTAGCTCATACGATCGCTTCAACCTTTTGCCCTCACTAAGCCAGAGATCCTCAGAATGGAAAACGAGGTCTTTACATTCCGATTCCAAGTCTTGCAGGAATTGTTGGAACTACCAGTAATTCAAACCTCTCGATTTAATAAAATTTACACGGAAACAACTGATCTTCACTTCTTTCCAGCGTTATAGGAGAACAGCTTGTTGTATGGCTGAATTCTTTTCTAAACTTTCAGATCCTATCGCTTCTTGGCCGTCCTGTAAAAGCTCCATATATTTGAAAATGTTTGGTGGTATAATGTGTTTTTAAATTGTAATCTTTTAAAACGTCGACGGCTTCATTACATATCAAACAAATTGGGTTGCCCTTATAAATAATAATCAAATATCCTTAGGTCGACTTCTCGTGGGAGATCCGACATTATGGGTCAACTTGTCGGTATTTACTACTTGAAAGTCCCGATATATTTTAGAACCAGAATTTTTTCAAATTTTCGAAAACAAAATTTACCAAGCCAACTTCTGTACTTCCTAACTAATCTTAACGCAAATTGGCACGAATCACAGCTATTTCTCCTCCTATAGCACTAAGCGTCGTGAATATTTCTGAATTACTGGTACGATCTAGTCTAGTCGGTCGCAATGTTGTCTTTTTACTTTTCAACAGTACCAAACTAACCGAAAGTAACGCTCCTTTTGTAAGATTGTAATTACCTCGAGAGAAATAACTCCAAACATTTCTCCTACAATTTTTTTCATAACCAGAAGAGGACAGAACAAACTTCAATACTTGTTGAGTCCTTGTCCTTATCACCAAGATTCGATCCCTAGTCCCTTTTGACCTAAGAATTCCTTTTATTTTTCCCTTGATGAGGTTTAAATGCAAATTTTTCAATACAATGAACAGTGAATTTGGAAAAAAAGCATCAAGTAGTCCAGCACTACAACTGATAGGAAGCATAACTGATGTTATAATCAGTTAAGGAGTCTGCCAACAAAAATGCATTGAAGCCGAGTAAAAAAGCAAAAGCAATAAAAAAGAAAACAGATTTCTATTCAGATATTTGTATATAAAATTAGAACATGATAAATTAAAACACGACAAACGAGATGAAGCAAGGTTAGACGAGAAAAGCTATTAAAAGAAAAAGAAATTGACGCTATAAATAATTTTGCAAATGCAATTAATAATAGCTACTACAACCATATAATGTCCTAACAATTTTTATCAAACGTTTTAATATTTATTGGTATGAAAAATATTAACCATGTAGGACTGGACTAGTCAGCATCCGGTATGTATAGAGACTTTTAGATTTTGTTATTGTTATCTTATTTATCAAAAAGCTTTGGCACAATGGTCAAATTTGAATAGGCACTTTCCGACTAAACACGAGTCATTTAGTACTAAATATCCTATGAACGATGCAAAAAACTTCAAAAGGATCAAGAAAAATCAAATTTTGTATTGAATTAATGAACGCAACCTTGCCATGTTAATGTTACAAGTTTTGTAGTTCATCATTTGTAAAAAATTTAAAGATTTGCCATTATCTGCTAAAAAAAGTAAAAGATACAACAGTCAAAATATCTATCGAATATTCCACCCCATAAAATTGTCAATTTCAACAGACGTATAGAAAAGTGTGACTGACATTTGAAAGAAAAAATTAATCGCAATATACTTGCCTACCATTCCATTATACACCAGAGGCGGATTGTGTGCAGACATTTTCACAAGAAATTTCCAAAATTATAGAAGTTTCGATTAAGGCTTTCAACTCTGTTGAATTTAAAGAATTTTTGGTTTAAATGGAAAGTGTAGCAACTTCTTTTGCTGCATAAAAATGTACTCGCTTCTTTATTTACAGACGGTAACGCATTTCACTTCAATAAGGTTACACTATCAACAACTAGCGGACGCTAAGTGGATCCAAAATTTTTATTTCATGACAGACGAATGACAGATTCGTAAAGAGACACAACTTTTTCGATGTTAGAAGTTATTGCATTTGAAAACTGATTATCTCTTTTTACTCAAAGCTTTTAAACAGTAAATTTCATTCACTTTCCAAGCCTGCTGAAACACTGCTAGAATATTTGGGCAAATAATTTTGATAGTGACATTTGCCGTTTCAAAACAACACTTTTATATGTGAGGGAAGCTTTTCTCAACAGGTTTCATCAGAGCAACATTATCCTTCGGTAAAAAACCTTTTACTGCTACTGTAAAACAATGTAATGTATCTCCATTTAATGTTTACATTGGCAGTTTCGAAATACACTGAATTTAAGAAACAAGGAATTAATGAGCTCTAAATTTGAATAATATTATGTTAATATGAAAATATTAGAGGCAATAATTGTGATGATTTTTAAGACTTCGAGTAGATTTACCGGTTTATATAATCAGTTAAAAAAGTAGGGTTTGTTCTTCCTTTCCTTATCGGTTTTACATATTCATGGGAAGTCTTTTTCAAGCATGAAATTTAGGAATTAAACTATAGACATCTTATTGGTGAAACCTGGAGTCGTGCCTAAAATTTAAAACAACATACAAACTTGAATTTCTAAAGGGATGGGCAGGTTTCACACCAAGTGCTTGTCAGTCATTGCCGTGATTTAATTTTGTAGATACCTTATTTACAATTTAATTTTTATAAGTAAACAAACCCGTCTCACGCGGTTTCCCCTCCTTAAGTGTGGATTATACATGGCTGTTTTATTGACGTGAAAACTACTTCAGTTTAATGGCTGTATATTAGAAGAGTACTTATCAATTAAAACACCTACCACCAAATTTCATTAAGTCTGGCTCCAACTAAAATTTAACTATACTAAACCCAAATTACGCGTTTCCATTAAATTGAAAAATATTCATTCGCCAAAGTATACCTATAACTCGCGACTCTTTGACCTGGACTGGACATTTTGCGTACTTGCCTACAGTCCCTACAGTTTTAGGAAATTGGTTGCCATTTATGGTTACTGTTCCGCTCCCATGGGTTGTAGCGTGATGTACAGCTTATAACGTTCCCTAATAACGCAAAAGAAGTATCAAATTGGAACGGTAGTTGCTCGGATTAGTGCATTCAAACATACACCTCTTCAACTTTGTAATATTATCATAAATGAGGCCGTTATTAAATATGATATTAAATTTGATTCGGTTTAATTAGAATTTAACGGTTCTATTCATAAACACATTTTAACGTTAAAATGGGTTTTAGCTTAAAGTACGTTTAGAATGTGTTCGACAGATGTAACTACGGTTTTGTTCCGTGTATTCTTAACATCGAGGTAACTAGAGTTACCTTAGTAAAACATATTCTAAACGCATTTTAAGCTAAAATCCATTTAGCGTTAATTTGCGTTCATGAATAAAACCGTAAAACTTTAAGGAAGGTTTATTATGTGAGTAACCGGTGTACCTACCTATACAGTTCACGTTGAAGAAATTTGATTACCATATTAAATTTCGATTGTTTTACCGTTGATATTTGACTCTATCGAGTCCGGTTAGGTGAATATAACGTTTAAAATTTACAAATGGTGCCCAGCCGCGAAATTTGCCATCCTCGACTGAAACTCAGCTGAAGTTTAGAGTTTATAACTCCACGTTAAAAGTAATGTATTTGTGAACTTAAATTACGACGACATTAAATATGCGACAATTTTAAACATTACAACTCGTGATGTATACGTTAGCCATTCGCAATAATTCCATAACATTTTTTTTATATAAAAGGGAAATGACTAATTTTCCGTAATAACTCGTTGATTTTATCCAGCGACGCAGTACATACAATTAAAAGGAGAAATAACGTTAAAGTAACGTTCAAGTTTTAATTTTTCCAGCCTCTCACGTTGACGTCGTCGTTATCAACGCTTTTAAAAGTTAATAGTTACATATGTAAATATGCAGTTAATTATTAAATTGTAACAGCGCGTTTAAATGCATTTTCCGACTTTTCGTTTACTTTTAATTGCCTTTTTCGCGCTGCCAGCCAAGTTTCGATTTTCGTCCTTAAACGCTTTTAAAAATTCAATCGGACGATGCTCTACGCTTTTATAAAATTGCAAAAGTTTAAGCAAAGATTGAAACTTAATCAATCTAAACAGATTTGAGGCGTTGGGTCGCATCATTGGAATAGAAAAATTAGTAAAGGGTAATAGTTACGCAGTGACTTCGCTTGGTTAAAGTTCGTATATTTTCCTTCAATCATTCTTGATAAAAATTGATGGGTTTGATTTTCTAAATACAACTGACTTGACTTAAGCTTTTCATTGTGGCACCGATGAAGTTTATTAGTCCAGCCATATTTACATTATAAATAACTTCGAAATCCACACTTGCTTGTATCGCACGATATTTTCATTGTTTTCTGTTGGAGTAACTCATGGCACCTTGTGTGTTCCTTGGAAAATTGCTATTTTAGATATTCAAAGTTTAACTCGGCAAGTAATATGCATTTATACATTCGCTAAAGTTTTGCGGCAATCACTTACCAAGTTTGACTTTGAATATCTCGACTCACTTAAAAACACACGAGTAACCCAGGGAAAATAGACAAAAAACTTCAGTCGTCAGACATGGATTTTGCACGGGATTAAATAAAGCCATAAAAATTAAAAATAACCTCTGCAAAGTCACCATTGCCATAGTATTTGCCATAGTTTTGGGGGCAAAATGCCTTTGCGGAGATTTCATTTTCAAAATTCTCTTTTTTCCGTAACACCAACCAATCTAAAGGCAAAGAGGCTTAAAAGATCGACTTTTCAAAAATATTGTTTTGCAGTACATTTCACAAGAAAAGACACATGAGATACGTTTACGCTTTCACTAATGACACTTAACCATTTGTTTAGACATATGGAATATTATATAACTTACTGGTTACGTATCGTAACAATAAAATAATTGTTTTCCTGTGCGTGTCAGGAAATAGTATTTCAGAGAAAATTCTCACAGCTTTTCCATAGCTTTTGCAGAAAGTGCCACACGTTCAGATATAAAATAAAAATCACATTACCTATTGAACCGCACTTAATGTTGATCCTGTTTTAAAATAACTTTTTTCTGTACGCTTAAAAAGTGCTTCACATTAGATAGAAGTTGTGGATCGAATTCTTATATTTCCAATTGCTCATATTCAAAAAAGATGTCTCACATATTTACTTCAGATCATGAATAAAAATTCGAACAGAAATATATCCTTCAGAGGTTGCCATTTTAAACGATAACCCTCTTATTCATAAACGAGTTTTAAAGCTGAAATGGATTTTAGCTTAAAATACGTTTAGAATGTGTTTCACTAAGGTAACTCTAGTACCTCCGTGTACAGAATACACGGAACAAAACCGTAGTTACATCTGTCAAATACATTCTAAACGTACTTTAAGCTAAAACCCATTTTAACGTTAAAATGCGTTTATGAATAAGACCGTAATTCTTTAATTTGACTGGAAAAAATCATGCTCCACTTTAACTATTGGAAAAAAAATTATATTCCTAAACCAGTAGTTTTAACTGTCTTCAACCCTGACGATAAAACAAACGCTATGTCCATTGGGCCATTTAAGCAATTATTTCTAATGAGTATATGCAAAAATTCAGCGACTTCGCAGTTTTTCCAAAGAACAATACTAATATTGCTGTGCTAGAAAGTATTTTTAGCTTTAAATGTTTCCCAGTATATCTACGGTAAATTGCTAAAAGTGTAGATCTGTGTATTGATTATAAATATTCTTAATATTTCAGTGTTTGACGGACATTATACTTGCCGGTGTTCATTTTTGTTGTTTCGAAATAATCAATGAAAATTACCCCATGAACATCCATAAAAATTAACGCCATGACCTGGCCTGCAGATGAAACTACTGTCTCCGCATTCTTTGAAGCTGACCAGTCCCTTTCAGTTCATTATTTTGATTGTTGCTTTGTCTCAGGTGTGAAGTGACGGACTCTTGTTTTATCCATGGTCATAAATCGGCGCATATACTCGATTGTATTGCTGTGAAACATGTTTACAACAGCGTTTTTGTTCCATATTGCGCACAGCTTTTTGAATTTTCTTCACGATCTCTGGTGTGGCCACTGCATTTGGTCAATCACTGCGATGTTCGTCTTGACTGCTCGTAGGGCCTCGTTTAAAGTCGGTCACGCAATACTCTACTGCTGTAAACGAAGGAGGAAACTTCCCTAGATTAGAATCTTTAATCGGCTTTGATATTGGTTGGACTGAGACCTTTCAAATAAAAATTTTGTATCACAACGATGATACAATTTTTCCCACTTTTACAAATTCACTATTGATAGCTATTAAACAACGCAGCGGCTCCAAACTTGCTGTCGGATGATATGGCTGTGTCATACCATCGTAATTTCGTCAACAGGGGTTGATGATGAAATACACATGGTTAAATATATAAATCATTGAATTAATACAATTTTAACCTATAAAATGCTTACATTTTCGATTTCCACAATTTTTTTATTATGCGTAGTCAAGGGTTGAAAGACTGCAACAAATTATAAACTGTATTATATACAGTTAATGGATTATAATTCATTATCAAAAAGCAACATTAAAACATTTCAAGTTGTTGTAAACTGATTTGTTTTTCTTTAATTTTGTTACAAGGGGTACTTTCTAGGGGTTTAAACTTAATAAAATATAAATCATGTTGCAGAGCAAAAAAGAATGTTTGTTCTAATAATTTAAACATGATTTCGAATCATAAAACGCTTCAATCTTTAATTTCCCCAATTTTTCTACAAGGGGTAGTTAGCATCCTTAAAGGCAAAAAAACACATCGGGACCATATCATTTTGAAGCGGAGGGTGAAATATGTTTAATTACAAATTTTGATCAAAATCTATGTCGTCCAAAAAAATTTGAGAATATTCTATTTGTACCCTCCTACACTGGAATATAAGAACATGTGTAATTCTGAAATCAATCATTGAAGGCTCGAAAGTTACTATATGTTAAAAATTGAGTTCAGACTAGATTTTAGTTTGAATATTGCCCGAATATTTTTGGATTCCGGCCGTACGTTTCAGAACCATGTTTAACATATATATTCAAGTATTGTATTGCAAATAAATTAATTTCGGATATGTGATACATGTAGAACTCCTCTTTGTTATGAAATTATACTATTGTAAAAAGCTGAATTTCGCAACTGTGAAAGTTTTCATTCAGCAACTTGAACATGCTTTCGAACAATCGCGGTCGGATTTAAATACATGGAGGGAATTTAAAAATTCTAGTGCATTTGCAGTAACTGCCTTATAAGTTATGAAATGTTTACTAGCCGTCTGCTTTAGTTTTAGGCATAAAGGGTGGTTTTCGATCTTGCATTATTCGTATGCGAGTAATGAGAAGAACCGCGAAACGGAAATTATAACAAACGCAGTTCGCAACTCAACTAGTTGATTTTCTTCGAGCATTAAGCCACTAAAATGTAAATAAACAAACCGGTTATAGGCTTTCTTGTCTTCTCTTGTTCTCTTTGTCAACCGCCGTTACTATTTTTGAAATACTAAACGGAACGAATAGAAGCAAACAAACGTCCATTGTGGTAGAACACTCTCTATCTGCTAGTCGACAAAACGACGATCACATCTTGCATCCGTCGAGAGTCAGTTTTAATGGAAATCGAGAAAAGAATGCGTTACGCGAAGACGTATTTTCCTTGGAGGAAATCGCCGACGCTAATACGAATTTAATAGCTCCAGCCCCCCTCGAACCATGCAAACACCCCCTCCCTCGGCCCCGGTCCCCATGAGCGCAGATACTATCTATAATGGCCACCCTTCAATATCCTTACCACTGAGATTGTCGGAAATACGTCGGCCGGTGTGTGCATAATAATGAAACACGTGAAATGTGCATGAGTCACCTGCCAAAAAAAGATGCAAATAACGGCCCCTTTTGCGATGGGGGTGAGCCATCAAAAGAGGTGGGCGTGAAAATACAGCTTTGCCTCGTTGACGTTGGTTGGTTGTCCCGTATAATGAAATAGCTCCAAACGTTCATTAAACGATGTATTTTAAGAACACACAGCGTCGAAAATTATCGATACGAGTTATTGATCCACGCCTGCCGTTTGAACACTGCACTTTGTCGTTTAATCTCCGTTAATTGAATACGAGGTTTTGTACCGGGAAGAGTAAATTGCTTTCTACACAATCACTATTTTCTGTATATTTAAATTACAACAGTTTCATCGGCTTTGCCACTCACTGTTGTGTTTTAATATTAATAACAATAAAATGCGTGCAGTGAAACAACATCTAATATCTCATATTCATCACTTCCATTTTGTGAAATTTTAAAAAGGAATAACATTACATTATTTTATTCGGTATTACAATCGAGTAAGTATCGTGTTCTTTGAAAACTATTAAACCTTAATCAGCATTTTCTTTTCCATCATCATGCACTTAAGAATTAAATTCTTTCTCTTGCAAAATGTGTTTTTTAATTACGGGGTGATTTTCAATATCGATCATCGATCCGTCTTTGATTCCTTGTACATCAAAAAATCCTGTTCGTTACAGATGTGCCAATTGGATTCTTAAAGAAAATATGTCCCGATTATTTTTGATCCAATCGTGAAGAAAAGTTGGTAAAAGCTAAAGGTTCAGGAAAGACAAATATATACTTAGTTCATTACTAATTCTTCGGCAGAAACGCCAAATGGTGCCACTACTCTGGGATGGAAGGCTGACTGTAAAGCACAATTATTATACGTTTCTGAAACGGGAATAACGGTTCAACACAATTTATGTATTAACTCTTCTGCGAGGATTCTTTCACCTGACAACTTCTTATTTTTCTTCTTCCACTAATAAGAGAGATCGTAAGATCTCACGATAAATCTTGGGATTCGGCAGGCACTGCTGTAAGTGACACGCGACTAATAGCCCTGGGTCTCGTGTACCCAAGCCACGTTCTTCATAGAATTTGCCTACAATAAAATTTACCCACGTAAAGCAAAATAGTTAAAATATCACTTGAAGTATTCACAACGTTTGTATTTTAATAATTTTAAAAAAAATTATCAAATTAAGTAGCGGTGGATCTGACAGACCCATGGGCACCCACGGTTTAATAAAGTAAAGATGTTCCACGTTCAAGTTATGATTTGTAGTATTATTTGTTCTAAGTATCTGGTCCGAACAAATAAATTCTTAATGAAAGCAAGCTTTGGGAAAAAGTTTTCAATTCCGAGATGCAAAATGTACGAGGTAAATTAAAGTTAAAAATTAAGATCGTGCGTCGGCATTTCCTAAAGTTTCAGGAGTCAGAAGTGTAAATACTGCTGACTTAAGTAAGTTCATTTAAAACAAACAGAACGGCTCCCTTAATTCAAAATATACAAGATTGGTAGGTTTCACATTGTGCTATATCACGAGAAAAAGTTGTTAGGTTAACTACTACCACTACTACTATTACAATCTCTAATATTTGTGCATTCTCGGGAATGCAATGAAGCCGTACATCGTAGGACTATAAAACTGATTGTAAACAACAATAACGTTAGGATGATGTACTCTAATTCTTCCAGACAATCCGATATGCCATAAACCCACTCCCCTTCAACTTTACGAGCATTATGTAAATGCGATTCGACATTAAATGCCTTGTACTATGTAGTTAAAACCATTTTGTAATATTGAAATTACTAAAGCTACGATTTAAATTAAATGTTGAGGGTGAAATGCTTCCACGGCCCAAACCAATTAGAAATTCATCTTCTCAAAAGTCACTATGTAATAGAAAACCGATAATATTCAAACTTAAAAAATTCCAATGTGTTTAAACAAAAACAAATTAACACCAAGTGAGATAAAATTGGCAGAGACCAGCGGGTTTTAATCATATAGCTGAATTAAGGAGAATAACTTTACGCACGTGTCTGTTAGTTGGTTCTGTGCAATAAAAAGTACGACCTCATAAAAGTGTTACTTATTTTTAGCAAGTGACGATAACTGTGCCTATTCCGTAAGAAATTGTTATGCTTGCTTATACATGTCAACTACAGCAATTAAAATGTTTAAAACTCCTTCGTAACTGCTTTTATTTTAGTTAATGTAAATGAGACAACAATTTGATTGATATAAATAACAATTACTCGTCATCTCTTAGATCCTCGAAGATATAAAAGTATAGAATACATTTACCAAACATACTTGTGCCCAATATTTCCTTACTTCTATACCTTAATTATTTTATTAGGTTTCCCTTATTTTATTTATATCTATGCGCTTCTTCTAGCGGTGTTCTTTGGAATTTGTGCCTATTCTAGATCCTCTTCCTTCTGTAGAAGCGCCCTTTTTGTTGTTTTATCCTGTATTCCCTCGTCTCGTCGTAGTCCGTTTCTCCTCTGATCGGCGAATTCCTGTGTCCTTCGGCTTTGGCGACGTCTTTTCTGGGTTTCCTGTTGATTTCCGTCCTGATTGTCGTAATTTTGTAGCTGTTCGTTCCTCATGGACCACGGTGCGTCCATTATCCTTCTTAGTGCCTGATGCCCTAATCGCGTATTCGCTGCCTTCTTCCATATTGCTGCTCATGTGTCATTTGCGTAGATGTAGGTCCTACGATCCTCGTCAGTGAAGTCGCTCCTTTTATTCTGATTCTGAATGTTCTGTTCCTTAGGTAGTCCTGGATTATTTTGATTATGATTAAGAATCCTTGGTCCTCCGTCGAACGTCCTTCCCTGAAACCGCATTACTCGTCCGGTATGATTCTCAGTCGCTCTTCTCATTCCTTAATCCTCCGCAGTACGATCCTCTTCATTATATTGATGACCTTGCTCAGTAGGCTTATGAGCCTGTAGTTTGGGGTAACTTGCTGTCCTTACTTGTCTTCGGTATTATGACAATTTCTGCCTTCTTCTCGGTAGCATCTTTCCTTGAATATTGCGTTGAATAGTCTCTTGATCCTCCTGTCGATGAATCCTTCTATTAGTTCCTTGATCATTGATCGTCCATTTCAGGAATAAAAGAAATCTGGCATAAAATTGACGTTAATTGGACGTATTTAGTCTAGCTTTAAACATTTTAAAAACGTTCTAAAGACGTCCATTTCAAGCATAAAACGGACAAGACATAAAATCTACTTTAATTGGGCGTCTTTAAGTCGTACAGCTTTAGATGTATTGAAGACGTCGTCACGTGGAAGTCTCATGTACTTTGACTTCAGGCGTCCAGGCATGAAATTGGCGTAAAATGGACGTATTTACGACACCGCCCTGTGCTGCCTGCGATGTGTACTCATCGTATTTTATGGGGCTTACCACTCTTCTTTGATTTATTAAAAGAACAGGACTTATTATATACGTGTAAATTCTTCGTTCGGCGTTTTGACCTACGTTGGGTGGTATTCAAATCTATTCACTTCACTACTCAAATGTTGGTGATTAGCAGAGTTAATGATTTAACGAAGCAGGGATGGCCACTAGATTAAAAAATCAAAACCATAATCGCACGGTTTACGTGTTGATAGAGGCATTACTGATAAAACACCATTAGGGTGGTATTCAAAAACAATAATTCAATTTCTTAAGTTTTTCCTAATTTAAAGATGAGGAACGATTTGTATTTAGAGATCTTGGCTAAGAAATATTTAACGTAAGATTTCAGATGAAATTTTTCTTAGGTAAGAATTGTACGTTTCGTCCAATACTGTAAAACAATAACCCCCAATAACCGACTATTTCATTGTTTATATTTGTGATGATCCATGGATCAGGATGATGTGGGGCGCAAGTGACAGAACTGCACTATAAGCATTACGCTTGTTTATTCTAATTTAATTCTACAAATGACTAATGTAATGTAAGTGAAAGTCTGTATTTATGTGGTACGTATTTATCGGGGCTTTTTCATCTACTTATAAACTCTTTCCCTTCGTGCTAAAAGATGGATACGTGAAGGTTGTACCACAAAAGTATTCAAGTTTTCGTTCCCACAATAATCGAGCTTCTCATGTTGACAAATTTGTGGTTTTTAAGATTGGATGTAATATAAACATCTCTAAAGTGGCTCTTTACTTAAGTACTTAAAATTCGACTATGGTTTACAATATATTATCAAAGAAGTTGTCAAAGAAGTCTCTAAAGTGGCTCTTTACTTAAGTACTTAAAATTCGACTATCGTTTACAATATATTGTCAAAGAAATTGATTTTACTTTTGGGTTTTTAGATCACGTTGAATATTGGTTTTTCCCACAGCGGAATTAATAGTGCCCATCGACATTAACTCCGTTTTGTTTAAATAAACACACTGCGAGTTAATAATTTGGTGACTTCATCTAGGGTAACCCAACCTTGGGGCCACACGTATACGATAATCAATTCTAATGATCTCGTCCCGATTTATCCACGAAGTGGTAGGATAAACAAACATATTTCGGAATATAAGATTTATATACAAATTGCATCCAAGACATAATTAATAGTCCATATTAACCTCGTTAATCGAAGAACCACTACCAATATCAATAAATATTCCGTATAGATTCCAACAGGCCACACAGAAATTGACTATGCCGAATAAATATTATTTTTCAACGAGGGCTTTAATTGGAAAGCTAGAGACAGCCTCTTAGCTTTATTACAAACTTTATCAATAAATCGTATTAATAAACTTGGGAAGCTTTTAGTACCACACACGTTTGTTTACAACATTATCCATTTGGCCCCCTGGGACTCTCGGACGAAAAAGTGCAATAAAAAATAATTACCTCTAAGAGCTGTTTTAATTGGCACTCTTGCCTAAACACTTCAGAACGCTTTAGAGGAGTTGAAATATTACTGTACGTGTCCGGGCACATCTTATGGGTACATAAATTACGTATAATAAGTCGGAAAAAAATTGTTTCCGCTTTAAAACTCTATCGCCTTTATTAGTGCTGATATTATCGTATTAATTTACGTTTCGGGAAGCAATTTAACCGCTTATCGCGAAGCGATATGTTTACATCATTACTATATTCTTCTTAATTTTTCACGTATAGGCAGGCAAATCTTACCGAACTCGCAAAGTTTTCATTACATCTGAAGCCATTTGGGTAATAAATATGTCGATCGGCGGATGGTGCAGTACAGGCCAGTTTCGCAATTAGGGTGGTCCCTGTTTAGTTGCTGTCGATCTTATTGCTGTTTCTTCTTAACAAAACTCACGTATCGTTTCTGGTGACGTTTTAGGTTCATAGGAGTGATAATGAGAAAAGTTCTGTTGAAGAGGTCTGTTTAATATCTCCATGACTAGCTAATAACTTTCTTCATTATCTATGTAAAAGGTACGGGCCTTACTCGCGGTGCATTTTTAGTAGCCTTTGCACGGCGACGGCAGCAAAGGTATCCAACAACGAACAGGACACCAAATATCATCTGCAATAACAAGAGAAACGACAATTTAAAAAAAAACACCGGAGAAAATGCATCACACGTTATAAACGGCTGTAGAATTTCCTGCAGTAGGGAATTTAACAAAAACAAAAATGTCACAAGTTGAAAGAACAACGTTATTCAAACCTATTAACTAAGACAGTTGTTAATTTACCATTGAAGCAACTAAAAAGTACAGAAAAGAACATATTGCAAAAGGATTTAGTTCTGCATTTTTTGCATCATTTCTGCATGTGAAGAAACAGTTCAGAATTCACATAACGATACATCAGCTGAATTTGCATAAGAAATAAAGCACTACTTGACCGAGACTACAAAGCACTAACAAATATTAGCTGAGAAAAATACAAGCGCTCTTCTCATTAATAACTGACGAAAGTATCAAGATTCTTCCAGCATATAAAGCAAATGCAATACTGCTACTAATGCTACTAATCAAAAAAATCCAACTGAAAAATCAAAAAGGAAGTTTAAAAAGCAATAAAAAGATACAAAAATACTTACAATAAAAAAGATACTCACCAATACTAGCAAACCGCCACGTTTTTATGGTTTACCAAAAATACTCAAAGCAAATATTCCTTTAAGACTAATTGTCAGTTTACTGGGCTAGCAAGAGTCATTTTAAAACTTATAAATCCCCTCTCTGGCAACAATGAAGAAATTTTAGAAAAATTAAAAAACAAATAAACACTTAATTCTAGAGTGCAGAGTTCACGGCCGGAATCGTCAGTGCATAGAGGGTTTTCCGGGCTGGTGGGACGTGGTGGATGTAGGATTTTTCTTCCTGACATGAAGTGTTCATGTGCTTTAAAATCTAAAACCAAGAATCGCCTGTGAAGATGCTTCAGAAGAAACGTCAGGAAGAATTCTACATCGACCACGATCCAACAGCCCGGAAAACCTTTTATTCGCAAATATGAACATTAATAATATTGTGAGTTTCGACGTGATAAATGTATTTACTAACGTACCTGTTGTTACCAATTATGAGTAACGTCTTTATGATAAATTTATTTATGATAAACAACCAAAAATATGGTAGAGATATGGTACAGAATGGAATGGGAATAGAAATGGAAACAACCAAGTTACCTTTTTTAAACGTATTGATAGAAAAATAAGTAGTAATAACACGTTTAACACCAGTGTATGTAGAAAGGAAACACACAAATCGTTACTTAAATTGTGAATCTAATCATTATACATTCAATTAAAAAAGGAGTTATTAAAACTTTATATGATGGGCCCGATAAACATAAGGGTGATATCGAATTGTCCGACTTATGTCGCTAAAATGTGAAAGGTCGCAGACGGAGTCTCTTTCTATAACTTGCGAGCGAACATTAACTCCCTTTAGACTCGATTATCGGCGCTTGTTTACTTGTTAATTATAAATTGTCGATTAAATATAATTCGATATTAACCAATAACTTTGATTGATCCCACCATCAGTGTTAATTGACGTATTCAACCATCGTCACATCTCGTTAAGTTAAGGTGTAAGCTACGCTGAACTTCGAGTAAAATAATTCCGAAATGGAGTTTCATGAACACAAATTCCCGATAAATAATATTTTAAAATAATTCGAATGCAAAAATTTCTTTGTAATGAGGAAGCATTACAACGATTACTAAATGGGTGTATCACTTATGTTCCAGTTACATCACAATCAAATTAGCATTGTTATCAATTTAATGGCCAGAAATATTCACACGACCTATCCATTAGGAGTCAACGTTCTATTCGGGAAATTTGGAAAAACGCCTAATTTAAATCAAGGTTTCGGTTTCATTGTATTATTAGATCTGGCAGAGTCTTGTTTGAAGTTATGAGATGTATCGTGCCTGCTATTAAAAAGAGAAGTTCGTAGGCGCTTCTCTGTTGAAATTTGCTTGTAATTTAGAAGCTGTTAGATTTGGAACTCTTCGCGTTGTTAACAAGGGACTTTTTCCTTACAGGTCCAATAAACTATGTACCTAGAACTTCTCGGAATATTTTTAAGCTTTGCTTTTTCACGTTATAACGGAATAGGGTATTTATTTCGTATTTTTATTAGTTTTGCTTTTTGTTGTGTGTGTGTTTAAAGTTAAATGAAAATTTCTAAATCGAACTTACCATTCCATCAAAAAATCAACGAGCATCTCATATTAATTAAGGGGGTGTGTTTATCAACGATTTCCGCGTTGAGAAAAGATGTGCTGAACCATACAAGTGCCCTTCGCTTATTGTCTACGGTATTTTTGCCAAGATAACACACTTTATCAGCAATATTTGAATTAGCCTTCCTTTTTTTCTTTAAATATTTTGTGCAAGTATTATTGGTCGGGTCTATTGCGCAAGCAAATTGTTATATTTGTTGTCATGTATGATGTTGGTTATTAAATATATTCGCCTTTCCTGTCAAGTAGTCACATTTGCACTTTATCTGAAATTAAAATGGAAACAAATGAAGGAAAGGGTACTTGAACCAAAGTACCCATCTTTAAATTTAAGTGAGGGTACGTAATCTTTAGCTTCTCTAAGGCTCGAGAAATGTTAAAAATAGCCTTGATATTTTGCTCAAATAAAATTGCCTCAAAAATGGCATGGTTTATGTAACTGCGCCCAAATTTATTATTGGATTAAGGGGTAAATATTTGCAATTTCCATCGTCAAACATGTCGTGGTTTGTACTTTCACACCACCATTCAAACCCAACTAAACTTCGCCTGTAAGAATATAACATCTAAAACATCTTTACTCCGAGTTTGAACTCACCGGGTAAAAGTTCCTGATAGACCTTATTCGGGAACATATCAAGGTTGTACGGCTGGTTGCATGAGATAAACGAATTTCCCGTGTTAACTTTCAAATGGATTTTGAAGTAGTTGCTGATATAATAACCTGGCACATCCTCATCGAGTTCTAGTGTTCGTTTTTCGAATGTACTTTTACATTTTAATTCCTGCAATTCCCCTGAAGACTCGATATATTTAAATTATAAATGATATCCTAGTGTATAGTAAATGCATTATTCTTCTCCAATAGCTTGTTGCCTTTACATTAATACGCATTTGATATCCTAGTATCATCACGACTTTAGCAATTTTTAAAGCTTTTGCTTTCTTTTAGAAAATTTGCTACCTTGCTTTCGTATATTTTGTCTAATAAGTAACTACTTCATACTGGCTCTTTATCCTTTGACTGAGGTTCCAAACTGAGAGTTTATAATTGCGACAGTCATCTAGAACCACAGCTTGCGGATTCCAGTAGCTCATATCGGTGGTAAAGCAAGACACAAAGAAGCAAGGCAACAAGAAGCTTAAAAGTTAATGACGGGATTGAAAAAGCTATAAAGATGTACTAGGCGATGAACGGCAGCTTTATAAATAAAATGTGCCGTAAAATAACAAAAATGAGGGTCTATAAAGTGCTCCAGAGCCAAATATGGCAGCAGATCACGGGTGTTAAATGGCCATATTGGAAGATGCCTATTAAAAGTAAAATATAAACAAAGGAAATGGAATATCCGTGATGAGTACGAAACGCCATCAAAACCTTTATTGTGTACGTAATATGACCTCTTTTACCTGAAGTGAGTAAAATTAGGGGTTCATTTTCGGAAAAATGGACACTGCTGGATTTATACGAATTTCACAAAAAACAAGTTTTATATGCAATTGTGGACCTATTTAAATGGTGAATTTTTGAATGATTCAAATTTTGATTCAGCCGCTCAAAAAATTCGCAGGGTACCATAGTGAAAAAGTGATTTTATTCCTTTGAAAACGAAACGGAAAATTTTGAGTAGTTTACATGACGTATTGTTTGTAAACATTGTAATAAAATTGATCACACCAACTGCATGAGTAATATTTTTAATTTGGTTTTAATGCTTTTCCGCAATAAGTATGTTATCGACAAAAGTATTGTGACAGAAACAACAAAAATACGTTTTTTTATAACACTCGAACAATGAAGAATATATACTTTTACATATACCCCACAGCTTAAGACTTGCTTGAAACATTTATAGTAGTTGTAGTTAGCAAAGCAAGCTCCCTGTTATTAATCTAACAAAGAATTTGTTGACGTTTGAAAGTAAAATCATAAAAATCATGTTTTAATATATATCGTATGGTATCAGTGAAATGTACATGAGACTTTTTTCAAAACGTGTACAAATTTTTTCACGTCAAATCGCAAGATCTACGCAAGTCGCCATTATCGACCCGACTTCTGCGCACGCATCCTCGAGAACATCTCGCAGGTACCATTTGAAGCACCTCTTTCCTTTTCCATCCATTTTTAATAACTGGAAAGACGGTCGTTTTTTAGGTTTTTGTGTATACACAATATTTTTCTTTAAATCAATGGCGTTTGCTATAAGTCTTAAAAACTAGTTTTCCCCTTTAAATTGTTAAATAATTTCCCACAAAGTTTTCCATGGAGTATTTAAAGAAATTCGTTACTGTTAGCATCAAGAATAAATCTTGTTAGTTAAAATTTTGTTCAAAAACCTGATTGTAAAGTACTTTTGCGACAACACACCAACAGTTACAAAAAGAACTGACAAAATTGAACAATTATAGGTTATTCTGTTAATTGCTCATTATCAGTTCTGTAAATCGATCAGTTAATTTCTCCGATTAGGGTTGAAGCCTAGGGGGAGCCTTTTACAAAAATATAACAATTAAATATAAATAAATATAAATAACTTTTAATGATGGGTTAAAATTCTTTTTTATGAAAATACTAATTCGATTAGACTACGTGGGTGACAAACAAAGTATCATTTTACCTTTTGGTAGCTGCTACAACTCTGAAAGAGGAGAAAAATAAAACTCAGCAAAAAAAGTGGCCTATCTAGTGGTATAAACCTGCTTGGAGAATTGTGGAGTACAGAAGAAATGGACTTGAGTGACTACCTCCGGATATATGACATGACATTTAATGAATTGTTAGGAACTGACGATTACCTGAGTTAACTATGTGTTAACTGAACAGAATTGTGGTCTTAGGCCAAATACCAGAAGTTTCGTCTAATATAACTGAGCATTTAATTCAGTTAATTCTTCAGACATGAACTAATGAATCAACTATGGATGTATGAGGCTATTTACGTTTTTATATTTCAATGTAACGGTCATTTTTTCTTTCACACAATCTTTTAACTCTCGAGTATTGTGTTTTAGCGATTAAGACCCGTGTACATTTTTCGTTTCTGTATCTTGCTCATCGTTAAATTAAAATGTGAATTAGACGGGAGCAAAATCAGATTCTTAGTTGCGCCTTTGTGCTTCCACTACATATTTTTCTCGAGAGTTATTCAAAATCTTGCAATTTTGTGAGATCGATAATGTGTTAACAAGTGTTAAGCGTGGGAATCCACTCGGGGGTTGAACTATTGGGTTGCCGATATTTTTTCCGACAAGAGAATTACTCTTCCCTGCTCGAGCCATTGCAGTTGCCACATCAATTGAAACTTCCGTGTACTTTTTCTCTAATAAAATTCTCGAATTTCCTGAAGTTTATGCCTCATACAAATTTAATCGTGGCAAATCCTCGCAAATCCAAGCTTAATCTACGAAGCTCAGTTGGAAACCGTGGTCGAGAAGAAGTTATGGGCTCGATCTCCTCGGACCATTGAACGCGTCTAGTTACGTCTTGTTTATGCTGTTGTTATGATCGTCATTTTGTATTAAAATGTACGTGGCGCGTAGCTCAGTTCCGCCCGTAATCTGGAACACCAAAATGCCATATCTCTAGGTGAGTATTTCTTTATTATGGAGCATCGCAGGCATCGCCTGATATACAAATCCAGTCGAGTCAAATTTGTGTTTTCTATTCGGGGCGCATATTTCTGGGATTCCATAACGTTAACGTAGAAAGGTTCTTTACAGAGATAAAGAATCTATAGCTTAATTTTAAAAACCTCATATTTTTCTTAAATGTGGAGTCCTTCACTTCCGAATGTTAATGAAAATGGACGCCTTTAAAGACTACAAAAGTAAAAAATTCACATTTCAACAGTAACCAATTAAACGCTTAAATTAATTTCGATTGAAAGCATTCCGAAAGTCCGAAGTTATCATCTGAGTTTATTAAATTTTCAGATGTTTTTTGTTGTACTTGTCACCCTCCTACGCAATTTAGTTTACCGAAAGGAGGAATTAGTTTTACGATCAAACGTGAAATTTTAATCGATTTGCCGGCATGCTTCTAACAAATATCGGTAAGATTGTTCATCATAATTGTTAATTAAAATTGACATGTTAACATGCCTGTTCTTGAGTTACGGATATTTGATGTAAATTCCATCATAAATACTCATTTGACGTGGTCGACTTTCGTTTTACCTTTTCCGCACCATTTGGTCTAATATATTGATGTTTTCAATTAATCAAATAAATGCGTCGAAGATTTTTCAAAGTTTTCAGTGACTAGCTATTTAATGGTATGAATTTAATGACGACGGTGGATTGAACGTTCATATAATTTTATTTTATTCCAATGACAGGAACACTATCAAGTGTTCATTATAAATATTAAACACGTAGATAATATATCGTTTAAGTTGATTTGGGCAGTTTAGTATAACTTATTTGAAACCAAAAATATTGTTAAGAAATAATACCAAGGTATTTTTATAACACCATTATATGCCTTAGTTCTCAAAGTTATTGTAATTTCACAAGTTTGTCGAGATTCTGAAAAGTGCTAAAGACGTTCTATCGAACTTAAAGATTACGATAAATTGAGGATCCTCCAACTTTTTCTCTTTCTGATTGAAATGGAATCGAAATCCCACTGAATGAATAGGAAAAGTTTTAGGTTTAAAGTCGATATTCTCGGGTGTAATACCTTAAAGCTTTATTAATAATTCTATGTTGCCTTCAAATTCCCGGAAATGTCTCAGAATCATGAATACTATAGATAAGGATATCGCTGTATTAGACGAAACGTCCAAAGTTGTTTTCGTCGAGGTTTAGACGTCACTGTCGTTGTCGATTGTGGCGCCGTCATGCGTCTGGTAGGCGTGCAAATAGTAAAATTCGAAGGCAAGAGTGTGTGTGTGTGTGTGTGTGTGTGTGTGTGTGTGTGTGTGTGTGTGTGTGTGTGTGTGTGTGTGTGTGTGTGTGTGTGTGTGTGTGTGTGTGTGTGTGTGTGTGTGTGTGTGTGTGTGTGTGTGTGTGTGTGTGTGTGTGTGTGTGTGTGTGTGTGTGTGTGTGTGTGTGTGTGTGTGTGTGTGTGTGTGTGTGTGTGTGTGTGTGTGTGTGTGTGTGTGTGTGTGTGTGTGTGTGTGTGTGTGTGTGTGTGTGTGTGTGTGTGTGTGTGTGTGTGTGTGTGTGTGTGTGTGTGTGTGTGTGTGTGTGTGTGTGTGTGTGTGTGTGTGTGTGTGTGTGTGTGTGTGTGTGTGTGTGTGTGTGTGTGTGTGTGTGTGTGTGTGTGTGTGTGTGTGTGTGTGTGTGTGTGTGTGTGTGTGTGTGTGTGTGTGTGTGTGTGTGTGTGTGTGTGTGTGTGTGTGTGTGTGTGTGTGTGTGTGTGTGTGTGTGTGTGTGTGTGTGTGTGTGTGTGTGTGTGTGTGTGTGTGTGTGTGTGTGTGTGTGTGTGTGTGTGTGTGTGTGTGTGTGTGTGTGTGTGTGTGTGTGTGTGTGTGTGTGTGTGTGTGTGTGTGTGTGTGTGTGTGTGTGTGTGTGTGTGTGTGTGTGTGTGTGTGTGTGTGTGTGTGTGTGTGTGTGTGTGTGTGTGTGTGTGTGTGTGTGTGTGTGTGTGTGTGTGTGTGTGTGTGTGTGTGTGTGTGTGTGTGTGTGTGTGTGTGTGTGTGTGTGTGTGTGTGTGTGTGTGTGTGTGTGTGTGTGTGTGTGTGTGTGTGTGTGTGTGTGTGTGTGTGTGTGTGTGTGTGTGTGTGTGTGTGTGTGTGTGTGTGTGTGTGTGTGTGTGTGTGTGTGTGTGTGTGTGTGTGTGTGTGTGTGTGTGTGTGTGTGTGTGTGTGTGTGTGTGTGTGTGTGTGTGTGTGTGTGTGTGTGTGTGTGTGTGTGTGTGTGTGTGTGTGTGTGTGTGTGTGTGTGTGTGTGTGTGTGTGTGTGTGTGTGTGTGTGTGTGTGTGTGTGTGTGTGTGTGTGTGTGTGTGTGTGTGTGTGTGTGTGTGTGTGTGTGTGTGTGTGTGTGTGTGTGTGTGTGTGTGTGTGTGTGTGTGTGTGTGTGTGTGTGTGTGTGTGTGTGTGTGTGTGTGTGTGTGTGTGTGTGTGTGTGTGTGTGTGTGTGTGTGTGTGTGTGTGTGTGTGTGTGTGTGTGTGTGTGTGTGTGTGTGTGTGTGTGTGTGTGTGTGTGTGTGTGTGTGTGTGTGTGTGTGTGTGTGTGTGTGTGTGTGTGTGTGTGTGTGTGTGTGTGTGTGTGTGTGTGTGTGTGTGTGTGTGTGTGTGTGTGTGTGTGTGTGTGTGTGTGTGTGTGTGTGTGTGTGTGTGTGTGTGTGTGTGTGTGTGTGTGTGTGTGTGTGTGTGTGTGTGTGTGTGTGTGTGTGTGTGTGTGTGTGTGTGTGTGTGTGTGTGTGTGTGTGTGTGTGTGTGTGTGTGTGTGTGTGTGTGTGTGTGTGTGTGTGTGTGTGTGTGTGTGTGTGTGTGTGTGTGTGTGTGTGTGTGTGTGTGTGTGTGTGTGTGTGTGTGTGTGTGTGTGTGTGTGTGTGTGTGTGTGTGTGTGTGTGTGTGTGTGTGTGTGTGTGTGTGTGTGTGTGTGTGTGTGTGTGTGTGTGTGTGTGTGTGTGTGTGTGTGTGTGTGTGTGTGTGTGTGTGTGTGTGTGTGTGTGTGTGTGTGTGTGTGTGTGTGTGTGTGTGTGTGTGTGTGTGTGTGTGTGTGTGTGTGTGTGTGTGTGTGTGTGTGTGTGTGTGTGTGTGTGTGTGTGTGTGTGTGTGTGTGTGTGTGTGTGTGTGTGTGTGTGTGTGTGTGTGTGTGTGTGTGTGTGTGTGTGTGTGTGTGTGTGTGTGTGTGTGTGTGTGTGTGTGTGTGTGTGTGTGTGTGTGTGTGTGTGTGTGTGTGTGTGTGTGTGTGTGTGTGTGTGTGTGTGTGTGTGTGTGTGTGTGTGTGTGTGGTGTGTGTGTGTGTGTGTGTGTGTGTGTGTGTGTGTGTGTGTGTGTGTGTGTGTGTGTGTGTGTGTGTGTGTGTGTGTGTGTGTGTGTGTGTGTGTGTGTGTGTGTGTGTGTGTGTGTGTGTGTGTGTGTGTGTGTGTGTGTGTGTGTGTGTGTGTGTGTGTGTGTGTGTGTGTGTGTGTGTGTGTGTGTGTGTGTGTGTGTGTGTGTGTGTGTGTGTGTGTGTGTGTGTGTGTGTGTGTGTGTGTGTGTGTGTGTGTGTGTGTGTGTGTGTGTGTGTGTGTGTGTGTGTGTGTGTGTGTGTGTGTGTGTGTGTGTGTGTGTGTGTGTGTGTGTGTGTGTGTGTGTGTGTGTGTGTGTGTGTGTGTGTGTGTGTGTGTGTGTGTGTGTGTGTGTGTGTGTGTGTGTGTGTGTGTGTGTGTGTGTGTGTGTGTGTGTGTGTGTGTGTGTGTGTGTGTGTGTGTGTGTGTGTGTGTGTGTGTGTGTGTGTGTGTGTGTGTGTGTGTGTGTGTGTGTGTGTGTGTGTGTGTGTGTGTGTGTGTGTGTGTGTGTGTGTGTGTGTGTGTGTGTGGTGTGTGTGTGTGTGTGTGTGTGTGTGTGTGTGTGTGTGTGTGTGTGTGTGTGTGTGTGTGTGTGTGTGTGTGTGTGTGTGTGTGTGTGTGTGTGTGTGTGTGTGTGTGTGTGTGTGTGTGTGTGTGTGTGTGTGTGTGTGTGTGTGTGTGTGTGTGTGTGTGTGTGTGTGTGTGTGTGTGTGTGTGTGTGTGTGTGTGTGTGTGTGTGTGTGTGTGTGTGTGTGTGTGTGTGTGTGTGTGTGTGTGTGTGTGTGTGTGTGTGTGTGTGTGTGTGTGTGTGTGTGTGTGTGTGTGTGTGTGTGTGTGTGTGTGTGTGTGTGTGTGTGTGTGTGTGTGTGTGTGTGTGTGTGTGTGTGTGTGTGTGTGTGTGTGTGTGTGTGTGTGTGTGTGTGTGTGTGTGTGTGTGTGTGTGTGTGTGTGTGTGTGTGTGTGTGTGTGTGTGTGAGAGAGAGAGAGAGAGAGAGAGAGAGAGAGAGAGAGAGAGAGAGCGAGAGAGAGAGCGAGAGAGAGAGAGAGAGAGAGAAGAGAGAAAAATGAAAAATTATTTACAGGAACGAATGTGTGTGATCAAAGATTTCATGTAAATTCTTGTCCAAGCGCGAGATGACGCTACTAACTACCTCATCAGTGACGTACAACCTCCTGGAACTTTTTTAACATGGAACTTTTGTTATCTTTCTGTATAACTCATGCGCAGAGGTTACAAACTGGGGATTATTACCTAGAAATCTTATAGATTTACGAGAAATTCCGTATCCTTCAACTTCCATCTCGTCTAATAAAAAATGGCCTTTAATGCATAATCGAACCACATAAAATTGAAAAGCGTTGTGTAAAGTTTCCATAATAGACTGTAATAACCATTAAACTTTACGAATCTGTGACGTGAAGTGTATTTTTTTGCAAGTATCCTATAGAAAGTCTTTCTCTAAGAATACATTCCAATTTATTACAGGATTGAAATTAAATTGATCTGTAAAATACTTCGAATCATTAAGTGGTTTATTGCTTTCCGATGATTATAATCTTGATGGGCGAGTAGTTCAGTAATAAATTAGGATTTTTAATGCAATAAAATTCTGGTGAGGTTTTTAACGACAGTTTTACGTTTCTGTAGTGGTTAATTGGAGCCATTTGTCGGTAAAGAATTAAAGAAACCGAGGGTAATCTTGTGTAGGAGTCAATAGATTGGTGATAAATTAGAACTTCTCCGGTGCTATTGAGCTGTCGGGACTTCAATCTCCATCTATCGAGAACCCCCCCAAAGCTCCAAAAGTAGTTCTTGTTATGAAAATTGGGGCGTACATACGTCTCCTTCTCCTGAAATTCTTCATGCCTCTAGTTTGCCAGTCTCCGAATGCAAGATTAAATCGAATGTAAAAGCAGACTGTGACGCGACACATATATTTCTGTTGAAAAGTCCACTCCTTTTATTTTATATATTACAACTGCCACTGTTGTGTTATTCATGATCCATAGCGTTCTAGGCATTAAATCTGAGAATAGGCAGGATTACGAGGGATGAGGCGGGGAGGCTTTCCCAGCCTCTGTGTTCCGCCAATGGATGCGAGTTGTCCGTCTTTTGTCGTGTCAAAGTAGGACGTGGGAGGTGATGGTTTTATCGAAAAACGTGATAGTGGAAAAAGGGAACGATAAAAAAGTAATAACGGAGGGATACAATGAACAATGTTCAAAATAATAACCGAGAACTTTTTATAACTCGAATAAAAATAAATGCAGTAGCATGGCTCAGGTTTAATATTTAAGTATTTACAATGCAACTAGATATAGTTTATATCCAGCATAAAAATTGCAGAGAAATCAAAGTTTTAAATACATATTAACGGAATTTTGTTTTGGTAAAAATAAAATTACACGAGGATGGTTCGATAAGTCCATGACTTTTAAAGGAAAACATCTTTTTTCAGGCAAAAAATCATTTTATTTTTTTACATCTCCTTTTAATCTCCTCTTAGCTGGATACACTTAGTCCAACGTGTTTCAAATTTTTTTATCCCTTCTCAATAATGAGACTGCTCAGGGCCCCCAAAAAAGTGTTTGTTTCAACGATGACCTCATCATTCGACCCGAATCTCCTACCACCCAGCCATTTCTTCAGGTTTGGAAACAGGAAATAGTCGAAGGGTGCTAAATCTGGAGAATACGGTGGATCACGTAGCAGTTCGTAGCCCAATTGGTGAATTTTTGCCACGGTGATTACACACGTAAGCACCATTGCATTGTCCTAGTGAAACAACACTTTTATCTTCGCTAAATGCGGTCGTTGCTGCTCCAAAACAGTATCAAATCTGTCCAACACAGCTGTGAGTAATGTTCGCTGATCATTTTACCCTTTTCAAGGTAATCGGTATGAATGGCGCCGCGCTAATCCCAGAAAACTGTGGCCATGACTTTGTTGGCCGACAGACCCATTTAGCCTTCTTCGGTGCACGTTCGCTCGTTGACACAGTCGGTTTGTTGTTTGGTGTTTGGTGTGATGTGGTGTGATGGATCCATGTCTTAACTACGGTAAGGAAACAAAAACATCCCCAAACACCCCTTCTGAAGTGTTCACACAGTTGTGTAATCGCTTTTTCATACCTAAATATTCATGCAAAATGTGATGCACTCGCTCACTTGAGATGCCTACAGCCTCAGCCAACTTATGCACTTTCAATCTTCCATCGTCCAATATCATTTCATGGATTTCATGGACGATTTCTAGCCTAATGACTTCTTTCCTTTTTAACCATTGAAATTGACGGTGCGGAGTCCCCATAATGTCAAGCCTCTCCTTGGTTTCGGTAATGGTTTTTTTCCGTAAAAAGCAATGCTTAATCAGCACACTTTCGCTTTTTTCCATTTTTGTGGAAATTAACGAGGTTAGCTTCTTTTAATGGCTGTCAAACATAAACTAAACGCCACAGCTTGCTCGAAATTTTACAGTAGTACAGTAGACTTATCAAACTACTCTCGGATAATTGATCACAAAAAAAATTTAAGGATTTTTGAACGACTTTATTCGTTACAAACAAAGAATATGTTTTTTTATTTTTCACTTTTTTTAATAGCGTTCATTCTGGTCACTGGGGTAAGCTTAATGACCGATGTTTAGTTTATATTTTTTACAGTAGTTAGCCTTTCCCATGAATCTGTTAGAATTTACTATTAGTTTTAAACTATTAAAATTAAAGGAATTGGAAATTTTCGTTCTGTTTCGCTAGTTAAATTCGTGTATTCTGTTTGTTTTATTTTACATTTTATAAATTCTACGTTTGCAAACATTAATAACCAATGATGAATTGCCCATCAATATTACCTAAAAGTCCTGTAATTCCCAAATGCACTGCTGTTCGGTACAAATGTAAATAATTGAAGTAATAAGTGCACTTTTTCAATATTAAACTCTGGCGAATATGAAACCGAGGTCGTAATTAAATCCACGTTACAACAATCAAAGGATATTAGTTGGTTTGTATTTTTTTCGTTTATTGCCTCTCAGCCATTTTAAAATGAATTCTACGAAAAACACCCAATGTGTAGTGATAGAGTGATAGATATCTATCCGCTTAGCTCATTACATAGTACATAGCTTAGGGAAGCTGACGATTAATATTACCACAACTTTAAGTCGCATTTTAAAAACTTTGAAATTGATTTCATGAAACTAATACTGGTCCCTGAAAATTGATATTTAAGGAAAAGGTCTCGATATCGCGTCAACCTTAACTATGAATCATCCGTGTAAGTCAGTGCCTTAAATGGTATTAGCCATGGGAGTAGTTGTTTCGGGGTGATTCATATTTATAATTACATTTTAATATTGATCCAGTTACTGTCCCATTTTCTTCTTATTTGCATTTTAATAAGTAAACTGCGTACCAACGTAACGATTTCGATAAGGCAGCCGATTTTGTTCAATAAGTACTATGATAAATGAGACATGACATGTAAACCTTACGGTTGTTACGTCAGGACTGTTGTCTAGCAATCATAACAAGCACAACAATTTGTTCACAAAATAAACTTGAGCGGCCAGCAAAGTCTTGAAGTCTTCTTGAAGTCTCCTATTGAGTATTGGCCCGTGCAGAAATACTTGAAAAAGACATTATATCTAAATATCCAACAGCCACAAATAGGAAAAAAATCGCGTATCTTTGCACACACGAAATAGATTGATCATTTCATTTTTCTGAAGATTCTGAGGTGAAATGCTTGGATGGCGTCAAAAGTGGGGCTTTGGTTTATGCGAATGCCTCTAAAATTGTGTTCCAGACGTGTTTTGGTCGGTTAGATATCGGATTTTGACCGACGAGTCAAAAGCGAGTCGCGGTCTCAGGTTTTTTGGCTAATTTGGAGTGGAAATCTAAATCGATGATGGATGAATGGGTGTTATAATGTTGATCTTAACGAATCTAAAGCCTTTCCAGTCAATAATTGATAAGAGTATCCTCTGGGAACGTCAATTTATAAGCTCAGCGTCACCTCAGAGTTTATTTTTAAACTGCAAGGTTACATTTATAGTACCCAGGGCGTGGTGTAACCAATAATAATTTTTTCTTCTTCGTGTGAATCGTCACATTAGCGAAGCAAAGAGTAAAAATAAAGGTTTGGAGTGATAATGGGTGTGTTGAAGGTAATAATTTTAACTAATAAAACGGTTGATTTTGTCTGGTCGTGTTGTTAAAGACTTTTTGTATCGGTTATTATTTTTAAGCTTCGACTAAGAGTGCCTTTTCAGGGCTGAAGATTTTTCGCTGGATTTTACGATGCGTGGCGATGCCAAGTGTCCCCCCTTCGAGATTGTCGTTGACTGCGCCATTATTACAATTGTTATCCATTATCTATAGAACGCCCATAGTAATCGGCAATACAAAAAGGTATAATAAATTCTACATTAAGAGATGGCATGTAGTAGACAAGTATTGCAAATGGGCAGTCTAAAGCATCCTTATGTATGCGTCTGAAAGACGGTGACGGAGCGAGACGTCTTTATTTATTAACTCATCGTTTGTGGCGTTAGTAGCGGTTGTCGGACTACTACATAACGACTCGTTTCCCTTTAAATGAGGTCTTGTCGACTTACTACCGCTAGAATGTTAACCCGACATTATAGATTCAATAAATATAATATTAAAGAATGATGGCTGGATTTTGCTCACGATGAAGTTTCCTAATTTCACTCATTTGATCCGATAATGCGCTGACGCCGCCATTTTTTACGTTTTGCACAGATTATTCACGAACCCATAAGCAACCCCTTCATTTTCTTTAATTGGCGCAAACTGTGACAAATTTGGTGTTCCGAAGACAGATGATCGATATGCGTAGGTAATTCACGCACAGTCCAATTTCCGCATTTTGCTCATTTGGTGCGGTAAAGAGTTTTCGCGATGAAATCTCGAAACTTTACTATTTCGATCTTAAAATAAATTTGCACAGAAAGATATTACGTTTCGCGCAGATAAATCACGTACCCAAGGACAAACTTTTCCGAAAATGGCGCAATTTCGGTCAGTCTAAGTTTTTGCGCAGACAGATTTGTCACTTACATGTGATTAACTATAGAAATTTTGGACACGTAGGCGATTTTTGCGTATTTGATTAGAAGTACTTCAACTAACGACGGTAAATTAAATAAAATAGACCCTCATAAATGAAAATTTAGTATTTAAAATAAAATTTGGCCTTGCAGATATGTCTGCCCATTATAAACATCATTTTAAACTGTTGCCAAATGTAATATATCGAACGGGAAATTCCCAACTTACATTTATCACAAAAATGATTAGAACACGCAGTTGATCAATGTATTCACGGGATCAAAGCAGTAATGCATTTAGTTTCTAACAAATTTGCAACGTTTTGTAGATTTTTTATTAGATTTATTTGTTGTCTTCACAATTTGCTGCACGAATTCGTTGGTGACGGTAACTGTCAGTTGTGAATATTTTACTATTTGTGCTTTTGATAAACATTTTGGTAATTAGCAGGCAATGTTTAGTAAGCGTTACACGTGTAACACGTATGCAGAGGGAATGCAGTTAACATGCCACGAGCAATTATAACTAATATTAAATTAGTAGTCAAGTTAAGGTATACTTGTATGACCGGTGGCGTATTTATGTTTTTAACGAAATATTTTTGTACGCTAATAAAATGTAATTAATATCACTGTTTTAATGTGAATAATACAATATTTAAAAGCAGGATTTAATAGCAAATGCTATAATAATTGCTATTAAATTATAATCTCTTCTTTTGTAAATTTGAGGTGTTGCTGGTGGTGGTGAGGTGCAATTGCTGTTGTTGATGCTCCTGTCATCTACTTTGTTTTCTTCTGTCTGCCATTTTTTCTTCCCGCTTTCCCCTGCGCCGATGTCGTCATGTCAGATAAACAAACGATCTTTTATGAATGAATCGCCGAGTCTGTTTTATTTTATCGTCGTTAAACTACATTACCTATGGGATATTGTCCATGTTTCGTAAAATTAATAGACAGTCGTTCTTATTTTCCTGTTTTGTGCTTCGTCTAAACGAAAAAATCCCCTTGGGACTATTTTTGACATGACAATGCGCCCGTTTTAAAACTGATTTCTCATAATGGAATATATCAAGCCGAAAAGCGTTATGTACGTATCTGTGTATGTCACATTGATAATTCAGGAGGTCAGGATAGTTAGGAACCTGAAATTCGGCACACGTTTAATTTTAGCACGCACACGGCCGTGAAGATGAGAAAAACTCCGAAATTTCATCTGGGTAACGTTATACAGGTAGAGACAGGGAAATGTACCTATGCTAAATCTATTAGAATGAAACAAATATCACACTTGCGGTTTGGTTACGTTTGGCAAGCATAAAGTATTGTCGCACAAAATTACCATGTTGCAAATTTTTCTGAATGCGTAAATAAATAACGAAGGGAGACGCCGACAAGGTAAACGTTCCAAAATTCGTCATACCAATGATTTATGAATTATTTGAAAGTTGCTTTAAATTCTATCTCACTTTTCAGCTAATAGATTCGACTGGTGGATCGGTTATTATTTTTTGTCTACCGATAGTGTTTATTTTAAGTTTGAGAACTATTTGAGACATCGAATGTTTCTCAGCGAGGGGTTTGGAAAGGGGGAAGAGATCTATTTAATAGCGCCCGAATAGATACAAACTTTAATTTTGCATGCTTATAGCTCAGGGGCTCTAAAATATTTCAGAAAATGCTATACCTCCGAATTTCATTCTTTGAGGGAGTGAAAAACAGGGGTGAAAGTTACTTTTGTCGGTATTATCCTGAGGTACTTTTCGAGTAATTATAAGCATAACTACAGTACCGGTATGCTTAAAAATTTGAGATCCTAGAAGATTCCAGAAAAATCCAATAACCGGAAAATTCACTATCTGAGGGGCGGAAAAAAGATGGGAATTTATTGGTATTGATATTATTATAAGAAACTTCTCGAGTAGTTAGAAACTTTCAACTTTGCACGGGAATCCTTTAGGCACCCGGGCTCGAGAAAAAGTTAAAACTTTGAATGCAGGTGTCAGTGTTTTATAACCTGTTTTTTTTTCATGGATCAGTAAAGACCGTGTCACGTACTAAGAGGGTGACAGAGATGAAATATATGCAACAGTTACCAAATAGTTAGAAACTTAATACTACAGTTATGGGCGTGGCTCCCAGGTGGCTAGTAAAGTTCCAAATTTCACCAAGGGGGAAGAAAAAGGAGTGTCATCGGCTCGACTCGTTCTGATATATAAAGCTGAAAATGTGTATCTGTGTGTTCGTGTGCATCACAAAATTCAAAAATTCATACGTTCTAAGATAGCTTGAAAACCTAAAATTTGGTACACATATAACAGACAAACACACGCCGATGGAGATTCGAAAAACCGTAATTTCACATATGAACCAAAACATAGGTAGTTCTATCCATAGAAGGATAAGGATAGTTATACAAAATTATATGATAAAATGAGACTAGGACGCTTACAGCTTCATAGCGATTCGAAAGCGTAGAATAATATTGCACAAAATTACCATTTTATGATCCTTTCTGAATGCGTGAATAACGAGGAGAGGCGCTTCTTAAAAAGCGCCAACCATAATAAACGATTTTAAATTTGTTTACAGCGGTTGCGCAACTGCTCAAAGAATTATTTGAAAGTGGTGTTAAATTCTACATAACGTTTCCATGGAACATCTACGAGTTATCGGTTAATATTATTTTTCAGCTTCACGTATGTATCTGTATATCTAAGCCCGTCACAGTTTTCGGACTCAACTCAGTGTACATTGTGGGTATAGGGATGATGTGCTAATTTCCAATTCTGCTACGATATTTTGATCTACCTGTAAGGTTTACTGTTTTAACTTATACGGTTGTTCTACGTGTAAACATTAATGCGGCAAAACCAATGGTTATATACCTAGACTTCGTTATGTACCTACAACATGTAGTTGTTTGAATTTATATGGAGCGCGTGCACTGCCTATCAGTTTAAAAAATGTTATGCATATGTGTAAAATATGTTCAATAAATTGTGCCTACGACAAAACCACGAGTTCAAACGAAATGTGATCAAATATGCAAAATAAATTTAGTCCACTATTTCATTTAAATAACGGTGCGCATACTTGAAATTATGAATTAATGGCAATTTAATACATAATAGTACGTAATAGTAGCACTTTAATCAGTCTTCATTAATGCACTATAAAGTAAAAAATAATTTAGAAGTAATTTATTGATTAATCTATCTATATTACATTTCACTAACAAGTTACTAAATAGTTGTAGTGAGCGCCCCCCACCTCTTTTATTTTTAATTGAAAGGCCTCGTATTGAATCACTAAATACTCGTAAATTATTTTGTGCTTTTTAGTGCATCAAGGAGAATGTCGCTTCAAATTGTATTTATTTTCATCTTTTTTACACATTTGAATTGTCATTAATAAAATTTCAACTATATGCATGCACCATAGGCTAAATGAAATCGTTACGTATTTGCTTATAGTTTACTTATAGGGTTTATTTTTTTGCTTCGATTAAAATCTCCAAATTTCCCGTAACAAATGGATAGAAATTGAGAAAATTTATGTAACAGTGCTCAATAACGGGAAACTTTACACGCATATAGCTTAGGGGCTCCAAGATGATTCAGAAAGCTATTGTAACTCTTTCCTTCTCTGAGGGGGTGCAAAATAGGGGTGGAAGTTATTTTTGTCGGTATTGTTCTAAGAAATTTCTCCAGTAGTTAGAAACTGTAAACTCTGCATGGGAACGAACACGCCCCTGAGTGGCTCGAAAAAATTTAAAAATTCAGGATTTCACTTACCGAGGGGGTGAAGTTTATGCAATATTCAGTTGATTCAGAAAAATAAATAATCCGCAATTTTACATTCTGAGGAAGTGAAAAGAAAGAAAGAAGAAAGTGAAGGGAGTGAAATTTGTGCAACAGTTACTAAATAACTAGTAACGGGAAACTTGGCGGTTATTGATTTGAGACTTCCAGACGGTTTAAAAAAATCCAATAATCTTAAATGTCACTATTTGATATGTGAAAAAAATGTTCCCAGCGAACCCTGGTACATCGACTTGTTCAAATATACGCGTTTGACACATTCACTTAATTTTTATTGCATTATGCGACCGTGTTACCGTGGCGAATTACCACTTCTTTTTCTTCGCTTCGGGTTTTAGGCTCTTTTGTCTGGTACAATGCCCATATTTTTCTCGCCTGCCAATTTTTTTCTTTATTTCGGGACAGAATCTCACTTTAACAGACAACCACTCCTCATGCTTTCGTTCTGCGTGTTTCTTCCATTGATTTTTATTTAGTTTCATTAATGTCGAAATTTTTTTCTTCTATTCATACATCTCTGTTTTTTGTTTTGTCGAGTTTTGCGCAACCTTTTACACTTCTTAGAAATCTCATCTCACAAGCGCTTATTGTGCTTTCTTCTTTTCTTTTTGTTGTCCATGTTCCCCGCCGAATTGCTGGTTTGGTACGGCTATCTTCTTATAGAATTTCATGTGTCAACGTTTTTTTATTGTCGTTTTTTGTGCAGACTTGTGTGAATTTAATTGGTATTCGTGGCATGTCTTTACTTCTTTACTACTTTTATGGCAGTTACTTCCTCTCAATATACGGCAATTTATGGCCTAAAGTACATGTATGGCGCCATTTCCAGTTCCTTTGCCAGTAGTATCTCAAATTAATAGAGTTTGGATTTTAGCTGATGACTACTTTATCTAGTATGCCTTGTAGTTTTTGGCATACTTAAATACAAAATTCCACAGCTATCCACGACCTCAATATATCTTAATAACGATAAACGGTGACAGAAAAAAATTTTACTCACTAATATTTTCAGAGATTTCAGCAATGATCGTCTGGAAAGACTTGATGAAACATTTGCATTTTTTAAGATTACCATTCACTATATCTACAAATCACTGACAGTGAAACTGACGTCACAAGGCTCTCGTTCACCAAAAATAACGGTACTAATGTACGTAATCACGAAGACAGATAAGGGAAGAGTTTAGGAGGTCCAGACACCCCCTCAACCTACGCAAAAATGGTATTATTGGGCAGTGGTTGTACGAACATTGTTCGACAATTAACAGTGCACAATATTTTTGAGTGAATATGAGGTATTCCCTGCGATAGGGGCTATTGATCAGTGCAATGGTAACTTTTTCCCTTTAATTAAAATGCTTATTATTTTAGCACACCCTCAGTGTCAGTTGCGACTCCTGGCAGATGTTTCTCCACACTAAAGAGGTTGAAAACTTACATTAGGAACAAAATGAGAGAAGACTTACTTTCTTTAATTGCTTTAGGGTACATTTGGATCTGACGGTGCAACTAGATTCTGAAGAGATTATTAAAAAAATTACTACGATTTTGTCTCATGAGATGAAAGAACACAGATTTGTATTACAATTTATTCAAGATACGAATAATTTGAAGTATAATGTGTGTTTCGCATTAGGTACATTTTTACCAGATTATTTTAGTTTCACATAGATTAATTGCTGATGATGAGCGGTAGTTCGCTTGTAACATGAATTTTTCGTAATTAAAAACTGTTTTTGAACAAATATTTTGATAGCGTGACTTTAAATCCTTCCCCGAAGGATTAAAGTGTAATAGCATATTTCTATATGTTGTCTACTATTTTAGCTTCGTTACTTTTATGATAGATGACCACTTTAAATACACTAATGTTTTATTTAAAGGTACTTAGAGGAGCTATTGTTTGCCCCTGCTTTACTTGCTTGTGATAGGAATGATATGTTCATGTAATTTCCAATCGATTGATTTTATTGAGGTTTAGAGCTCTGCCTTTTATGGCTTGAAGATGGGGGAGGTTGTACAAACGGCGAACTCGAAGCTAAATATGCCATCCAAGCAAACAACATCAGGACGTTAAAGAAATCCAGAAAAACATGTTTCAGCTAACTTGTGCTCATCTTAAATCTCCCTTACTTATTTGTCAGTGTATAAAATAAAATTAATCAAATGCAAACAGCCAATGTACGGCCAATGTGTTATGAAATTTTAATAATTGGACTGTTTGCTAAACTGGTTCTAACCTTTGAAAAACGTCTACTGGTTTTGTTCTATTTGATATGTGTTGACAGATAACAGGAGGCTGAAGATGAGCATAAGTTGCTCGAAACATGTTTCTGAATAAATTTCTTTATCACCGTGGTATTATTTCCTTGGCTGGTTGTACTCCACCATTGTATATCGTTGGACCCCTCCCCCCCCGTGGAGGCTATAGCTACTTTCGTGTGTGTAATGATAATATCATTTGGGTTAAACTATGTACTTTCTTGAAATAACTCGTTTCAAAGTTTTTATGCAGTGACATACGTTTTACGTAATTATTTGATTAAGAATTATTCGATATCCAATAAAGCCAAAGTGTAGGATGTTTAAGAGACGCGATTCGCCAACTGCAAAAGTCCTCAGTTACAGTTACCTTTTAAACATCGCATGCACTCCTTGCCTTTTATTTGGAAATTTTAAAAATTCATTCTTCAGTCATTATTAACTGCCGTCAAAAGAAAAAATTGCTTTATAGATAGACCAGCTAGGATTCATTTCATTCAATTTTGCAACAATCACCCATAAAATACATATCTGAAGTAACACATATTATATATTTTACATTATCACTTGACGTGACCTTAAAACACAACGTTAATTCACATTTAATTATGTATAATATCTTCAAGTTTGACTGAATCAATTAGTAGTACAAATGATTAATAATTGTTATAATAAATACGTTTTTATGATTTCCGAGTATCTATAAGAATTAAATTTAGTTATGCCGTCTTTATTTGTTATATTAAACGCTGTGGGCTATAGCATTTTATTTTTGGGTTTAACTAAACTAAAAGTAACTAAAGGTCACTTGAAGCTGAAATTGTATTTCAATTATTTATTACGGTTTTCAATAAATGTAAATATTTTTTATGAGGAAAGGGTTTGCATTCTTTAACAAGTCTGTTAAATAATAATTTTTAAGAATCGATTGTTAAACAATTACAGTTGACCACAGTGTTATAGATTTACATTGATACATCATGCCCTAACCAATATGGACATAATTTAAAATAAATCATTGACTGACAGGGATATCTATACAATTATTTCACATTAATTATATATTCCATAATACGTACTTTGTGTGATACTACGTTATATTAAATTATGTAATGTATACATATGTATATACACGAGATAAACTCAATAAACGATAAATCGTAGCCAAGACATTGTAGAGTTCAATAAGTAATTAGTGTCGAAAGTAATTCGAACTTAGATCTTTGCACATTGTTAAGATTGCACAAAATTCCTCTTTGAAAATTGAAAATTGATAGAAATAAATTGCCTGGTTTTATTAAATTCGTCCCAAAAAGAACTTGACGGAACGTATAATTCAGTTATAGAAAGTTCAAATTAATAGAGGGAAAAGCTTTTTGTTGATGATCCTTTGAACGAGATCGTAATATTTTCATGAAAAAGCGATGTATACTTTTTGGTGAAAGTCTGAAACAATTCACCATAGACTGTACATTGGGATATCTGCAACGTTATGCCACTCACGGATCGAAAAGTGGATCATCCTTTGATCCCCTATATGTCTGTAATACGTTTATTAATTAAGCCGATACCGGATGGACGGGGTCGGTTGCGCTGGTTAAAAGGGCTCCTGAAATTAATAAGTGCTGTCGATTATCTATCTCGGCCTAATAAAGTTTCCAAGAACTTGTACAAAAGTTATGTGTTTCATATTGAAAAACCAAACAATCTTCACACAGACGTATAATTAATTTAAATTATATGAATGAAGCTGCTTGGATTATATTATTAGGGATGCAAAAAAAAACAAATACTATGCAAATATTGCGATCAATAAAACCAAGGACTCGTTCTAAGTGATACATATGAAATCGCAGATCATTGCATAATCATTCTATTCAGACTACACAAATCCATATGGTAAATAAGTAAATGTATATAATAAAAATACTTTGTCTGAAATCTGTAATTTACTGAATTTGCTAAATATTAATCTTAAAAGTAGAAAATTTTGTGATGAAGATAAAAAGCCATACATTGTTCTAAACAAGGTCATTGATGATATTACAGCTTATTTTATCTATTTGGTAATAGGTATTTTCAGAGTGTAAGCTTTTTATTAGAGCTGAACGTGGAAAATCATTTCCAATGTACAAGGAAACAAATTACAAACTTGTGATCATCCACAGTAAATTTCATCAATTTTTCAACTTATTTTATTTGTAGGTGCATTTTATATTATCGGAGAAAACTATTTGAAGGTACAATAAAATACCTAACTGGATATATTATTAATTTTGGAAACACAAAGTACGAGGGGTTGTTGCATACAATGAATAATCCACTGTTCCTTCTTAACTGGATTAAAAATTGCACTTGAGCCATTGTTGTTTTTTTTTGATAACATCTATAAAGTAGATTTTATTTTGTTTCTCTCATATACTAATGATGTAAGTTCATGAAGTTTTTTGCAATAACTAATTTACGGATTTACTTCCAGAAAATCTCATTTTGTACGTTTCTTTTGGGACTTTCAAGTCACTTACTTAAATTTTTTCTGTATAATCGACACCCGAGTAACTAAATAAAAAAAACTCGAAAAAGGTCAACGGTGAACGGTTTATTGCAAAATATCTACCGCCTCTATCGACCATGAAAAGAGGTAGACGGTTGTAGAATTTTTTATTTAATACAATAAAGCTTTGCTCAACCTTCTAAGGTTTTCCCGGATTTTTTGACTCGTTTCGTAGCCTGTTACGTCTTTGAGCAATTCTGAGATCGATTTCGAAAAAGTATAGCCTGGTTTCCAATTTAAAATTATATCGACCCGTAAATTTTTCTGGATATTTTCCTGGAACTCACCACTTATGCCTTTGTTTCAGTGCCGGTAGCAGCTGGTTCAGGAGACCCGACGATGGGGGGGCAGCAGCAGCCGTCCGGGGGCGGCAGGCGGCAGGTGCACGTGCCCCTCTATGGGCGGTTGGTCTCCGACGAGGGCCTAGGCGGGATGCCCGTTTCCACCGCCCCCACCGCTACCATTTCGAACTCGTCGTCTTCGACAGACATTCAAGCGATGCAGGCGCGGATACCTCACACCTTCCGGGACCCATCCTCGGCGCCTCTTCGGAAGCTCAGCGTGGACCTCATCAAGACTTACAAACACATCAATGAGGTAAGTTCGGGCGGGCTGCAGTCCCTTTTTTGTTTGTTGCTGAAGAAAAGTGATTGTCCATAGTGACGTTATGATCACCCAGTGTGTTATATATCAAAACCATACTTCAAACCCAAGCTAGGAGACGCAAAGCGTCGTGGTTTAGATTTCAAGCCTTTCCAACTCGTTGCATCTGTAATACGGTCTGATTTTGTAATTAAATAATACATCAAACAGCCGATATTTGTAGAATTCATGAAATAGTACCAATGTTATTTTTATGATTATTTTGTTTTGTTTATATTTCCTTTAAAAAGAGGATTTTTTTCATTTATTATTTTTTATTTATTTTCATATTTCATTCGGATTTTGTTTTTGCTTCCAATTCATGTAGTAACCATTTGTTTAGATTGCTTAGATTGTATTTGTCTTTATTAATTTTTAAAGAATCTCCATTAGTAAAATTTTTTTCAAATGGTTTTTTTCAATAATTTCTTAATTGTATTTCTTTTATTTAAATCTCTTAAAAGTTTAAAGCGGTACATTTATTTATCTGTCGTAAATTATTTCAACATATCGGTGTTGATGCAAAAGATCACACCATTTAAATTTTTCCTAAATTTGCTGCGACATTTATTTGTGTAGTAAATTGGCCTTAATTGAAACCGAATTGATTTTGTAAAAAATCGTCATTGCCAAACTTCATTTCCATCGTCTTTTATCATTATTTGCTTTCCTAATTTAATTCTTTTTAAATTTAAGAATAATACATTTATTGTCTGCTGTAAATTATATTCAATGGATTTTTTCTAATTACGTGATTTTCAACCCTGCAGGCAGAACAAGAGAATAACTTATTTGTATAAATGCCTCAGATTTTTAAAACACATTTAAAACCGATTAAAACACTAGCTGCAAAAAAAAACGAAAATACGGCTTTAATCATTTCATTACTCACTTGTTTCATCATATCAGTTGAACGTAATTAAACGTTAAATTAGACCTTTGTAAAGCAGTGGTGTGTAAACGTACCACTTTTTATTCTAGTTTTATTCCGTATTTTTGATCGATTTTGTAATTTGTAAGCACACATCAATAGGTAGTGTTTATATTCTTATACAGCTTTTATGAAAAAATACGTTTGGTATTTATGAACAACAATCAATGTCGAAATATTTTTTCAAATTTAATTGAGTGCTGAATTTAATTGAGATGCAGAGTGCTGAAACACTGACAGTTTTATACATGTTTGGTATATTGAAACAATATTATTTCGGAATTTTTGCACTTTAATCTAACAGAAATTAAATAAAATGTATCTCATAACGTTGTTGTAACATTTCGATGTGTACTTATACCGTGTTACCATTAAAGCTCATATCAAATGAAATATTTTTCATTTAGCTTACATAAATTTCGATTTATGAACGGTTTTTGCTTTGAAAATAATGCAATATGACGTTGACTATTTTTCATTGATCAGCTGCACCTGCTTCGTTTTTCAAAATTTCTAACGTCTTCGTTATAACTCTTGAAGAGCAAATTCTCTTTAATCATATCTATCGCAATACAAAAGTACATTTCACTTGTTCTACTTAATATTTACGTCTAAAAAAAATTATTCTCTGTACTAACACTTAAAAACTAAACATCATTCAAGTTAATCTCGAGCTATGAGTACGTTTTTTGATCTAAAATGGGGTGTGATATACTGTGATAAAAATAAGTAAAGGAAATTTTACCCTGAAATGTTGAAATTACAGCAATTTTGCTCAAACATGACATTTTAAATATTTTTTAATCTTATTGGAAACTTTTAAAAGAAAAAACCTCATATATCAGCCTGATATATTATCTAGTACTAGTACCTTTATTAAAAATATGTCTGACAACTGCAGCTGATCGATGTAAATTTCATCTTGCTTTATTTTTAAAGGAAGAAATGTACATTGACTTCAGATTTGTTTAAACTATACACTAGAGAAATGTAATGATGTGCTCTGTGTTGAGGAGGTGTATTTAATTGTCCATGTCTTATTTTGGGTTTTCTTCTCCTCTAATAACTGATAAGGAAAATAAGAAAACGTTAGTATAGTTTCAAAGGACCAGCTGCAGTTATAGTATATCGCTAAAGCCCGATACACACTAACTGCAAAGGTAATCGGGACCCCATGTCATTTTCAGTCTCATGTCAGTCCTACTTCTTCGATACCCATCGGTGTTCAATGTATACTAGAGGATACGGTTCTCAGTTTTCAGCCCCTGATAGTACTCTTTCCAATGAGTCAGAGATATTATGCTTAAAGACACTTTTTCTTTCTTCTCTGTTCTAACCGACTTAAGTGTTTTGAATGTTTCACTCGATCTGCTCCTACCTAAGTGCTTGGTCTCTATGGTTACACCTTTTTCCCACATATCGTTCATTCCCTCGTTGACAACCCGTTTTACTTCTACTCTGCATCTATTGTATCGTCGTCCATCTTCTACACCTTTCGATACGAGCCAATGGTGATAAGCTTTTTTTTTCTGTAACTAATTCCTGTATCTCTCTGTTGAGCCATTCGTTGTTTTGCCTGTTTGGCCGATATTGTGGTGGTGCTCCTAAGGAATCCATTGCCTCTTGTTATATATTGAATGGTACTGATATACATGTTGATACCCGAAGAATCGGTAACATTCTTTGGCGTTTTTGGTCCATGGGAAGAAGCATTTGGTTCTTAGTAGGTAGTGATTAGAACCACAAGGTTCTCATCTATAAACGTACACATTGCTATATTGTAACTTCGAATTTTGCTTACTGATTATGTAGTGTATAATTGATATATTGTTGACATTGATGTAGTTTTTCCATTATGGTAAATTTTATGGTTAGTACTTTTCAATACCTAAAAATTTATTTAAAGTTATTTAAAATATTGTTGGTTGTTGTGGATATGTATGTATAATACATGGCTCATCTAAAAGTTTTCTGTGAAGTTATTACTCGTAACTAGTAATAATGGTGATCTCATTGTTATTCCGAATTTTTGTTTGTAAATAGCTAAAAATTCGCTGTTTAAGGTTGTGCTTTCATGAAGCCTCTGCTCATTATTTCATCTATCTTCCGTAATTGCAAGTGATTTATCAACAGGTACGTTGGTAAATAAATTTATCACTGCGTAACTCTCCAGTAGATAATTAGTGTTGATATTTGTATAAATGGTGTGTTTATTATTTTTCGTATCTCTTTTAGTTATTAGAGAAGAACAAACACAAAATAAAACATGGATATATCAAATAAAGAAATTTCCCAGATGATGTAGAGATTAATGGTGATACAATACGTTTAGACTGACATCATACTCTGAATACAAGTGTTTGCCTTAGCACGTTGAGCTTGAATTCCAAAAATTTTGATGAAACCTTGACTAAAATTGTATTTTTAAAATTTTTTTCACATCATATTAAGTCAAAGCCGTTTGTATGCGTTTTAACGCAATAAATATCATTTGTCGTCTTGAAACTTAATAGGAAAAGGGTATTTATGATATATACATACCTATTGATAACAAACCACGTAATATGTAAATTACTGTGTGAGTTACTAAAATTGGCGGTCGATACCAACAATAAGTGCATAGTAATTATTTCGTACCCCGAGTACTACAGTTAAATTATGTGCTAACTTTGAGACCGCCTTTAAAAAAAACCATTATTAATTGTAGTTAAAATAATTTCACCTAATGTTATTTATACTTGTAAAGTGTTACATCACGTCCACTTTTAAACCTCTGCTGCGGGTCGTAATTAAGCTAAAACTTTAAAAACTTTTGTAGCTTAAACATTACTCGTTCTTCTGTCAAGTCTTCTACAGTACCTACCATAATTCTGATGGCACTTGTAAATTACCACGAAAAGTTCCTAGATGTGATTATAACTTTAAAAAGCGTCGAGTTGACCATTGAAGGAGAATGATTTAATGATTCATTTCGATTATTTTACAAACTTTGTTTCCACTTTGCAGTATCCACGCCGTGAATAAATTTTACAACACCGATTTGTCTGTTTATATCTAATTTAGTATAAAGCAATAAGCACATTAAACGTATCGCCGATTTTCCCTGTCATAAAACCGCGCTTTGATTGGTTTATTGGCAATTCTGACACACTCCCAAATCCATGCTTTTTATCATATTATTTTTGGAAAGTGTGAACCTAATTTATCCCTAATACCTGTTTAAATACACCCCGTTCCCATGTCATTAATATTTTATCGAAGGGTACTTGATGCGGGTTTTTCTATTAATAGATATTATTAATGGTGTTTAAATTCGAATCAACACAGTAAACAGATACTTGAAAATTGATACAAAATAATACAATGAAATTATTGATAGCTTATTGCCTAACATACGATTTAAAGCAGTTATTTCAAAGCTGGTAGATTTACATTATTTGACGTATTCAATTTAGAGTTGTGCTTGTAGTTGTCAACTTTTGTTGAATTATAAGAGTGCAAAAGCAACTAATTAAATCATTTCACTAGTAAAATTAAATTATATAACAATGAATATTAGGAAGGTTTCAGTATTGCTTCTTAATGACTGTATAAAACATTTTGAGTCGATTTTCGAAAGATTGAAACGTTACATTAGACGAATGACAAGAAAGCTTTACTTGGAGAACTACATCACGTAACGTACAGACTGAAAAGACCCCCCAGCACTAACCCTATGGGGCGCACATAGTGACAAGTTAAGATTTTACCCGTCTTCCATATGGTATTAATTAAATTAAGATATCGTCAAAAATTTAGGCCAGTGAAGTAATTTATTTCATACTTCCATTTTTTCAAATTTTGAAAGTAGCACATCTTGATTATTCCCTCTTGAAAACGTTTATTGTTGAAGATTTAGAAACACGTTAGTTAATTTGAACTATCAAGATTTTAAGTGGGAGCTTTCGTCCTGCCATAGTCTCTAACTCTTGTCGACGTAATTTCCCAAAATTAAGGCCACTTATCTCGGGAAAAACTTCCCTCTTAGGGAACTTGTGTGTTGCGGCGCACGCCAATCCACAAATCGATAAAGTTTCAAATTGCAACTCTCTACATATGGTGGATATTGCTAATTTTCGTTTTTCTTGCGTATAATATGGACGGTCACGCGCCTCCGATGTGTTGACTGTCATCTGGGCTGTCAGTTCGCCATAACTCTTCTTGCCATCACAAGTTCGTGCTCCGCATTTTGGAACAGATAATACCCCGTAAAGACGCGATATGCTACTAATATCGCTTCGATACATTTCTACTGACACTTTCTTCTATTTTCCTTATTTTTCCCTCACTCCTCCAACGTCCACTTTGCCTTTGGTGGGCGATGAACGCATGCATTACCGACAAAGTGACCAAAATTTAAATATATGTCGTAGTTTATAATACGAAAAAGATCTTTTGCCAATTATATTAAATAACAACCAGCTTTTCTCTTCAGATTCTCATTGAGAATTTTTTCTCCAACTAACTTCAAACCGCATTCTACACGAACCGAATTTGTTATTTCAGTTGTCATTACTTAACCATTTAATATTATTAGGAAATGTATCCCGTTATACTCCTGAGAAATGGTTAAGATGATGAATTACTTGAACTTGAACAATGTAAACTGTTGGTCAAAAACTAAAAGTATTGATGTTGAGAATTTGGTAGAATGTTATGTTGTATTAGAACCAGCAGCTCTGTGCAATTTAAGTTCACACTGTAATTGCAGTTCCACCCAATGAATACTTTTCTTGGACCGTGCGACGTTTAACAGGTTACTCCAAATACAAATGTACTGAAATATCTTGTCTCCTCTCGTCAATAGAAAGTTGTTTATTGAAGTTTCTTTTTTTTAGTAAGTGGAATCATTCTTAAAAGCCTTTTTTATTCTAACTGGGCCCAAACTAGTAGAGTCAGTGATCTTAATATTACAATTCAGGCTGTAATTTTTATAGCCTTGTAACACCTTCAGTTCGGCATTCTGCAAGTAAACTGCGATGCTTAACGAGCCGAAAGAGTAATAAACTTGAGTTTTCAAAGTAAGGGATCGATCGTTCATAAACTACGGGGCTCTATTTGAAACGTCTTTTACTACCTCATGCATAAAGCCATACCGCAGATTTTCGCTTAAACCCTACCTTCTCCCAAGGTACCACTTGTTTTAAATACAAATAAGTACATGTTCAAAAAATATATCTACACCACGACATTCATTACATGGTTTTTATAGCTTCCTCGGGTAACGAGAAAACAGAAAATAAAGGGAAAAATAAAGGAAAACCTCGCATAGGTGGAAGAAATTTTTCAACACGATTTTTTTGCAGAAGCAGCTTCGTCGGTACAAATTGTTTAAACAAATTACGAAAAGTTCACTTTTTCTTCCCGTACAAAGCTTTTTAAGTTCTATGAATTATTTAAAAGTGGCCATGTTTAATGCTCAAAAACTCTGTTAAAAATATTATTTTTCAGGTTGTCAAGTTGTCTGAATTGAAGTTCAAATCTCCCTTTACAAAATCCTGAAAAGTAATTCGGAAACATTTTGTTTTAAAGCATTGTTTTTTAATTGTTAATAACTCTAACGTATGCTCGCGCGGCTTCCGTACACTAAAAAGGCGCGTTATTAACAATTAGAATACAATGCTTTATAACAAAATAATTCCAAATTACTCTTCTTTATCTTCTAGAGGGAGATTTGAACATTAGTTCAGGCACTTGACGACCTCAAAAATAATGATTTTTAACTGAGTTTTTGAGCATTGAAAATAGTCGGTTTTGAAGTTTTTCAGACTTCAAATCGCTTATTACTCGAAAACGATTAACTTTAGAGGAAAGTTACTGAGGCCCTTTTTTTCAGAAATGCTCAGAGTATCTTAAAAAAATTTTACAGGACGTAAAAGCACTTTTCGTAATTTGTTCAAACAAATTTAGAGGAAAGAGTAAAGTACCCTTTAGGGTGAGTTCCCAAAAACTTCTTTCAAATAAACATTGTAAGCATTTAATATAGTAGTTCAGACGTAAAATTCACAAAGAATACGTACAACCCTTCAGAGAAAATCAATCAAGATAGTAATTATACTGGGATGTGGATTAAACCGTTGATTACATATCTGAAGTTTTAAAAAAAACGTTGAAACGTTTTTCAAGACTACAAATAAGTTACATGAGTTGAGTTAAATTTTAACTTTATAATTTTCATTAAATACAATCGTAATGACTATTGATATATCAAATGTGCTTTTAAGACCATATATGTGAATTGATTACTGAATACATGTGTATTTAATGTGCCAAACAAGTAAGGTTAAGGTCGTTGACCTTAGCGACATTCGCTTTTATTACTTTTTGAAAACCTTGACGACACCCTTAACGTCTTCATCGATGACGTGCAATCACTTTTATTTTAGATGACCTTTACATACATATTTACATATGCAAACATTTTTCAAAAAACATGTTTTTGGGACTCATATAGCTTATTGCCAACCTGAAAAATCCCAGAGTTTCGTCGGTTCAAAGTACCACTAGGAATAAGTTCAAATTGTTAAATTAAGCAAATTAAAATCGTTTTTAAGTATCCTTGATACTCAGTTTCCAGATTTATTTTTTTACCCCGTTTTGTAATCAAAATTAAGAAGAAGTGTCAATTGGAATAACAACAGAGCCGTACAGTTGTCCTGACATTGACCAACATTTCATATCTTGAACATTCCTCTTTTTATAAGCTAACTTTCACTGATCTCTATATTGGCTCTGAGGAAATCCTAGTTTTCATGGCATGAGCCGACATTGACCGGCATTGACCAACATCTCATATCTTGAACATTCCATTTTTTACGAGCTTAGTCTTGCGTCTCGAACGGTTACCGATATGAATTTTTTATTCGATATCTTAAGAGCATGAATGTGCCGAGTACAGGTTTCCTTGAACTTCGCCCTCGTTATTTGTTCCAAATGATTTGTATGTTAATAACGGAATTTATTATCGTCATTGAGCCTTGTCGCACTACTTATCTCAAGGGACACTGTCTTCATCCTCATGGGTATCCTTGAACTATTTATCGACTTCGGGAAGAGAGGTACGTTTCTAATATTCACAAAAGACGTTAGCTGCGGAATTTTTTTTTCATCTACGGCGCAACTAAATTGCATAATCATCGCGATAGTGCCTTGAAAATTACCGCAGTTGGTTTATTTAAATATAATTTAGTTATATTCATACAAGATCAGTTATAGACGCATTGAGCAATATAAAGATCAGGTTTTCAAGCGAAGCTTTTTATTGGATGCTTGAGGACAAGTCAACGTAGACAAAGCGACAGAAGAATTAGCGTTACCTGACCTTGACGTGTATGCGTATGGCGTAGTGGGAGGGGAGATCAAACCAATCTCGCTTCTATGTGAGTATTTTGATGATCGGAATAACGAGAATTTTTTAAGTAACCTACAGTAATGTGAAACGACAAGTCATGTTATTTATTTAGGAGACTAACCTCGCCTTTTTCCATTCATGAGGGAAGGTGCCTCTCTTTACTATCTCTGAGAGGCCGTGGGCTAAGACTGATGGGCGGTATCTTGCTATTGCTATTATGAGCTCGTTCCCTAGTCTTTCTAGTCAAGATTTCAAAATAAAATTCGGAAACGGAAGTGTAAATACTATGAAAAAAATAAAATTTTAATTAAGTTACGTTATAATAAGTTATATTTTATAAATAGTAGTTTGATCGCTTTTTACACCCAGCAATTTTGTTCGATGTTCTTCATAAAATAATATAAATTCATAAATAAAACAAGAATTGAAAATTTTATTCAATGTTTGGACCAGAATTTAGGATGCATTTTAGTGATTTCTACCGGGCAACTGACCGACAGTTATCAATACGAAATGTGAGACGTTGACCTGTATGTTGAAGTTCATAAACTTGTAATTCGATGTGTTAGATCCTCAATACGCTCGAATTTACTACTTACATGCATTTCCGTTGGGATGTCTATGTATGATTTCATTAATTAATATTAGTAAATCTTGATTTGAAGCTTAGGAATTAATACGTTCATATGAATTTGTGATGTGCCTTCGTTGCATTATTCCATTATTATTATTATTATTATTATTATTATTATTATTATTATTATTATTACTCCCCGAAAGGGGAGTCCCACACTGGCAGGGGGATATTTCATTTTTTTCTTAGCCCCCTGTCGTGCGTAAAAAGCATTTCCCTCCTCATTAAAAAAAAATATTATTATTACTATTACTGTGATAGGTTTATGCTTCCGAGCGATATTAGTAGTCTGTTCAGTTTAGATCAAAATGCACGTATCTAATTATATACGTTGCATTTTCCGTTCGCGGAATGATTTCCCGAAATCAAACGTGGCGACAGAGCGCGACGCGTCCTAATTTAATTTCCCCCGAGAGTACGTCGTTTCTAATATAATTTTCTAACGGTAAAAATAATGATTCATTAGCATATTTTAATTAATTTTGTTTTCATTTTTTCATTCCCTTTGTCGACGTGACAGAGAAACGCCGAAATTTATACTAATAAATGGAGGCCAATTAAAACAAGGGATACGAGTACTCGTACGTATTCCTCTATTTCTTTTTAGTTATGTACACGATAAAATAAGCTAAAAGAGAACATCTCGATCCCCAGGTCTACTACGCTAAGAAAAAACGACGGGCAGCCCAAATCCAGGGCGAGGACAGCTCTCATAAGAAAGAGAAGAAGATCTACAATGACGGCTACGATGACGATAACCACGATTATATCATTAAAAATGGTGAAAAGTTCCTCGAGAGGTACGAAATAGACTCCCTCATCGGCAAAGGCTCCTTCGGCCAGGTGGTTAAGGCTTTCGATCACACGGAGCAGTGTCACGTTGCCATCAAAATCATCAAGAACAAGAAACCTTTCCTCAATCAGGCTCAGATCGAGGTGAAGCTCTTGGAGATGATGAATAGAGCCGATGTCGAAAACAAATACTATATAGGTAAAGTAGAGTTTATATTAAAATCGACACGTCCGCTTTATTATATCTGTTACGACATTCATCTCACGCTTTCAGTTATATCATCGCTTATCATTACTTCCACTGATAGGTAAGCTCTCGCGATGACCTTATACGTACTGGCTCTCTTTTTAATATCGGTGTCCATTCATTGACGCCTGCAAGTCTTTTACTTGGTCACTGATAATATAATGTATTCATCATAATAAACAATGCAATTGCTCTTCTCGTTTTCAGTCAAATTAAAAAGACACTTCATGTGGCGGAATCACCTGTGTCTGGTGTTCGAGCTGCTTTCCTATAATTTATACGACCTACTACGCAACACCAATTTCCGAGGTGTTTCACTGAATCTCACGAGGAAATTCGCTCAGCAGCTTTGTACGGCACTGCTTTTCCTCTCGACACCCGAACTAAACATCATCCATTGCGATTTGAAGCCGGAGAACATTCTTTTGTGCAATCCTAAGAGGTCCGCTATTAAAATCGTCGATTTCGGCAGTTCCTGCCAATTGGGACAAAGGGTAAGATCAAGTTTTATTATTATCACAACGCAATGATTTATGCAAGCTTGGGTTCAACTTTATGTTACTACATCGAAATATGAAAACTGAAGGAACTCCTTAACTTCTTGCAATCGTACATGTCGCCTTAATCCAGTATGTTCACTGTTTTATTCCTTGATAGATATATCAATATATCCAGTCGAGGTTCTACCGTTCCCCAGAAGTTCTGTTGGGCATACCCTACGACCTGGCCATCGACATGTGGTCGTTGGGCTGCATTCTCGTGGAGATGCACACTGGCGAACCGTTGTTCAGTGGTGCCAACGAACTCGACCAGATGAACAAAATCGTTGAGGTTCTCGGTACGCCCCCGAAACATCTTCTTGATCAAGCGAATAAGACGAGGAAATTTTTCGAGAAACTGCCTGGCGAAAGAAGGTAAGAGAAGATCTCAAAGAAAACGGTTCCGTTCTTTGTTTAGCAGCTCTTCATTTCGAACGATATTACATTTATTATGAAACAATAAGTAAACAATTATCGTAAAACAAAACTAATTGTCGTCCTTAATACAGTTAATTCGGTATTACCTATAATAAGAATATACATCTTTCTTCATCACCAAAAATTCTAAAATATCAATCAGTCAATTTCATTATATATCATTTAATATTTCTTTATGTTGTTACTTTCATTAAATACAGTAGATTTGCCAAACTTTTTACGAGATACGTTGATTGATATGGGTACTTATATTTATTAACTATTACTTTTGCAAGATTACCTTGAAAAAATATAACAGTTCTAACGTTTGAAATTAAGTAAATATTTTCTGCATTACATTAAAAAATTATTTTACTTTTGTGCAATTGGAGATTTTTGAATTGTGAGTGGAAATTTTACACCCCTTTTAGTGCGGATGCAAATCACATATTGCATTAAACATTAAATAGGGGCATTTCGCCTCTGCTTCAGATTTTATGAACTCGTAAAGATCGTAATGGAAGTAGCAGATCTTGGCAGTTTCCGTGAAATATAAAAATCTTATTGCTTTAAGCAAGTAATAACAATATAATAAAACTTTATTTTCTGTGGGCATTAATCATATAAATATACAGAACACGTCAGAAACTGAACATACACACATAAGAGTAGGGGTGTTTAAAATATTGTCCTAATGAATAGATACATTGCAGAAATATTCCTTTAAAGTTTTTTAAACCTCTCGATATTATGTCTACTTTATGAATATCAAAAGATAATGAAAAACATTTAACCCATACACGATGGTTTACAGTGTTTCGATACTATTTGAGAAAAAAATTATCGTCTATTTGCTATGAATGTTGGAATTATACATATACTCAGACTTGTTAACAAATATATGTATATGTATGTGTAACTTTATGCATATAAATGCAAGCCAATGGAATATTTTAAACCTGGGAAATAGCCACAGGTACTAATTCAGCATGTAGAATGCTACACCAGACACCTTCTTCACCTCTTGTAAAAATAGATGTTCTTTTTCAATAATATAAACTACAGTAATAATTTTATTGTGTTAAATCTGATTCATTATATTTTTACCTCATCGAGACAAGCCCTTTCTTTGTTCTTCCATTTATTACCTTCCGAGATAGTCATCCGCATATATGTTATAAAATACCTTACTTAAATCGTATACAACTGCAAATAGGGATCTCTAAATATGATTTTAAAAAGAACGCATGATTCTTGTTGATCGCGAGTTTCAAATACCACGTTAATTGTCTCTTAAAATATTAAATTCTTCTATATGGCGCAACAAAGGGGCGAGGGATACATATTGAAAATTGTTTAATAAACTTGCAGAACTTGTTATTGGCCTGTGGTTTACAATAGACATGTCATTTTTGTTTATTGGCACAGTCTCACCAATTTATTGCCCGTTCAGAAAACTCCAATGATGTATATCTGTTAACAATGTTAAAAGTTTTAAAATTATTTCAATATTTTATAGAATGAATATTACTAACTCGTCATTTCTTGTAGATTATTTGAATGCAGGTAATCGAAGAGTATAGTGTCGCAGGCGCTTCTTATAAAACCGTTAAAAAATCATGAAAATAAATTCAGTCTTCTTGATGTAACCATTTAGATACAATGGGCATAGGTCATTGAGGTATAAAATGTTTCGACATATGCATTCAGTATACCAAGTTGCCCCTTGAGCAGAACGAGACTTAATAGTTAGGAACAAACCAAAGATATTAATTTTTAAAATGCATTTCAGGTATGCCTTGAAGAAGCCTAAAGACGGAAAGAAATACAAATCCCCCGGTACACGTCGCCTCCACGACATTCTCGGCGTCGAGACGGGGGGCCCGGGCGGTAGAAGAGCGGGCGAACCGGGTCATTCGATGTCTGACTACCTTAAGTTTAAGGATTTGATAGTTCGAATGCTAGACTATGACCCCAAGACTAGGATCACGCCATACTACGCTCTTCAGCACAACTTTTTCAAGAGGACCTCTGATGAGAGCACAAACACGGCCAACAGCACGAGTTCGAGTCCCGCAGTGGCCTCGTTAGATATGTCAATGACGAATAGTTCTAATAGTCAACATGGTAAGGGATATAATGCGTATTCTAAGGTTAATAGGGAAATAAGTCCGGTACTAGGCGCCAATGTAGCAAACATTACATTTAATAAATAGAAAGTTCTGAGTAGAAGTTGGCTTGACTGGTTTTACTGCTGTTAATTTATTAAAAAATACTAAAAGTTGTACAATCAGTATGAAAATAGTCTTCATTTAAGAAGCTTCTCTTTGTACCTTCAAATCAAATCATTTATACTGACCAGCAATTTACACTTTACTTCTATGCACACCTCACATGAAATTACTTTACCAAATGACCCCTGAACAAAAAACAATTTGCTACCGTTTCTTTTGGTAACGCATCAAGTTGGAAAAAAATGTACATTTGTGCTTATTAGAATGATTTTGCTTGACGCCCACATAAAATTTCTACTTGAAAGAAACAAGTCATTCTAAGAATACAGTTTTCTTAACTTAAATGATCTTAGTGGACAGAAAGCTGCTCCAGTTATAGAAGCATAGTGAGAAAACACCTTACAGCAGAGATTTTCAATTTCATCGCAACTGAAAAGAAATCTTGATCGCTCTCTCTCTCTTTTTCTCATAATTTATGTGAGGTCTTTTACTCAAATTAACAATAAAGGTTCAGTCGATTTAAAAATTGTTTTCGCGTATTTCATTATATCTTATTTCCTCGCGAATGTTATAATTACGTCAAACTATTCAAAAGTGCAGGCCTTACTAGATCGATCAGACTGATTGCAGAGCTTTCGAAAAGAACAACGAACAATTATGTACTTTTAAGCCTGCTTACTGTGGCACTCGTATGTTTAAATTTCCTGATTTCTAAATGTATATGCTACTTGTTAACAACACTAATTAAAATGAAGTAGTGTAAGTTTTCTAATTGCCTTCTTATTGTGTGAATGCAGATCTAACTGGAAATCATCGATGACTAACATAGTGGTTCGGTTATGAATAGTAACCTTCATCATACAGGTATAATTTTTAAGTAGAATGTAACTAACAATGTGAAGTAGATTCACTCAATATTTGCTTATTTATAAGTAGTATTGCAAATATTATAGAAATGTGTATCACGTTTTTGCAATATGAACATTTTTAGCAACCACCATTTAGACCTTTTAATGGATCGCATGTATCATTATCAGCATGAAGTTTGAATAGAATATAAGTATTACATGAACGGGGATTATAAATTTAATTTTACCCTGGAATAGTAAAAAAATGTTTAGACTAGGATTACGTTTGATTTTAATTGTAAGTTTTGAAGAATTTTAGCAATATAGCTGTTACCATAATCTAGGACCATCCTAAGGTGTATGGCGCCCATGAGCTATAAAAAATAATGCACCGCCCGTTATAAGAAAATACAGGGATCAAGTTATTACACTAAACTAAAACAAAATTGATACATAATTAAAAGACTTCTATGAACAGAAATAAATTTTATAGTAAACAAAAAACAAAAGTAACTTGTATTTTACTTTCCAGCTTTTACTTAATAACACCATGTATTTCAGTTATTAAATAAGTCGCTCTTTATAGATAAATTATTTAAATTATTTAATTAGCTCGCTCTTAAAGAAGACCGTAAATAATTTTTTTTCCTTTTCATTGCTGAAAAAGATCTGTCGCCGTTGCAATTTCTAGTTCAAATACTTACAAATGCGCAATGCTGTAGCCGAGTTAGGAAATGTGAACTTAATTTTCCAGTCAATTATTTTCCTCTAATTCTGTAGTAGATACATTTTCTTTATTTTGCAATAAATATACGTGTTTAAAATCAAAGCATAATGGTTAAAGTAGTTAAATTATTCTGTATTTTGTTTCGAATCTACAAAATTTTCTAAAGGAGCGTATAATCCAATAGTGCTATCAATTGTAGTATCAACGTTTTGAATAATACATTAATTTTATCTACGGTTTCTAATATTTTATTTTAAAATAGCAGTTTCCAGTGAGTTGGATTCATTTAACAATCCATCAGCTTCAACTTTGTTGTAGGCTTTTGACAATTCTCTTTGGAAATTTTACTCAAAATTTTCATAGCTTGATTGCCTTCATTAGCCTTCATTGGCCTTGATAGCCTTCATTGGAACAGTTTTTCGCTTATTTTTGTGAGAATCCTGTTTTTCTTCAATTAAATTTATAGAATGTGTTTCACAGAGCACGTAAATGTCAAACCGGTTTTTAGATTTAATGCGTGCTTGTAGACTGATTTTGAATAAACGTAACTAATAACAAAAACTATAAAACCATTAAAAATTGCCGCCTCCAGAGACCTGCGACCCAGGGTCAGAGCCCTGTAAATAGGGTGGCCCTAATCATACTATATTTTGTACCAAAAACAATAAAGGTAGTGTAAGCAGTTTTGTCGGCTTCAGCCACTTATTTTATTAATAACACTAATAAGTACATTTTCCGGGGAACATTCATTATCCAGGATTAATAACCAATAATTTAATTACGAAATACCACAAGTGATGTATTTCGAGTGATTAGATTACATTTCTTGAATCAATAACAGTTTCTGTGTGTCTATTTCGAATAATGCAGTGATGTAGGGCCTCCAAAAGTGTTAAAATGATATATTTACTTGGTATGATCATTAGTTCAGAACAAACTTTTTGGAGTAGGATTGCATCAGGTAATTATTAGTTTAGTTAAAGTATATGATGAAAACCTGTCAACTACCTCACAGTAAAAGTAACACATTTCTTGGAGATTCTGTTAATCTGTAAAATAGTTCCTTTTCACTAAAACGTCTTCTCTGCGTTCTCAATCAGGTTAGAAATTGAAAATAATTTTCATCCATATTTACGTTTTCATTTATTTGAATCAGTTCTCGCAATGCTCGTTACTTAGAATAATGTGAACATTCACCAGAGTTAAAAGCAATATAGTTAAAATCAAATATTATAAAGCAGATGGCATTTGTAACGATTTTATTATTCTGGAAATATTTTCATAGAGAATAACACTCTGACAAGATACACCAACATTAACAATACATATTCAAAGTATTGTTAGAAGGAAACACACACTAAAATAGTTTGTTGTCTATATGTTATTATAAGAGATACTGAAATAGGCTGCATGTTTATATGGTAAAGTTTTGCATCAAATTGTTATTTTAAAGGACCAGAGTGATAAAACTTTTGGACAGAATGTATACTTGTATATGGATGTGCGTGGTGCTCTGTACCATTGTGTTCAAATTTAAAAAGAGTAATTGTGTTTACTAGAACAATTACAAATAAAAATTTATCCTATTTATTTACTCCAAATATAGCTTTCAGATCAACTTGAAGGAGAAGTTATTCTTTTAGCATGCTTTTAGACGTCTTTCTCATTCTCATGGCAATAGATAAGGGTTGTTTGAAGTGTTCAACACCGCCCCCATGACAACTTAAAACCCCATTCCTTCAGTTATTGCACCATTTTAAAGCTTTTTCTCATGACGAACACCCAGCTACAGCCCTGCTCATTCTTATAGAGCCTCACTGTCCTTTATATGTAGTAGGTGTTCAATAGGTAAAGTAGTGAACCCAGAACATTACCCTGTAACATACTAGCTCTTCTTGGCCTCAGTTTATGACTAGAATAATTTAAGTAGAAGCAGGTTTAATTTCCATTGTGTGTATTTATTACTAAAATAAGATTCCATAAGATAGCAAATTAGGATAGAATTGTGTCTGGACGCAATTAATGTCGTAGATGTCTCAAGATTAAATAGTATATATCCGGCCAAGCAAAGGAAATAATTTTTTTGCCCACTTCATATGCAAGTCGAAATAGACTCGAAATCAAAAGAATTGCATGTCCGCATATTATCTTTGTTCTTCTCAATACTATTTCGATTATTACATACGAAGTCGACATTAAAATTGAATTAGTAAATTATTTCCCTCACATCGCGACGATGTTGCCCGCATATGATTGATATTATCAACTATGACATTTATTGTGTCTATACACAGAATTTGTGCTAATCTTACGGTAGGAGACGCTCACTCATGTAACAGGTAGATTCGAAGCAGAATTGGCCATAGAAAGTTTCGGATCTGATTTGGCTATCTGGGTACCTGTTCTTAGCCTTGTTTCAACTATATCTCCTTGCGGCGAATCTGCATAATTTACTTAAGGCAGTTCTGAATAATGCTGAAGTCATCTTGGTTTCTGTCTTCTTCCATCACTAGTTGTACTTCTTCCATATTTTAATTTTTTTGTACTAAATTTTTAGGTATTCTGTAAAGTTGTTTTGAATTGATTTCCATGTCTTTCATTTCTCTGTTTTAGTGAGTGTACTTATTTTTCCCTTTATAGTTTGCAGTTATTGAGGCCACATTTCGCTTCCCAATTTCAAATACAGTTTTCATGCTTTTTTGTTCTCTCTCTCTCTCTCTCTATCTCTCTCTCTCTCTCTCTCTCTGCATTTTGTCCATTGAAAGTTTTGGTCTTTTTAACAATACTCTGTTACTCTTCTAAAATTTGAACATACCGACCAGTAAAACAAATACCTTGAAGGTATTCAGTTTAGTGTAATTTTAAGGGTTGATCATTAGTTAATGCCAGTGTCATACTATTTCAGGAATAAATGTAGTCGGAGGCCGATCGCGAGACCTTCCCGGTCACTACCCTTACCAGTCGCAGCCCCCAGCACCCAGTTACAATACAACTACGTCGACCGTTGTAGCAGCGGTGATGGAATGCGACCCATCGCCCTCTCGTCACCTCCCGACCCACCACCGGCAGAGATACACGCAACAGTTGAATAACCACAGCGGCGGTGGCGGGGGCGGCCCGACGTCCCTCCAGTACGCCTCCTTCCCGGGCACTCCGCCGAACAAGCACAATCAGGCCTCGACGACGATGCCGGGCAAATCCGAGATGACCGACCGGGACGATGGCAGTCCCATGGTGGGCGTTTGCGTGCAACAGAGCCCCGTCGCGATACACTGAGCACTCCTATGCGGACGCAGAGATCAGATCAGATGGCGAAGACGAGTGAATTGTGATTCTTTTTATTATTTTGTTTTGTTTTGTTTTAAACTCAAGTACGTTTAGGTGGAAAGTTAATGAACTAAGTGTTATGTGTTGTTGATGTTTGTTAAGCGAACCTGGCAACAGACTGCGAGCGGATCTGCTCTGTTGTGAACTCTATGCGAGAGAGATTTTAATACAGCAATTTAAGTTAAAATTAAAAGGAAGAGAAGTAATTTATGAATAATATTTAAATACATTGAGTAATTTTTAGGTAAAAATGAAAAAACGACATAATGTATACATGTTTCCTATGATTTTGCCGTTAACTGTACGAAAACAGTTGGCTCTGGTTTACTTTTTATTTATTGTTTAAAATTCGAACTCAGTTTCAATGCACTTAATTCTGTGGCAAGGTAAAGCAATATCAATCTGTAAAGTTCTAGTCAAATTCTAGATACAGTACTCCTCCTTTATCCATAGAAAATGTGTTCCAGAGTGCCTGAAACTGCGAATAGTTTCAAAATGTACAAGCACCAAATGAAGATAACGGCAAAAAGTCTAAGTACCAATGTATTACAACTAATTCCAACTCTTTTCCTTACTTCCCTTTCTATCGAAGCAGTAATCACTTACATATATACTATCGATGAGGGGGATTATTGTGCAATTAGCAAATAACTTTTTAATGTTGTGATTATATTCACTTACATGACATAAAGTAATAACAAACTGAATATTGTACTTCTCACAATAGTCTTCGTCGTGCTGTTTCCATGAATACATATAATGACACAACCTTTAAAAAGAATTTAGCTTTAACAGTTAAGAAATGTTATTATAAGGACAATTCATTTTTTATTTATTGATCGCTATTTTTACAGATATCTAAACATTAGTGTGAGTCAGTTAAATGTTCTTTAATTCACACAGTGTTTTGTAGTGAGCAAGAAAATTATACGGTCCTTGAGTTTTTTTAAAGAATTCTTGAAATTTGTTTTGTTCGTATTCTGATTTATGTTTACTGTTGTATATATCGATGGTGAAGTTTTACATAATCTCCACAACAGTGATATCCTTTTTTAAGTTTTTTCTGTATCATAAGTATCAACTATTTTATAAATAATTGCATTAAACTGTTATTACTGCAAAGTTGAATATTTATAAATGACGTATTTTTTTACGTTAAAAATTGAGTTGCGAGAAATTTTTGCTTTACCTTCACAGAAAATGTACCAGTGAACCTATTCTTAAAAATTGTTTAGTGATAATCAGCTGCGAATTTTAAAGACTGAATTAATTTATAGGTTAAATAACTAGTTGCATTTGATCCTTTTCTTATACACAAATACAGCAATTTCTTCAAGATATGAACATTTTAATCTTCCACTAATGAAACCATAATATAGGGACATACTGCCATTTAAAAGTCCAGTTAAAAAAGGAGTACCCTGATTTTTTTTGTTATACACATACACTCCGATATAAAATGTTTCATAAAATAGGTCCACAAATGTTAATAATCATACTGTCAAAGATATTATTCACTTAGATTATCTTCCACTTTGATTGTCCTGATATTGGAGTTAAATCGGGGTTGATCTTCGCATAATTCATATTTGGCCTAAGTTTTTTTTTTTCATTGAATTTTATGATTCTTTTGATTTATTTTAAACGATTTCTAAGCTTTCAAGGAATTCATAAACCAAATATTTTTAATGTTACATGGATAGTAAAATGCAGGAAACAATGAATTTCTTGAAGAAATCAACTAAAAGTTTTTTATTCTTTGTAAACTTTAATTTTACAATTTTGATAACAAAAGACAAAACATCTTTAGTTCATACTTGTAATATTTTAAGAAATATCCAAAAATACTCAAAATTGTTTAAGAAAAGAGACATTCCAAATTATTTGCCTACAATAATCGTTCAGATATTATAATTAAAAAAAAATCAATTTTTAATCACTAAATCGCAACCGAAGATGTTTTGTTTAGAGATATTTGATGAACTCGAATGATTCTAGTAAATAATGTGTTTTTGGAGCTGAGAAAACTTGTCAATTCTATAGAAAATCAGTATTAGTAGGGTACGCAGGTCTACATTTTTTCGTCAATCAGTTTTACTTAGGATTTTGTTAAATATTGTTACTACTACTACTACTGGCTTTACTGGTAGAACATGGCCACAGAGTCATTTTTTAATTTGACCTCGAATAAGTTATTTTAAGACTTCATATTCATCTTTTTATTATTATTTTCACGTGTTTTAATCTACCAGCATTAGTAATAAAAATTTCAATTTGTACACCCGTGTCGTTCATTTTAACATTAATTAAGACTTCCAATTAAGTTCCAGTTTATTTTTGATACCTCTAATTCCTTTCTGTTAAGTACCCAAAAAGTTTAAAAACAGTAACACTTTAATCACTGCACCGCTGTAATATCACTTTAGCAGTAAGATGTGGCCAGTCAGTTTTTACTTTGAACTTAATGGGATATTTTTGAAGTTCTTTTTTGTGGTTCTACCATTAAATATTTCCCAGTATTTCGATTATGTAGTACCAGATACATTATCTAACAATGTTAAACTGCCACATTATCAATTCCCATTCTAATTTATGTAATTGTGATTTACTAATTTAATTACATGATTGAAGATACTGTCCCTTGCAGCTGATTAAAACTAAAAGCTGTTAAAAAAGATTTATTGGACAGCCTAAATGAGAGAAAATGCACTAGTTAATATTTTTCATAAACAAAACTGATGAGTTTTTATAACTACATTTCTAATCATTTCAATTCCCTGATAAACCCTTAAGAAGTCAGTTATTCTGTCATCAATGAAAGTTTCTTTACCTTTTATACTGTTGTTTAATTGAGTTTTCTGTTGCTGTTATGCATTCTAAATGGCTTGGGTTTCCTTCTTTATTGAGATCAATAAAAGTTTGGAAGTAATTTCAAACCTTAATGCATAATATATACAATTATCGTTAGTTAAGATACAATACCTTAATGGTAATCTTAATCACAATAGTGGTGTGTTGTCCTGATATAACTAAATGGAACATTTAATTTAACTGATGACTATGTGTGCCTCCATCTTTTCAGTTGTTAAATAATGACTTATTATCAATTTTATTGTTCAACAGAGTAAAAATGAAATGAAAATTGTCGACCTGTGTACTTTTTCCACAGATAAATTAGCCTATGCGCGGGCCGAAAGGGATAAGAAAGCATTTCAAACGCACTCTTTGAAAGTCCTGCCCATCGGCGTATTGTCCGTTATAGACGAAGTTAGAATACCTGGTAGCAGTATTTTATTTTTGATTATTTTTAAACTTTTCTCCAATTGCACAGGTACGAGGGAGCTGTACGTTTACCTCAATTTTTAATTTTAAAATTATAAATAATAGTAACAAAAATCACTACCATTAATAACCAGGGCCAAAAAATATCCACTGTTACATAGTGGTGAATGTGTTCAAACGAGATAATTATAAAGTTTATTAACTATAAATGGGAATACATAAAAATCTTTCAGCAATTTATATTTTTTGGTTGATTTTATAAATTTTCTTTGTAATGGAAGAGTATTGTGTATTCTTATGAAGAAAGCAAAGTTTGTTGTTCAGACATAGACAATTAAAGGCTGGCCTAAATAAATACATATTTTCCGCGGTAGGTCCAGCGTCTTCTCTAACAACCTTCGGGTCTTCGATTGTACATGTCTCGATCAAAATTTGTCGCCTTTATGTTAACTATTTTGTAAATACCATATTACCTTTTAACCACTAGGAACTGTAATCAGTACACATATTTATTTTTCTTTACCTTACGTGAGAAATTTCAACAATTCACGAAAAAATAGTTGACGGAAATATAATGCAATGAGACATAAAAAAGAAATGTAGAACAGTTTATAGTGTAAATTTTACATATGCCATCATCTATAAATTCCTACTTGCTCTTAAATAAATTTACAACGGAACGGTCGTTTATTTATTTTCTGTTCCTCTTGTTAAAATTTTTTTTTTATGTGATATCCAAATCAAGAATACAGGAACAACTTCTCGTCCCAGGGGAGATCCAAATAAACGTAACAATTCAACGAAGATTGGAATTTTTAGCTGAAATCACAATGAAAAGACTGGTTTTACTAGTTTTATATTAGTTCCTTATTATGAACTTTTGCGAGAGCAACATAATAGGCAGATGTTAACAATTAATTTTGTAAGTTTCGCAAGTTCACAGTAATTTAGCATCAGGAAATGAATCCACGGAAAACTTATGCAAAGGATGCTGGATCAGTAGCTCCTCTGTATTTTCTGCCACTCTCACCAAAATGCCCAGCAAAGATGAAAGGTTGTTAATTTTCTTTTTTCTAGAAAGCAGGTTTCTTTTCATTAGCTTTAAGAATAAGTCGCTATCACATGTATAGTAATTTACTTTTTTTGTAACTCAATTCAGCTTTATTCTCGGTCACTATTACTTTCTTAAAATTTCAGCGTGCCCAAAAGTTTTCCATGCGTTAAATTTCGTCACAAAATATTTTAAATGATTAAAATATTGAACTGATTTTCATAAAAACCATAAATGTTTACATTAATTCTGTACTTCGTATCGTGAGTACTTCTGTTGCTAAATTCATTATTTAATAACAAGATAACACAAATCAATTGCCATTTTAAATTAAACTACTTCAATGAAACGAAATGAATTAGGTGAATTATTAATATATTATTAATACAAACATTTTAACATACTTATTGTTTACACCAGTTACAATTATAGGAGCCATTTTGACAGAAATTAAAACACGATATAGTCTAATTAGGGCCATGGTTGTAGAGAAACTTTAAATAAATTTGAAAGCAAGTCAAATGTTTGGACACCAAGCCAAAAGTGAAGTGAAAAGCTTCTTAATAACTTGTGGAATTTCATTTCCTATTGAGAATGAAGAAGACTTCAGTGTTTGAATCCAAATTAATAGATTTGGGCTGCACTGTATGACCAATGGACCGAGCTGCAGCGCGACTATGAACAATCCTCAGAAGAGCTTGTTTGCCTCTCTGATGTGATACTCCAGCTAATTATAGACAACATCCACTTTCATTAGAAGTTGTATAAACATTCCTTGGAGGTTATGATGCTGCATAACAGGAATAGGCTCAGTCACGTTAGGCAAATGTTCCGCAATTACGTTTTTCGAATTATAGATCATTCGCTATCTAAATTAATCGATTACCTAAACATTTGCCAAGATTTTTTTGTAATGTAATCTAGATTAGTTGTGAAAGAATGTATCTAAAATAAAATAAATTTCACCAAAAAACAGTTTAAATATTTACTAAATATTATTTTAGTTATGGTTAAACATGAAAAAATTTACTTTAAGGTCAGTGTTAAGCAAATAAGAGTTTTTGTGAAACTAATATTAATTGCTTTAATATACCTACAATATTGTTTAAAGTGCGTTGAATTAAGAATCTCATGTTTAGCTCTTGAGCAGAGCTTAAACATGGATGAATATATGGAATTTTATGACAGAATTTTTTTTATACTGTAAGTGCCAAGGATTTTGTTTAGATCACTGGAACTTACTTTCTTTATTAAACAGTAAATTGTATAAAAATTACATAGTTCTGAACACAAAAAATAAATACTAGACTATGAAACAACTTGTGACCTAAACATGATCGCAAAGTAAGCTATAACCGAAAAGAGAACAGTTGCGATGGATTCAGATTTCAACCATGGTCCAGTATATGCTCCCGGGTGATCTACAGAGACTGTAAACAGAGCTGGAACACTGGAAATATCTTCACCAGAACGGATAACTTTGCGGTAGGTGGTAAAACCATCTTCACTGAAGATCCGGATGATTCGTTCACCACTTTTTGCCAATTTATTCTCCTCAGTCCAGCTGACCTAGAAAAAATGCAATCGGTGCTTTTTCATTTATCTATCAACTAGAATGGTCATATAAATCAATGCAACTTCTTATCGGTATACGAAATAATTGAAGAAAGAAAATGAAATTGATAGTTCTCATAGCTCAGCCTGCTCGCATACATAAACCAGTGCATGGATTTACTATAGTTCATTTTGAGACAGTTTGCTATCAATACGCAGTTGATCATTACACTGTGTTTCTCTATAGGAACAGTAAGTGTTGTAAATATCTCGCTGTTTTGTAGCCTAACTAAATTATAGTAAAACCGTTAATATCTATAGCCATTGCTTATTAGTGGGTGATCTATTCGTTGGAATTTATAGTGTCTTAATTTTAGTTTTGAATTAACACTCAAATTTAAGTCTCTCTTGTGATACTGATGGTATATCAGCCTAGTTTCTAAAAAACTACATTTGTACAATGAGTATCCCTTGAAAATTATGATTCCCTTGATTCAGGATTGTTTCCTAGGCACTTACTGGAAATACAGCTTTGTCTAGGTCATATTTAAAAAAGGACAGTTGGAAAGCATTAAAAATTATTGAGGTATATGCTTATAGCCTTACATACCTAAATTATTCGACTTTCCTATAACAAGTATTTGGTGTGAGTGTAAAAAATGTAATTATTTAAGTATTGATCAGTAACATGATTTCAGCAAAAATAAATTAATGTGGACTCTCACTTGTGTACTAAAATGATATATTAAAAGCCTTTGAGAAGAGTTACCATGTATATTTGATCTACAAGTTCCCAAAGGCTTCCATTAGAATCAATCATGAATTACTGTTACCCAAATTGGTAGCGTTAGATATAACTAAAGACATACAACTCATAACTTACTAAATTGGATGAGTTTTTTGTCTGATAAGTACATGTAATTGACAGGATGATTCTAATCTACTTGATTCAACAACTATTTTATTCTAGAAATCTCACAACACCAGAAACAATAAATATCCTGCATATTGTGTTCAAACATACGTTGCAGATATATAGGCTTACTGAGATATATTGGTGGAGTTATATTTTTTTAGTGTGAAGAATAAATAAATTAAACAATAAGAACTGTTAGTTATGGTAACTAAATTACTTTAGGAGCAGTTTGTGTGATTTAGTTTGTGAACTCACAAAAAAAAACATTACACCACTATATATACTTCATATTTATATATAAGTAGGTTGTATTATATATTTTACATCTGATCTAGATCAATTAATAAGAGTATATATAGAGTGGTAAAATCTGTATTATGTACGAACTTTTAAGTGAAGTTTACCTGATATTTATTAGAGCCCACAATAGAAACCGGGGTGATATTTCCATCTAGTTCGGCATAAAGTGCTCCTACTTGACCAGATCCACACTTCACGGAGAACTCAGATATATAAGCAATATTGGAGACTATCGTGGCGTCCAAAGTGCTGAAAGATTTTGAGACTACCTCTGGATTTGAACAGCATGAACCGAAAGGGAGGATTAAAGCAATAATTGCTGCTAAAACATGCGTTAGTGTCATCATTTTGTACTAGAAGATCTTCAAATATTAAGAGCACTTTCTACAGCCACGTAACACGAGAAAAGAACATATGATTTCGTATGTGATGCGGCGCGGCGTCTCGTAAATTAAAAATTACTTCGAAAGTGTAGTCGTAGTGAAAGACGACAGGTGGAGACGTAAACACTATCAGGCGACGTGTAAGTGACGTTTACATTGTTGGCAAAATATTTTAACGTTTCTCAACGTCCGCCATTTCAGGGATGTATTTACGCGCGAAATTTAATTTCATTGAAATGCTTTTGACAAATGTAAACGTACCTACTGCAACATACAATAAAATACATACTACATATCTTTGCACTGCTGTAATGCTGGTAAGGAAATTAAATCATAACACATTTGCCTTTTTTCGACGTTTCCTTGACTGTTAGGAAGTCTAACAATCTATACCTTCAGGGCACCTATTCTTGAATGTGGGTAATTGTAATTACCTAGGGAAATTTTAAAACTACCGTTCCATCAATAATTGTGCTTGTTGGTGGAACAGTAATTTTAAAATTTCCCTAGGTAATTACGATTACCCACATTCAGGAATAGGCGCCCAGAGCTGAACTTTTATTTTTACACGTCACGACACAACTGATAGGTATTACTTGTATTACAACAAATGAAAATGACGGAAACTAAAGGACTCATCTAACATCTAGTGCTTAACAATTAACATTTACTGTGTATATCTAGGGACGGTAATTATGATGTTGTCAATATTGGTAACACATACATAACCTCACTTTAACATTTCATCTTATTTATCCAGCGTGCGAGGTTATGAAGACATCAGGAAAATCAGTTTCAATACACCGAGTACTGCCGTATTACCATGTAGGACGTCAAACGAATTTTTTGCCATTGGTGCTTGCGAGAGATGCCAGTACAGCCGATCGGGTAGAAGCTCTGGCGCTTCTAGAAGTTAATTAGTAGGGAGGTGAGTTATTTCATTCCTGTCATCCCTGTATCCATTTTATAGCATTTTTACTTGTACCTAGCCTTGTAATATCTTTCCAAGCTTTCACATACCATGAAATGTAATGAACATATATTTTCTTCCAGGATCCGATTATGGCATCTTACAAGAACATTTGCGAGAAGTGTAAGTCGCTCTACAAGGACTACTCAGTATACGACAACAAGTGTGGGATCGACGTGTCCATAATAGACGAGCCATTGTCTGGCAGCGATGTCAAAGAGGAACCTATTGATATTGAATGGAATCATCTAGACCATTTAATAAAAGAAGAAATCTCTGAAGAGGGACAGTCAGATTCCAGTCATACTACAGTGGACAAATCAGTTTCACCAGCCGTCTTAGAACCGTTTAAGTGTTACTACTGTAACAAATCCTTTGCCTTGTCTGAAAATTTGAAGATTGATATGTCTAAGATCCACGCGTCCATATCGGACGAGGCATTGTCTGGCAGCCATATCAAAGAGGAACCTATTGATGTTGAATGGCATCATTTAGACCATTTAATAAAAGAAGAAATCTCTGAAAAGGCACAGTCAGATTCCAGTCATATTACAGTGGACAAACCAGTTTCACCAGCCGTCTTAGAACCGTTTAAGTGTTATTACTGCAACAAATCCTTTGCCTTGTCCGAAAATTTGAAGATTCACATGTCTAAGATCCACGCGTCCATATCGGACGAGGTATTGTCTGGCAGCCATATCAAAGAGGAACCTATTGATATTGAATGGCATCATCTAGACCATTTGATAAAAGAAGAAATCTCTGAAGAGGCACAGTCAGATTCCAGTCATATTACAGTGGACAAACCAGTTTTACCAGCCGTCTCAGAACCTTTTCCTTGTTCCCAGTGCAGTAAGACCTTTGTTTTGGCTAAAGGTTTGAAGATTCACATGTCTAAGATCCACGCGTCCATATCGGACGAGGTATTGTCTGGCAGCCATATCAAAGAGGAACCTATTGATGTTGAACGGCATCATTTAGACCATTTAATAAAAGAAGAAAACTCTGAAGAGGCACGGTCAGATTCCAGTCATCCTATAGTGAGCAAATCAGTCAAAATTCAAAATCAATTAAAATCTTTTCCTTGTTCCCAGTGCAGTAAGACCTTTGTTTTGGCTAAAGGTTTGAAGATTCACATGCGCTGTCATACAAGTGAAAAGCCTTTCAAGTGTTCTTACTGTAGGGAGACCTTTACAGCATCTACTAATTTGAAGAGGCACATGCGCGTTCATAAAGGTGAAAAGCCTTATAAATGTTCCGTTTGCAATAAAACTTTTAAGTTATCTGGTAATTTGACAAGGCACATGTGCACTCATACTGGCGAAGAACCTTTTAAATGTCTCGTCTGTAATAATACTTTTGCTACATCTCATAGTTTGAAAGGTCATATGGTCACTCACAATGGTGAAAAGCCTTTTGAACGCTCCCTCCATGAGAAGGCTATCACTGCATCTAGTACTTTGAAAAGTCATGCGCGTATTCACACAGGTGAAAAGCCTTTCAAATGTCCCCATTGTTGTAAGACCTTTGCTTGCCGTAATGGTATGAAGATTCACATGCGTCTTCATACAGGTGAAAATCTTTCTAAATGCTCCTTCTGTGGGAAGGCTTTTGCTAGGTCTTATCAATTGGAGGATCACATTCGCAGTCATACGGGTGAAAAGCCTTTCAAGTGTTCCTATTGTAGCAAGTCTTTTACAGTGTCTGCTAATTTGAAGAAGCACCTGCGCATTCATACTGGCGAAAAACCTTTTAAATGCGCCCACTGTAGTAAGACATTTTCAATGAATACTCATTTGAAGAATCACATACACATTCATACTGGTGAAAGGCCTTTTAAATGTTCCCACTGTACTAAGACTTTTATTTTGTCCAGTGCTTTAAAGAAGCACATGTATGTTCATGTAGGTAAAAAGCCATTCAAATGCGCCATCTGTGATATGACTTTTGCTGAATCTGGGTCTTTGAAGGTTCACCTTCGTAGTCATACAGGTCAAAAGCCATATAAATGTTCGAAATGTAGTATGGCCTTTACGTTGTCTTGTACTTTAAAGAGGCACATGCTCCGTCATACAGGTGAAAAGCCTTTCTTGTGTGCCCACTGTGGCAAGACCTTTGCTTGGGCTACAAGTTTAAAGATTCACATGCATCTTCATAGGGATAAAACGCATTCTAAATTCTCCTCAAGTGGGAAAGCTTTTGCTACGTCTAATAATTTGAAGGGTCACATGCGCCGTCATCCAAGTGAAGCGCCTTTTAAGTGTACCCACTGTGGTAAGGTGTTTGCTTGGTCTACAAGTTTGAAGACTCACATGCGTCTTCATACAGGTCAAGAGCTTTTTAAATGCTCCTTGTGTGGGAAGGCTTTTGCTACAGCTAATCATTTGAAGAGTCACATGCGCCGTCATACTGGTGAAAAGCCTTTCAAATGTGTGCACTGTAATAAAACTTTTGCAGTGTCTACTAATTGGAGGAATCACATGCGCCGTCATGCTGGTGAAAAGCCATTTAAATGTACCCACTGTAGTAAAACCTTCAGTTTGTCTAGTACTTTAAAGCAGCACATATGCCTTCATACAGGTGAAAGGCCATTCAAATGCTCATGCTGTAATAAGACTTTTGATTTGTCTTCTAGTTTGAAGAACCATATGCACACGCATACACGTAAAAGGGCCTGAGTAAATGTTTAGACATTTAAAGATTAATTTGCGCATTTATGAAGGAGGCAATGCTTCTTAAATGGTCGCTCTGCAGTAAAACTTATTCTAATAATTTAAAAAATTGTTTAGGCCATGGTTCATATGTTCTGAACTAGCACGAAATATGTTTCTTTTCAAAATTGCGTATGGGTTTGTAATATGTATAAATTAGTGATTAACGTTATAAAGTGTAAAATAAAAAGTATAACAATAATTGGTCTTTATTGAGAAACTGTAAGGGAAGCGGGATAACGAACAATTTAGAGCAATATCGTGTTTTCTGTGGTCACTAGAAATACACAGCACCGCATCGTCCGCCATATTTGGAGTAAAAGTTTGGTTTCATGAAATCAAATTGGGAAAGTTGAATAGTATAAACTATTTATGCCACGTTTGTTATAGAACAGTGCTTATAAGAACTTGACAAAATCAGTTAATTACTATTATACTAATTACTATTTCAAAGTCAAAATATTTATGTATACTTCATAAATTCTTGGTTCATAGTTACATGTCGAGCAGTTAAGCCGGGCCATTTCTGTTTTTTTTTCTTTTCCAACTATGGACCTAATTTTAGTGTATTATGTGACTGTTATGTTGTGATAGCTAATTGCCTGTTTGTTTTGTGGTGAAAGTGAATACATGATTTAAATTAGGTTAAATCAATTGGCTCTGGGTCAATGACCAAGTAGTCTAGCCCATAACGCAAGCAACAACAACAATACGTTAAATCAAGTTAAATTGGTTCCATTTAAAAATATGTAAGAGTTTTTATTTGTAAGTGTGTCCATAGTGTACCATTCATTATTCAACTAATGAAGTATTTTGCAGAAGTCTGTTGGGTAGTCGGACTTCCTTTACTCTTTCGTGTGCGGAAATCATCGAGTTTTTTTAATCTAGTCGAAGGTAATTTATTTAAGATCTGAATAGTCATAACTTTCTTTCGGTTGCTTATGGCTCTTCCCTCTGGAAAGTTAATCAGCCATCTCTTAAGTCTCATTATTCTTCCTGGGACTGGTTTGAACTTAACCACATAATCTACTTGCATGTACATGACATCTGATCTATACAACTTGACGAAAGTTCTGGAAGTTTAATTGTGGATATCCAAAATAGAGTCTAAAAATGTCCAGCATAAAACAAACGGCTGAATTCTTAAGCCACCAGCACCAGCCCAATGTGTTCTACCAACTAATAAAAAAGAATGCTGTTCCTCAAGACTACCTCAACTACCAGTTCATACAAACAAGTAAAATACCAACGATGCACTTCCAAAAGTCTCTACCTCGTCTACCTATTCCAAAACTCGAATTGACCTGCGAAAGGTATCTTGCTGCTCAGAGACCCCTCCTAATAGATGAAGCATACTATAAAACTGAATCTAATGTTAACCAGTTCAAGAGTACATCAGGAAAGCAGTTACAAGATATGCTTAAAAATTACGACAAAGTTAACAAACACACAAGTTACATCTCCGAGTTTTGGTTTGATAGTTATCTGAGAGATCGCAAACCTATTCCCATAAATTATAATCCTATGTTGGTGATGCAGAGAGATGAGAAGGAAGAGTACAATGATCAACTGATCCGTGCTACTAATTTGGTGCTTAGTTCATTGCGATTCTATAGGTCTCTGAAAGCAGGATTACTAGAACCAGAGGTATTCCATTTGAACCCTAAGAAAAGTGATACTAAAACGTTTCGAAGTTTCTGCAGCGTTCTGCCACCTTTGATATCCTGGTATGGAGCCTATTTGTTTAAAGCCTATCCGCTAGACATGAGCCAATATGCAAATTTATTTAACACCACTAGGATTCCTGAGACTGATAAAGATAGAATTTTCCATAACCCTGGTGGTAAACACATTACAGTACATCACAAGGGTCATATATATGCTTTCAGAGTTTTAAGTGATATGGATGAGATTATTCCCTGTGAGCAGATACTAGGCAAATTAAAATTTATTTTGAATGATGACGTGAAAAAGTGTGAATATCCTGTTGGAATACTTACGACTTTGGAGAGGAATAAATGGGCTACACTGCGCCACCAACTTGGCGATAATGGGAATAACACCGCCTTGAAGTTGATCGATTCATCACTGTTTCATTTGTGCCTTGACCAGGATAACTTAGGGGATGATCCTTATGCCATCACTAGGAACTTTCTACATGGAGATGGAGAGAATAGGTAATAATAAAAGTGTAAAAGTATATTTATTATCATAACACATAATTGTGGCACTGATTTGTTTTAAAATTTATTCAGGATTTGTAGAATGGTTAAGTATATTTTATCATTACGTACATCTCAACCACAGACTATTTTCTTTTTACACAGATTAATTGCTGATGGTGATGACATTAAAAAAACACTGTGAAGAAATTACAACTTTTATCTGAAATGACTCTCATTGACAATTTAACGCTGAAAAGCTACCACTATTTTCAAACACATGTAAGATATTCAGTTTTGTGTCAATTTTATCATCATTTAATTCGCTCATAAATACATTTGAAACTTTTTTCAGAATATTAAATCCCTCAGTGTAATTCCAATTTTTCCAGTATATATGCTATATGCATTATGCCCTATATTTGTGCTATATTTTAGGTGGTTTGATAAATCATTCTCTCTCCAATTATCGAAGGATGGTCATGCTGCAGTTAATTTTGAGCATTCATGGGGAGATGGAGTGGCCGTGTTGAGGTATGTCCAAGACATTTACAAAGACTCGAGAGAGAATCCATTCGTTTGTCCTAATACGAAGCCTGACAATGACGATATAAATAATATTGTACGATTAGGTGATTCGAATTGAAAAATTTTAATTTCAATAATAACTAACAGTACTTACTTTAAGATTTCAATATAACTGATAATTTGAAAACCGCCGTTGATGACGCTAAAAAAAGTTACAGCCGCATCTGTAGGAGCTTAGACATCGATTATTTAATTTTTGATAGAATTGGAAAAAATGTGTGCAAGAAACAGGCTGTTAGTCCAGATGCAGTTATGCAACTTGGATTTCAGGTTAACTCCATTGCATGAGAGGTGGCATTTTTCACAAAAAAAATTTTTCAGGTGGGATATTACAAAATGACTGGAAAATTCGTGCCTACTTATGAATCTTGTAGCACAGCGGCGTTTAAACATGGCCGAACAGAAACTGTTAGACCTTGTACAACAGCTACGAAGGTAAAGTTTCAGAAAATATATTACAATACCTGTGTTTTATTAACTTATGATGTATTAAGTTTTTTTGCATAAGTACTAAATGTTTAAATAGATGTCACTTGTTCAAAATTAGATTTACGTGAAGTATGTTATAAGCATTTAAACAAATAATTTTACAGGCTTTTACCTTGGCCATCACCTCAAAGAACCCACCACCGATGGGTGAATTGAAAGAAATGATTTCTGATTGCTCTCGAATACACAGTCAGTTAACCAGAGAGGCAGCTATGGGACAGGGTTTTGATAGACACCTCTTCGCCCTAAAAAAGTTTGCTGATAAGACTAATACAGTTTGTAACATTTTTGAGGATCCAGACTACCATTACCTAAATAATATCATTCTTTCAACGAGTACTTTGAACTCGCCTGCTATTTTTGCTGGGGCTTTTGGACCTGTTGTTAAAGAAGGATTGGGCGTAGGGTAAAATTAAAACTGAAATCTTTTGCTACTTTATTTTGATAAATTATATTTCAGATATATAATAAAAGATGATGAACTGGGAGTATTGGTTACTAGTTATCCACCTTACCATAATGGATCAGAGTTCATCGACGCTCTACGAGATACATTTGGAGAATTGGTTTATCTTCTAGATCAAGATTAAACCCTCCCAGTGTTTACCTTTTTATAACTGTTTTTTATTACAAGACTATTAAGAACCGGTGCCAGACTTATGTGCCTTAGGATGTAATGGAATTAAAAGAATGGGCTTTTTTTGGAGATGGTTTTCACATAAATTGGTTGTAACAATGTTCATTCAAAAGTTTTGAGATCACCGAAACATAGGGACAGAAAGGTTTACTTACGTATTTTACAAATAGAAAAAGAATAAAAAAAGTTTTGTTAGTAAGGTCGGGCGACTAGGAGCTCTGTAAAAATTCATTGTCACGATCTGGTCAGTTCATGTGGACATCATGTATAAAAAGGTTTATTTCATAACGTAGGTAAATGGATTTACAAAATTTCCCTGTATTTCCGTTATTCTACAACTTTCAAATGAACATCAACTAATTTTCTTGCGTTATTAAGGTGAGATGTTTGCAAGTGAGGTAAGCTAAGGTTCTGGTCTGAATGTATTTTAAATAATTTGACTAAACATGTTTTTATCCCAATTTTAGTAGGTTTGAGTCACGGAATGTTTCTTTCAATGTTATCAAATTGAGTTTACTGGTTTCAATCTTTCAGTGGTTATTAGTTTTGAAGAAACCAACAGCAACAACTACTCCAGCGTACTGTTTTTGTTGTAATGATGTATAAAGCTGACATTGAGAAGTTCAAATATTCAATGTTAATTCATCCTAAGAGTGTAGGTAGAAATTTCACTTTAAGTTACACAGGGAAATTGATTTATTATCGAGTGATTAATTCTAATAATGTGTACACTCTACTTTAAAAAGCCTCACTTGCAAATTCACCATTTATAGGAAAATAAACACCAATATTTTTTAAAATATACATAAATATGTAATCTTTTATAAATTTAAATATTTTTTAAATAAATTATAAAATTCAAATAATTCAGTTTTATTATATAAGTAATATGCCATTTTATTGTTATTAATTGCAATATATACATTTGGGATATTTGGTTATTTGTCCTCTGCATCAATTAATGGTGAAGTATATCTATGTTATTTGATTATATTGGATACTATACATATGTGTAACACAGACCATTCTTTTTTCTCACATGGAGTGTTTTACGTGATCCGTCAAACGTCTATAAGAATTTCAGGCAGTTCTTAATCGCTCAGAGCTTTTTGGATGGTTACTGTTCCAAAGGCTGAGGTTTCTATAAGTCATAATTTAAAGGCAAAATTTAATAGAATATCAGCAGAAATATTTTATGGCTATTAGTTTTGGATTCCGTAAGTCCTCCATTTTATGATCTACTTAAATCTTTGACTAACGATACTGAAACGCTGGTGAACCTACTTTTTTTTTAAAGAAAAGTATTTAAGGCACTCTACATCATTATTAGAACATAATAATCTTTTTTCCCGTTAATACTTTTACCCATAAAAACAGTCTTGGTTTAATTAGAAAACATGACGTAGGCGCTGAAACTTCTGTTTCGACCTGTATATATGACAATTTACGTCACACTATAAAGATCTTATATAAAAATTTTTGGAAAGAGGCACACACATTGGCTCTTCTTGGGTAGCAGATGATTGAACCTCATCATTTTTAGTGGATTTAATTAATTAAGTTTAATTGTAACATTATATCAAAACGTCTGAAACTCTAATACCCCCTATAAAACAAATGAGGCATCCTTAGTTGCTATGGCAACAATAGTGTTTAATAAAGTGAAGATTCAGTTTGTGAAACAGTCATGTTTTAGATGCCAAGCAGGAAGCAAGCTGCTATGAAAAAATTTTTTAGTAAAGGGATTTTAAATTTAAAAACGCGCTCCAAGTGCTATAAATTCACAAAAGTTTATAACTGAAGCCTTTAGTGTAACAAGAATATTAGGTAAACACATCTCTAGTTAATTTTTTAATGTATAATGCTCACACTCACTTTTATGCTTCAGACCATCAGCAACCCATGATGGATATCAGTGATGGGGAAGAGGAACCAAGAGTCTTTGGGATTCCAGATAGACCATCAATACCCTCGACAACGTTTTTTCATGCAAGAGTCCACAGGTCAGATAGTGATCTCAGAATTAGACTTCTTGAAACGTTAAGTGAATTCAATGGATTCATTTCGGAAAACGAGGTTCCATCTTTACTGAACTTAAATAACAGGAAGTAAGTATCGCCTTTTTCGAAATATATTATTTAACCATCATAGATCTGGTATAACGCAGAAGTTTAGGTATGGCATAACTTCCGATTCAACCAAAATAATTTTATATAGCTTAATCTATAGCTTTAACTATTGAAGAATACCTTGACTAGCATTCTCCAAAGAAACTAATTTGAGAATTAAAATTAACTTCACAGTTTGTTAGAATGGCTGGCTAAGAGTTTCAGAAGATTATAATTTGGATCTTTCACAGAATTTAAGTCACTAGCTTTAAAATTACTCTGCTGTAACACTAAAGGCTTTCGACTATGTGTTTGAAACAGTTTATATTGACATTCCGCTATTTCAGTCATGGGAGAGAGCAAGATATCACACTAATTAAATACGCAAGGAGACTAATTAATTCATGGCGTGAAAGCAGAAATCGCCTGATGATACATCATGAGGAGTATGAAACGATCTTGGAACAAGTAAGTATCACTTAATATTACATATTTGTCAAAGCAATTGTAAATTATCTTAAACTCATATGTATTGAATCATTGAACTTTCCGCTATTTTTTATAATGCAGATAGGATTAGTACAAAATTCTTACTCTAGGTTGTTTAAACATTCGTATTTTATTAATCAAAATTCATTTTCATGCTCGACTTTTGTAGCAATCAACAGACAATAATTTCTAGCTATGTAGCAGATAATATTTACTGAAGACGCAGTTATCAAAATAACATTTTCTTCTTTAAATTTGTTTGTTTTTTAGCTACAAGACAAACAAAGAAGAATTGTTAGTATAATGAATACCCTGACAGCGACGGATAGAAACCAGACCCATACTGAGAAGATCAATAATCGACTTCGTTTAGAAATTACTTTACTACATGACCAACTAAGTACCTGGAGGACCCTCTATGGGGGTCTCTTAGATGAAATCGAAAACATCAGCGATTTTAATGAGGATCTTTTAGCGAAGAATATAGAAATGGCTCGTAAACTGCAGCAACAGAAAATGATGATTGCAAGTCTACGCGCAAGCAATTGGTTTGACAACATGGTCCAGGGACTCCGTTATTATGCTTTTCGTATCCTCGGCCATTTTCTTTTTGGGGAATGTCCCACTAGTAATATTTATAAGTATGTATAATAATAGTAAAGTAAAACATTTAAAAATATTTAGTACAGTGGCCATTTTTATGTAAATCAAATTAAAAGTGTAAACATGATTGAAATTAAAACACCTGTAAAACAAGACGACTTCTTTGTTTCAAAAAATCCAAGCTTAAGTAGCATATTTGGAGCTTGAGTTTTCAGCTTTAAAAGCTATAAATGCGATAAATTATGACTTTGTTATTGGTAAAACATGAATCTTCAGGCCAGTTCCTACTGCGTTTTTCGTTACTTCTACATATGTGCTATCCAATATCTCGATGTCCTACACTTGAAAATTGTTTGCATTAATTTTGACGACCTATTGTTCAATGGGATCCTTTTCTTTGTAACAAAATGGTAAAACATCTTATGAATGTAGTAAATTTATTTAATAATATGCTTTGGAGTTTTCATAACACTGTCTGAGACAAATAAGTTTATAATCTAAGAATTTGGTTATACTTTGGTTTTAATTTATTGAAAGCATTAGTACATGTTTTGAAATGGATGTAACAACAAATAGGTTTCAAAATGTTTTCATATCGTTACTGTAAATAATCCGAAATTGTTACAGAACAGTACAGTGAAATCTGTAAACGACAGTGATGAATACGCAATAGTGTAATTAATGTAGTTAAATATGCTGCTTAACATGGAATACTAACTACAAGACATTGAGTAGACTCTACATTCTACATGTAGTACACCTTCTAAAAATACTCCTAAGATTTAGGAAGTTTACCCTACAAGCACTAATCATTAGGCATCCTAAAAAAATCAAATATTAAATTCTCTTACATCGTCACAAACAAAAACAAAAAAAATTGTTCAACATGTATATTATCATTAAAATTTATAGAAATTATAAGAGATCAAATCAGCCATGGGCACGGTTTGCATTCAGCTTCTTCTTAATACGTAATAATATTGTGGTGTACCACTGATCGAGACGTGATACTGCATCATATATTTTAACTGCCTTTGTAAATCCATAAGAACTATTTTCTTCAATGTGACCGATCAACGTTTTAAGCAACTTATATTCTCGGGTGGTTTGAAATTCTTCATCCATCTCAATATAAATCTGTAAAGCATATTGGGCACGTACAACACCCATACATAAATGGCACAAAATCGCTTTAAAAATACATTTTGTAGAATGGTACCTCAAGACGGGACTTTCTAAAGATATTAATGCCACTTCTTGATAAATTAGAATTGCCTTGTGGTAATCTTCCGCCAGAGCCGCGTATTTAGCAACTTTTAATAGACATATGTTAGTAGAACCTTTGAGCCCTTCACGCTGGTAGTAAAGCGCTGCCTGTTTGAAGTGTGGTACCGCTTTCTCTAAATCTGCAGAGTCTTCCTCATACAATTCTCCAATGGACATGTGGTATTTTGCTGCTATAGAAAATCTATTTATGGCGATATAGACATCTATAGCTCCCAAGAAACAGTTTACAGCCTCTAAAAAATACATCCAACAAAATTAGTTGTGTAAAATATTTTATCCAGGACTTATATGCAACATTTACATTGTGAATTCTTGTTATATGGTCATGGATAAAATTGCTATTATTACGTCAGATGAATAGAGCATTTGTTCGTATTCTTTCACCAGTAATAATAATTTTGGCATAACATACAACTACAGTTAATTAATTTATTTTAACTGCTTCTGGAATAGATGTTACCTTAACAGAAAATATTGGCAAACTGGGTGTATTAAGAGTAATAACGTCTAATGTTCGAGATACAGTTAACATGGAAGGTAGTAGGCACCTTTAGGTTTGTTGATAAGACCCATCAGATTGTTACATAGTAAAACCCATAAACTCTAGTTTGGTACTTAAACAATCTGATTATGTGGACGAGCACTATGAACTCACCTGTTTTTACTGTTATATATACTCTTCGTTATTAAGAAAAGGATTGAGAGCAAGGTAAAAATAAAACCACATACCTTTGTTTTTTTGTTTAATAATTTATGTTTTAGATATATAATGAAGGCCGATAAACGGAGGATGGTGATGTCAAGTTATACACCCTACTGCAGCAGACCCAAGTTCATTGATGCTGTATGGGATATATTCGAAGAATTGGCTTAAATCCAGAGCAGAATTAAATTCCCTTGAAAGTTGTTTTTCAAAAGATACCGAAACATAGGTCAAAAACTGATTCCTTGTGAATTTTAAAAGGTGTTATTCATTGAACGACTTTTTAGGTTTCTCCAAAACAAAACTATACCGAAAATCCGCTCGCCATGAGGGTGATGCAACACGCAACTGAGCGTACGATGATGGCGTTCCAGTAGCGGGCACAATAGGGTTTTTTCCTGGTTATTTTAAAGATTCATGATCGCATGCTGGCGTGTGGCAACTCATAGCGAGTGGATTTTCAGTGCCAGAACTATTAATGTAGCAGTAGTGAGCCATTGTATACAAACAATAAATAAACACACAGAAAACTAATTTTCTATTTTTTAATCGCGCTTTTGCCAAATCTATAACAGATAACCACTTACTTTCTGAAATGAAAAAGTCAAGGAATCAAGGATGTACATGTATTTTTTCAAGTAGCCAAAAATACGGAAACCATTCAAATATCGATACATCGAGTGACCAAAAATTTGGAGATTATGCATTTTAATCAACAACCACATCTACCATTTTTCGATTCATGTTTATCAGAATTTTTTATATCGCGCTTCCAACTTTTTGACATTCTAGCACACTCTATTTGTATTTGGTATATATTTTCCAATAACAGGGAAGTATGTTACATTAAAACTTTTCTGTATATAATGAAAATGAATTTAACCTTTATTAAAATTTTGAAAATTGTTATCTTAATTGGGTGTGTAACTGATCTGTCGCGCAGGTTTTACTCTTAACCAATTGTAAGATACAAACTTTACTTTTCATTAAAGTCATTCATTTCTTAGTAGTAATAACCTTACTTAAAATAAATAAATATGTTTGTTGTGAATTCCTTGGTACACAAGTTTATGAACTGTTGATCAAAACGAAGATAATTTTATAGCGAGTATACAGGTATTCTGAGGATATTTTAAACACATTAACTGTTGCTGATTCGGCATGTTATACTATATTTAATAGTTTTCAATCATTCATCTACATGTTTGAATTTTCAATTAAATGGACACAAATATGTTACAAAATTACTATAACCTGAGTAAAAATAGACAAAACTTTATAGGTATATATCTAAATAATAAAAAAAATACCCCAGTTAAAATTAAAGCACCAAAGTTGCTACAAAATATAGTACACCGAAGTCTATTAACTGTAATTATGAAAATTTCGTTAAATATGTAATAAGTAAAAAAGCATTAGTGCAATTACATATGGCCAATAGGCAAATTTGCTAATTTGATTTACACTATAGGGGAACTTACACTGTAATTAAACTTGAATGTAAAAGATGAGATGTCCTAAACATTGGCCGACTTTTTTATTCTTTTCTTAATACACACAGTAGTTTTGTGATTTATATAATATCTGCATTAATTGCAAGAAATGAATGTAACTACTGGTACTACTAGAGCAATAACTATAAATATTCAGCAGACTCCACACCTTAAAAATTATATACTAGGAATGTCATACACTATCTCATAAGAAACAATAAATACAGCTGAGATTTAGACTAAAACGTAGTTAGTTCTCACTAAACATTCTAGAAAATCTAATAAAAAAAAAATGTTTTCACAAAATAGGTTTATATACAGAAAAAATATATTAACAAACAATATAAGTTTATATATGTATAACAAGAACAAATATAAATTAAGTCAAATCAACGCAAGTCAGGATTTTCATTGAGTTGTTTCTTAATACGTAACAATATAGTGGTGAACCACTGATCAAGACGTGAAATTGAATCATAATCTTTAACCGTATCCGTAAACCCATCTAGATTCTGTTCTTCGATGTGCTCTATTAATGTTTTAACCAATTTATACTCTCGAGAGTCGTGAAATGCTGGATACATCTGAACATATCTTTCTAAGGCATGTTGGGCATTTAATATATCAACACATAAATGGCATAAAGCTGCTCTAAAAAGATATTCTTTAGCACTATACTTTAAAAGAGAACTTTCTAAAGCTGATGTTGCCACTTCCTGATAGATCTGGATTGCTTTTTCGTAATTTTCTAACTGGGCCGCATACTGGGCAACTTTTAAAAGACATTTGTTTGCAGAAGCGTTGCTTTCTTCACCTCTGAAGTAATCAGCGGCCTGCTCATAATGTTGCACGGCTCTTTCTAGGTCTACTGAGTCTTGCTCGTACATTTCCGCAATCGTTTGGTGGTGTTTTGCTGCCATAGTAAATCTGCCCATGTCAGTATAGATATCTATAGCCTTCAAGAAACAGTTTACCGCCTCTAGAAAAGACATTTAAAAATTGTACCTCTTGCATTGCTTATCTAGTCAAATAATCATGTAAAATATATATATTAAGAATTCAAGCATGCATGTATGTGAGTGAAATATGATAAGTGAGTGGCAGTCAATAAATATGAGAGAGGGACCGGAAAACAAAAGCATGTATATTAATCCACTTTTAGTTTTTAATGGAATGCATATCGAACATGATAACTCGTCCTGATAGCAAACAACAAAAATGAAATATGTTAGCCACAAGAATGTACAAATAATTAAATGATTTTACCAGATTTTATCAGAATCAATAAACTAGATAAATTAAAAAGCAAGTAATTCCTTTCAAAGCACCTATTTGTACCTTTCATATTTGTTAGAAATGGATTGGAGTGTTTTGTGTGTGTTCACATTTGTTTGATTAACTGAGCTATTAAAGTTCTAAATCAGAGAATGCTGAAAGTTATTCAATGGTATTTATATTCAAAATCGTTTTTGGAAAAATGCCATCTTATTATAACACAATTTCTCTACAGAGGCAATAATAATCAATAGGTCATATGTACCTACCGACAAAACTAATGACTTCCTTAATTCACAGAAGACTCTCAGACCACATAGACTTAAAAATAAAATCAAGAGTTCTAACAATAGACAAATTAAGAGTGGACAAGGCAAGTGGTCAGAATATTGAAATGTGAAGTCAGTGAACAGCAGTCTATCCACTCTTACTCTCACTTCCTTGCCCACTTCTCACCACCTGTTTCTTTATTCTGCTGACGGCGATCGGTGATAGAGACGGACAATCACATGTGTATGAGAGACAAAGGTAGCTAGACGATTTAGGGCAAAAGTCGGCATTTCATCTTCTTATCAAGGCCAATGGCTCTCTATGGCCAATTATTTGAAAGTTATTCAATTAGACATCCAGAACTACCATTGAATATGTTAATATTAATACTGGTATTCAAACTACCAGCTCAATAAATCTACTATCATTAGAAGCGATAACATCCCAACATGTTTCAAAATCGATTAACGTAAATAGATTGCAGAGTTTTTCACACAAATTGTAGCAAATCGTAGTATTTACTGTAGCTTGCTTTGCATATGGTTAAATTGTGAAATGTGACTCACTATAAATCACACATAGCTTGTACAAAAAGAAAATACTCACCATTGATATCAGCTTTCTTGTAACAATTAGCAGCATCAACATAGTTGGTGGCGGCGTCATGTCTCGCTCCGCTCTTCAGGTGCAAGTTGGCAGCCTCACAGAAAGCTTTCCCAGCACTTACCCAATTCTTCGCCATTTTAAACAGATTCGCTGCACGTTGATAACACTCGACGGCATCCTCAATACGACTCGAGCCACTACTGCACGCATTAAACATCAGGATAAAGAAAATCGTGAGGAAAGCCAAGTGACCAGACTTACCCGAATAGGGAACCAAAGAAGCCTCTGGACGAAACCTTCTTCTCGGCCTCTGCTATGAGCTGCTGGGCTTTCTGTTCGTTCGTCGACATAACGCGGTTAGGATCTGTGTATTTCACATTTACTAAAATCAAAAACCAAAACTAAACCCTTTTTGCACATTCAGGAATATTGACAAATTAATTACAAAGGTTAGGAGAGGTGGCGTTCGGGACGAAAAACATCATGGAACGTGCGCGTGAACTTGACTGGATTTCAGCCTTTCCCTGCAACCAAAATGACACAATTTTCAAATATTTTCCAGGAATCAGCGACATTCCATATCAACGATTTAGAGAACTTCAACTTCAACCAAGATCACTTACAATGTAATGTGCACCAGGTATAAACTTTTCAAGTTGTCTTCTAGATTCAAAATAAATAAATTTTGAAAGTTACCTGAATTAAATTCAAGTAAATAAACTAATTAAAAAAATCTACTTTCAGTGCAATCGAAGATTTGTCTGATTTTTGGAATAAACTGTCAATCTGTTATTCGTTACCATAATGACAGCTTTGAGATGGAAGAAGACGGATAGATATACAGGGCACTTCAATTGTATTAGCTACAGATTATCTAAAACAAATCTGGTCGCATGTGACCCAGTGTCATTTATTTTGGTCATTTATATACCAAGTGCAGCGTGAAATAGGTATATGACTATTATATGGAGATTCAAATTCGCGCGAGTAAATTAAGTTGGCAGCAATGGAGCGCTATTACCGCTTCAACTCTCTGGCCGACTGGACAGTGATTTGACTTACATCTGATCAACTTCGGTTTTCGAATATCCAGTATGGTGGATAAATCGGGGGCCCATTATAGAGATAAAATTAAAATAATCGCCATAAAACAATAACCGGTCGTAATGGCAGGCAACTCTAAATACATTTCGTTCTCGTTGGTCAAGAGATCATAAAAATGACAAGGGAATAATGGTCTATAGTTATTGTGATCCCTGTTCCTGTAAGGCGAGGCGTGAATGATGTTTCATTCATTCATAATATTGTAACGAATTCTCACGATGAACCGCCGTCGTACTGACTACTGACGAGAGCGTCACCTGTGTATGGGGGCCGAAAGTGCGTGCGATTACCGACGTCGCGACCTTCACCTTTTCGTCTAACCTTTTCCTATCTCGTCTGTCAAAAGTTGGCGCAAGCCGCAAAGCAAGGCAGTTACGTTACGAAAAAAGTGAGGAATGATCGCGGTTCCGCCCCCCGTTCCGTGTAATTTGTTTGTACGCGGATCCGATGTGACGGTTCGAATATTAGCTTAACATTTATTTACTCCCGGTCGCTGGTTTATTTTGTTCGTTCGTGTCGAGCCCATCGTCGTACTTTTTAAATAACGTCGTTCGATTGTAATGAATAGCGTCTGATTGAGTTTAATATCATGTGGTTCGAGACTATCATTGTTAATATTCTCATGGGTCGTTAGCTTTAATTGTTTATGAGTAATTGAACTCTTGGGGACCCTTTCGTTAAAAGGGTTATTATTCAATGATAGGATTGGAATGATTACATAGCCAAAATGACCGTTGATTTTAATGACTATTTTTGGGTGAGTTTTTATCTTGATAACTTACCTCTTGTATGGATGTAACTCAATTATGACAAATTGCATTTTGTTCTTAGGGAGAGAAAAATAATGGGTTTGACGTGTTGTATCATAATATGAAATATGGGCTGGCGGCTAGCAAGGAATTTGCAGACTTTCTCAGAGAAAGGTAATGTTTACATTTTATCATTCAATACCTTTAATTGCCATGTAACCATCATATTTACTTCAAACTACATACGTTAGTTTTCACAGCAAATGCAGTTTATATACTCTAACCCATCAAATTGATTATTTCTGGAAGCCATATTTTCATCTATTAATTTACATGCTTTGGAATTTTTCCCTACTACATTCACCCATCTGCTTGTTATTGATGGTGCACCTTGTCATCAATTGCATGAGCAGAAATTCCATTGTTCCTATATTCAAGATAATTGTGAATTATTGTATCAAGTACTTAACAGGAAACTCAATTACCCTTTTCCTCTCCTCTTCATTGCAAAAAGTTTAAACTAGTGTGACCCCCGGTATTGATAGAAACAAAAGTTTCCAACAAAAATTTTACAGGCTAGTTACTTTCCAGTTTTATCACATTTAAAATCAATTTAGAAATAACAAATGCTTCTTAAATTATCCACATTTATTAAATTTTTGCAGGTTAAACTGGTAACTAATGACTAGTAATGCACAAATATTGTATATTATTAGCAAAACATTTACCTTTTGTATGTGTTAGAAGCCTGATTGTATTCAGAAATTTAAACCAACATCTATAAATACTCTATCAAATTCACTTTTCACAGATAGTCCGTTGGGAACGTGCATACTAACTTATGTTAAGGCCATTTTGGTCTGATGCACACAAATTCAGAAAATGAACAAGATGAAAGATTTCTCGAGGGCTGTTATTTTCCGATTAGATTTGTGGTTTTCAGATTAAATCCATTTTGTTTATGATTTTCACATCAATATATGTACTTTGGATTTTATTGTTGCATTATGCTCGTCTTATTGCCGATGCACCTTGTCAATTGAATGCAGAAATTATACAATACTCCTACATGCATTATCTGAATCATTTTAAATTAAGCACCTAACAGAAAGTTAAATTACTCTTTTCCTTTGCACGGACATTGCAAAAAAGTTTAGATCAATGTGACCTACCTTATTAAAATTAAATTATCCATAAGGAATCTAAAAGTTTTCCAAGAAAATTCTGCAGATTAGCTACCTTGTATTTCACCTTTGAAATTGAATTAGCGATTCCTCATTTATGAATTTCTTACACATAAAACTAGTAACATAGTACTTGGGATGCCTAAATATTGTAACATGTTACCAAAACCATTAACTATTGAATATTAGAGGTAAACCATAGTCAAACCTTTAGAAAGTAACAATTATAGAAAACAGCTGGTTTGTGCTCTTACCTGACATTAATCGGTTTGTGCTCTTTTAATTTTTCCCAAAAATCATGACTACCCTTTTTACCAGATGTCGACTACTTTACTCTCTTTTATATATATCTTATATGTCTTCATGACTCATGACTCGTGGCATGAATAGTAAAAGCAATTTTTTCTTCACACTTTCATCCAAACTTAGGACTAGCAGCAGTTATCCATAATATAGGTATGATTATAATGACTTCTGGTGTATTTAAAAATTTTTGCATTGACAATTGGTTGTTTAACTTACAAAAATTATTTTTAATTCCCGCGCACATAATTTACTTACCGAAGATACACATACGTAGACCTAAAAAAATATCGATAAATCTAGAATTCATAATAAAAAACTTATTATAATTACTACTATAACTAGACTTTAAAAGAGCTTTAAAAATATTGTGTAGAATAAACTCAACAAGACCAAAAATTCTCTAAACGAAAATACAGTAATTACATATTTACTCTAATTTTTGAATAAATGCCAGTTTCTAAATATTTTCTTATATTTTTGAAATTTCAAAAGTTAGAATAATAGGTATATATCTGCAGTGATTAAATTGTTCAGGGAATTATTACTGCAATGTATTCATGACAGTTTCATATTTCTTTAGTTATTGTTTCATTTTCTAACCATTGGTTAACGAAGTAATCATGAAATTGGGTCTTTTTGAGAAATTTGAGATGATTTCTGTATACATAACCAATGGGTATCTATGTTTTTCATGATCAGATAAGCTAAGACGGCACACTTATGTGCAAGTGTATGTCAGAATTTACAGTGTACTCAGAAGTAAGTCCAATATTACGAATATATTTCCACAAAGACTGATTGAAATAAAAATGATATTCAGATATTTGACTGTTAGGAAAATATTATTTAGGGCACTAATTACTGCTTGCTTATAACTTAATTTTATTAGGTAATACTGGTTCTCAGTTCGGTAATTTTTCTGGTTTTATTTGGAAGTAAAGCAAGTAGTACTGGTATTATATTTGTCTCATTTTTGTGCTACCAGTATTAACGTACTATATGGATTTGTTTGACCTGTTTGCTGCAAGTTTTATATGTTCCATCCATAAATATAGTAGAGGTACTGTTAACTAAGATTTGTCTAGCTTTTTTGATAGTAAACACTAAAATTCTGTTGTTATACAGGCTTTTATCCATATATAAAACACAGGAACCCTGTATGAATGCTATATTTTCAGGAAATGTTATTTCACAGGATCTTTCAGAAAACCGCTTTTTACTAATAAAAAATTTGGTACTTCACCAAGTACAATATTCACCATTAAAAATTTTGGACATAGGTAAATGATCTTCATTTTCTCGAGCCCTTCTAACATTGAACAATGATTCTTTTACTTCCGATGTTGCAACACTAAGCTTGCAAATATGATCCCTTCTTCATTTTTAAATTGTCAATCACTAAATTACCCCTACACTGTTCAGTTTTTTTCATATTAATTCCCATTTGTTTTTGGAATACCATGTGCCATTATAATTATGCTATTTATAGAAAATTTTAACAAAACAGGCAAAGAGATGACTTCGCACATCATGCTCCTTATTGCCATTTTATAACCTCAATGTTTAATACCACAGTGGTCTCTTAGCTAAAGTTTACTCACCCTTGCGGCCACTTTAATTCCATTTTGAAGGATCTCGTTCAGTGACCGACGTTTCTTTTGAATCTGTAGAGGAAATTACTCCATTTCCGTTTTTTATTCAAAGGGCCTGCTTGTTAACTTTTCAACTTTTGAAAGTACATTGTTGTATAGAGGCAAATATGGGAGATTCAGATATTTAGTGGAAATAATGTAGATGTAGACAAATACTTGAATAATCAAAAACAATATAATGAAAGAAATGTTGATTTATTACTATTTATAATTCTGATTGATGATCTTACTCATGTGATTAAAATTATTTTTTTTATTCCAAAAATTCCAAATCTTTTATAAAATGAATCCAGTTTGTCTTTAAGCAACGTACTTAAACATTCAATTTGTATGTATAATACCACTTTTTAAAAATTTGATACTTTCGGCTACTTTTACTGAATAACATTTGCTTTCTCATTTAGATTGAATATTTAATCATTAGTAAGTAATTATCAAGTTTTAAGTGTTTACATAGTAAAACCTTACCATAATGGTCAACCTTGAAGTAGACAAAAAAAAATCAGATATATTAAACCATATTCTACAATTGGATTGCAGTTTGTGATGAATTGTAATAGTTAGAAAATTAGCTTCAATTCGGGTTTGTTTCATATTTTGTAGTTTAACATTTTTAGCCTCCTATGAGAAAATTACTACATATGACTACTGACACTTGTAACCCTTATTCGGCTTATTCACAAAACTGATACATTTTAATCAGACTGTAATAAATTAAGGCGTGTAACCTGGAGAAACAAATCATAAATTCCTATGCCATTTGTTCAACTGTCGTGGTTAATTATTATGCACCGGGGTCACTATCAAGATGTTATTATAAAGACTCTTGTTTAAAACTAAACGTAACCTATTGTGGCTTCGCATGCTTACTTTTTAAATCCTCTGTAACTTTTCTTTTCTCTTTTCAAATGTTTCTGTAATCAACAGCAATTTAATTGTTTGATTGTATTTGACTTATATGTTTCTTTCTTTTGAGGCATAATAAACAAAGGACAACTCAAACCTCTGTCAAATAACTTTATGGTTTTAAAGGTCTGTCTTCGCCGCCATAGGGCACCATTGTACAAAAAACTACATAGGCCGTGTCGAATATCTTGATTGTTTTAATGTTCCTAAAATTGCCATATCTTTCTCATTTACCAACCGATTTAAATGAAACAAACACTAAATGTTAACACAAACTTATCTCAATAAATCAATGAAAACCAACTCCAAATTGGTTCATTCATTGTAGAGATTAGCGTGCACAAACACACAGACAAAAGATTTGTTTATCGTCTTGTTTGTATAATTGCATAGTAGGAAAACAACATGGTTCGCGCCAAATAATTGTGAAGAATTGTAGCATTGAATGTAAACCTCATAATTGATATTTGTTTGAATAGAAGAATTGCCTTTGTCTACAAAACTCATATAGGTATCTGCTTGGTAATATTACTGCCAATTTTTATAAAACGTTTGCAATGTAATCTTCATAATTTCCAGTTGTCCTTTGCATCAGTATCAAGATTTTCAAGCTTATAAATTTATTAAAATGTAAGGAAATCTTGTATTTCGAAATTTGTAAACTCCTTGGTGGTATTTCAGATCGAATATCGAAGAAAATAACTCAAAGTTACTCAGTAAATTAGCAAAACAAGCTGGCAGTTGTTGCGTTCATGGTACGTTCGCTCCATTATGGCAAGTCTTGAAGTCCTCAGCAGAACGCCTGTCCAATTTACACATGCAAATGGTTCAGAAGGTGTCAGATCTGGTAAAGGAAGTCAGCAAATATGCAGAGGAGCTTCACAAGAAACACAAGTTGGTGAGTGAAATTTTATATTATATATTAAAGTTAGGTAACTGGTTTATTAATACCAGCAGGTATGTGCGTACATATACATGTTCCTGTCATAAAGATAATTAATGATGGTCTTAATTGATAAAATATATGATTTGTTTAACGTCAGGGTATAAAACATTCATTAAACGCTCATTTGGTTTTGCAGTTTCCTTGTTGTGAGATAAGGTACCTATATCGGTTTTATTCAATTACTATAAACATACAGATCTGAACAACTCCATAAATTTCATTAATTATTAATAGTACCATACCGAAAGGAAATGTGCCATCCTAAAATTTTTAAACAAACATATTTATCAGGGTGGATGTGGACTGAGTACAGATAGCCATGTGATAAATTCTAAATATTGCTACTTTTTGCGATAAGGACCATGTTACATATAAACCAATCTATTCATAAAACGTTAACAAGTTGTTTCTACACCATGTTCGACAGTTTTTTTGCTTTGTATAAAATTTTGCCAGGGAATTAAAAACCATTAGTTTTCTCATAATTTTTTGTTTACTTTTTGCATATGTATTTTTGTACAGTTTGTTGATCATTAAAACATTAATATTACCTCTTTGAGTAATTGTTGATAATAAAATTTAAATTGTAACTAATTTGACGTAAGTGTGATGTAAATAAAATTGAGAACATTACACCCATAAAAAAGTTGAGGAACTACATGATACAGTTTATACAAAAGTATGAATCATATCATTATTAGGTCATGATTATTTTTGCGGAGCATAAGTGTTAAAAATCCCAATGAATGTTATGTATATGGTTGAAATTTATGAAATATCTTGCGTCATATACTCATGTATTTGTTCAGTATAAATTCCTCATAATTCCCTGGTATGGATGAAGTTGAGCCAAATGTTGCATCATCAGAAAAACGATGTTTTTGTTTAAATCTGAAATATTCGTCTAGATAGATACAAAGCAATTAAATGCATGCATGGCTTTCAGTTATTCAATTTGTTTTAATTACTTAAAAAGATCTCAAAAATGATTCACAGGTAAAAGAGGAAGAATCTGGGACCCTCGAGGCAGTACAGGCCATGCAAACAGTCACATTAAATGTTCAAAAAGCAAAAGATGTATATACACAACGTTGCATAGAATTAGACAGATTACGTAAAGAGAGCGCTTCTACTAAGGAGATCGAAAAGTCAGAGCAAAAGTTGAAGAAAGCTCAAGAGGATTATAAAAATTTCGTTGATAAGTATCACATGGTGAAGGAGGATTTCGAGAATAAAATGTCGGTTACTTGCAAGAATTTTCAAGAATTGGAAGTAAATCATTTAGTTCATATGAAAGAGTTTTTAAATAGCTATGCTGATGTTGTCGAATGGACACACGAAGAGATGGGGAAGGTCCACAAGGAATTTCGACAGCAATGCGTTGAATTGACTGTTGATCAACTACTCGAACAGTTTGTTCAGAGTAAATCCACCGGATTGGAAAGACCAGGTAAAAACCAAGTTTGTACTTTTAATATGTCAGAACAGGTGTCAAAAATTTAAAGGCATATCTGTTTCACAAAAAGCAAATTAATTGATGTGTATTTTACATTCATACTTGCTGTGTTGTAGCAAAAAAAATCAAAGGAACCATCTGAAAATGGTTCTATAAAAAACATGTTATATTGTATTTTGCAAATATTCCAGTTTCATGAAACTTATTTTGAAACAACTGGAAACACCATTATTGTGAGTATTTATTACTTTTGTTTATTGATAATTACCAAATGAGAGAAATTTCTTACATTCATAAGAAATGGGGAAGTTTTCACATATTCAAACCATCACATGAAAAATCTTCACATGTTCCACTAGTTTACTCCACCCCATGAAGTGGTATAGACTTTTACAGGACACTTCTTCATAATTTATTATTAAATTTTTGCTTGTTTTTATTTATTAATATATTTTTACATAGGTGTGTTGGATCTGGAAGAGCCGCTGACTTCTCCGACATTAGAGCTGGATTCGAAAACATCAAAGAGAGAAGGTAATGGTCATAGTGAGCAGACAGTGCCAACACATGCCAAAACATCCCGTCGAACAACCTCTCTCCTAAATCTCTTCATGTCTAATTCCCAGGGTATGTTATGGAGCCGGGTGGTTGTAGTATCTAATTAACCAGGGCTTGGGCTATTTTTTAGGGTCTCGTGAAAGTCGTGCAGGTCCTTGCAGTGCCCCATCCAGTCCAACTACTCCTGAAGGAGATCAACAGCTCACCAGACATTCTCATCGCGGATCCAAGTGTAATTGTTTTCTCTTTAGACCTCCAGCAGTTTATATAAAATTCCATGGGATTACATATCGTTTGGTTTCATGGTTCTTGGTCTCGTTTAAATGGAATTTTATATTTTCATTCTTCAAATTGATTGATCAGTTGCATGAATGGGTCCATTTGTATATACACGTTTATCGGTGAAGGTTAACACTTATTTTTCACTTCAGCTGTTTCCTCTCCTGTACATCCTTTAGAGCTTGTAGAGTAAATTCCCCCCTTGTACTATATTTTTTAATTTAAATAGATTAATTTGCACGTATTATTTTCTTCATACTTGGCGTTGTGTTGGCAAGTCTCTTTAAGTTCTAGAACCACATTTAAATATTCTATAGCCTATTGACACTACCATTTTGAAATTTTTCGAAATAGGTTTTTAATTTGCAGCTTCATACTTGTACCTACTTTGCTTATGAAGTTGTTACATTCGCCTTTTTCACTAATCTTTTTTTTCCAGGGTTTTTAAAGAGCACCAGGAATAAGGCCAAACAGAAGAAAACCAAAAAGAAGGGAAAGGAAAACATCGATAACCAAAGCAATAAGGAGGAGAAATCAGATTTGTAAGCTGAAGTTTTAATTTGTTTGTTTGCTTGTTTAAGAGCAGCGCGTGTTTATATGCCTTGTCTGTGTTTCTGTGTTGTTTATAATATTATTCTTTGAACTTATCTAGATGTTTCAATAGGGAAGAGAAGGATGATTCCCAAAAAAGCCAAAGGGTGGTCGAAGGCACTGATCCATCGGTACAGGAAATAGATGATGAGGGGTACATGATTCCACCAAACATTTCTCATAATTGGAATAGCGAGAAGGGCAGTTTCTATTCATCTTCCGACTCTGACACAGGTGAGTTAAGTGAGTTGCTTAAGGAGGTTACCTAGTTTGAGATAAAATATCAAAACAAAACGAGAGACAATCAAATGTAGCAGATGTACTGAGTATATGGCATTGCTTTGTTCAACCAATATACGAACTGGTCAAACATATATTGCTTATCGCTGGCTGAGATCCAACTCATTATATTTTTCGGAAAAAAATTGTAATAGGTTGGTTGAAATGAATGCATTAATAAGTCAAAAGGTATTTATCATCCAGAAGAAATTTGGAATGTATTGATGTTTACAAATCAAACATGGGACTACTGCATACTGATTTATCCTTTATTATTAGCGTTCCAGAGACATCATCGGTTCCAATTTTAGTATGTGTTTATTTAGAAACGGGAGGTTTCTCTGAAAGTGCAGACATTTTACAAATAGCTGCCTAGATGTCAGAAGGGGAAACTGGGGAGCCAATATATATCCATACAAAGTTTCAAGTTCCCAGGTAATCGGAGAGTGCCTTAACATTTCCTGACATATATATACATACTCGTACATACCTACACACATATAAGAGTTTGCTTTGTATATTAGGTGTGCGCTTATACAACAATGTTCCAGTTCTGATAATCGAACATAACCTTTGCAAAATAGTGATTTGACCCTGATATTTTAAAGATTTTGATTTTCATGGGTACCCAATCTCCTTTTTTTGACCCAAAATGTTCATTATATATTTATGATCTTCATGAATTTTACCAAAAATCCTCTGTTATATATTTCATATGAAGTTAAAAACTTGCATTTCGGTATGACTTCATGTAAAATGTTTCAATCAATCATTCTCGCTTTATAGGTACCCTAAGTCCACAAAAATTTATTTAATGCTTACTTGGGTCAATATTCACTTGTCTAATAAATTTCATTTAGATCTTGCTGTTAAATCCTTAACCAGAGAAACCTCCTTAAAAAAAAACAATAGAGAGTGAATGTAAAATGAAACTCAAAAGAAGTAGAAAATGGTGCATTCATTTTAAATATGTATTTTTTTACAGATGAAGAAAGAGAACGCAAAATTCACGTAGAGATTAAGCCTTTGAATAATGGCTCCGCTCCAATGTCGGCCTCTGTTGATGAGCTTAGAGCTAAAGTAGAAAATATTTATCTTTCACCGACGGGTGGTTTCGCCAGACGAAGTTCAAATTTGGATGCAGACTCATCGATGAAGAGGTCACAGTCTGTTTCCCAGCAAATAGGAAAACCGAGTAGTGATTTATTAGGCCTAAATTTTGTACAAAGTCCTACTGCTTCAAATGCTTCTACTCCCACAAGCTCTCATCCATACGCACCACTCCAGAGCCCTTCGCAACTCGCTCTCAACTCTCCCACACTTTCAGTGTCTTCAAGATATGCAGGTACTTATATTTTTTTCTTATGGAGCTCTATACTAGGTACTATTCAGTTTGTTCATAACGGCTTTCCCTACAGTAAAATATCGGGATATTTAATTGTGTTAAACATTTTCTTACCTTCATTATTGTCATGGTCTGTATGTAGGCGCCTTAGACAATCAGTTAAATGGTAACTTGGTAAAGTAAGAGCAATTGAGGAAGGCCGAAAAAGGATTTATATGAATAATCATAAAAACATTGATTCAATGAAACACTTTAAGTAAAATTTAAATTGCTACATTAGCCCCAAGGTGAAATAAATAAATGCCCAAAAATATCAAAACTGAAGGAACTCGCTAGACATGTATATTTTTCCAATGAGATTACTGATAGTTTCTTATAAACAGGTAAAACCTTTCCAGACAACACTTACGTAATATAAGCATTAAGTTCAATTTTTGCAATTATAGTAGAATTCCATTTCTTCCTCTATCAGTCCAAAAAAATTGGATTTATAACCCATGGTATAATATTATAAGACCAAAAGGATTATTATGTTGGTGTTCCAGTTTATAATACTGTATGTATTGTAATTCAAAATATTACAAAGCCTTTTTGGCATTTTACTGCCATTATTCATATTGCAGAAACAATGCATGTTGCATTATTAACTCCAAACTCTTTTGTTGTAAATCCAGTCATCGTGGTCATAATTATGAACGAAAAATTCCCAATAAATGATTTCTGGTGCTTATTGTAAGAAAATTTTTCTCGTACCGTTTATAGAACTAGGCGAAATCTTCTCAGAAGACGGAGAACTCCAGCAGCCTCCATCGAAGCATCCTCCTCGCCAAACACCCACCCCCACCTCGGGTTATATGTCTATACCGAGACCGCCTTCGCGTCGTTCTGACCCATCGAGGACTTTGATAAGCCAAGGTAGCATCACGCGTGCTGATAGCATCAACAGCTTGGAGTTTCGCACCGCTTGTATTCCTATGGGGGTATCAAGGGGGCCATCGCCGCTGACCATAGGGATGGCTGACACGATCCCTTTGGCTGTGGCCTTTCATGAGATTGTTCACTCATATTTCCGTGGAGCTGATGAGACGAGGTAAATTTATTTTCACAATAAAGGACTATGAATCATATTAAAAATGACATTCAGGTGTATCATAATTTTCTTTTAAAGACACGATTTTAGGCAACAAATAATGCAAAAAATATTCCACCATCAGGCATGATTCCAACCTACATGTATTACCATTTGAATCATAAAATCATAATGAAATTATATTTTTATAAATGTTATAATTTTGAACTTTTCAGGTGCCAAGTGAAAATGTCTGGAGAGATGATGTTATCTTTTCCTGCAGGAATTGTAACGATTCTCGCGAATAATCCTAATCCTGCGAAATTAGTTTTTCGCGTCAAGAATACTCAAAGGTTAACTAGCATGTTACCCAATAAGCAATTAGTGATAATGTAGGTAAGGTAACTTTTGATTTGGCAGATGTACCATGTAATAATTTTCAGTGATAGTGGACAATCAACTTCTGAATATATAGGAATAGAATTCAATATGTCAGCTTTAAGTTCTTTATTGAAGAAACAATCTGAACAAAATCCTAGTGCTTCTTACTTCAATGTGGATATTCTAAAATATCAGGTGTGTGCTTTTTGTCGTGAATATTTGTATTTTCTACAAGCAGTGGTGAAAAAAAGAGGAGGGAGAGAATATACACGCTCTGTCAAAGTTATGCTTAATAAAACAAATATTATTTACCTTAAGGGTATTTAATTGAAAGATAAAGTGTTAATAAACGGTTACATATATATAATGCATTCATAAAATGTATTAATAATAATAAACATTCACATAGATTACAAATTTACCTTTTTCGTGAAAACCGCGTATCATGAATATCAAGAAATTTTACGAGTTAGGCATTGTAGCTTCGCTCCCACCTTGTGTATGTCCAGCCACATATCGTGTTACGTATGACGCACACAATTTTTGTATTGTTTTATGTCTTATTTTTAGATCAAACCTAAAACGGGAGCAAATTCTTGTCCCTTTCAGTTAGTCGCCTATTGGAAATGTACAAGTGCTCACACTGATCTAAAAATCGACTATAAGTACAACTCGCATGCTATGAGTTTACCGACGCCACTTCTGAACGTTACTGTTGCTGTACCTGTACCTGGAACTGTTAAAAATATGCAATCTAAACCAACAGCCCAATGGTAAAAAAATATCCAAAGCAAAATCCGTTTTATTAATAGAACCAACATTTCAGGCCGACTGACAACAATAGACTTGTATGGAAGTTCACGGAATTATCTCAGCACTCCGAGAATCATGGCGTCGGTTCCATGGCGGCTCGCTATGATCTTGAAAACGGTCCTGGTACCCCCCAAACTGTATCTACGCAGTTCAATTGTGAAGGGACCACACTGTCAGGTATAGACTTCCAATTGGTCGGTTCAGGTTATAGATTATCTCTAGTCAAAAGGAGATTTGTTTCTGGTAAATATATTTGTGATGGCGATCAGAAGTTCAGTTCTGGTACGGGTACTCCATCAACTGTGTCTTCTGTTGGTGAACCCAGTTGCTAGCATTCCTACATATCTTTAGTGCAATACATACTATTCGTATTTGTATGTTTACGGCGGATATGTCGACTATTTTTATTTAAACTGTTTTCATGTTATATAGCTTATATTTCTGTGGGTGAGTTCAACGAGGGCCACCGTTAATTTTTGATTGTGTATAGAATGATTCAGTTACTATTTTGCCTTGCGCCGTTATCGCTGATGTAAAATATTTTCTTAGGGCAATTTTATCTTTATATGTGAGGGTTTATTAGATTAAGTTGGAAGCGCTAATTTTGACATTGGCACCTTTTGAACCCCTCACAGATTTTATATATACATATATAGTTTATGACCTATTTTATAATCAATTAAATAAAGCACTTCAGTTACATACAACATTTGAATTCTATTAAACCCCCATAACTTGTAAATTTTTGCATATTAATAGAGTAAATACTGTTCGATCAGTTAAACTAGTTACATTTTACCGTTTAATCCACTTTTTATAGCAAAACTAGAAAATCAGTCTATTTTCCTCTGAATTTGAAAAGGTCCGTTGGTTCGAAATAAAATGATTTCCCCTTTTTTTTTAAGGAATCGCAATATCTTCGAATTCATAGGGCATAGGTTGGCCTGTAACTTATATCACAGGGTTTAAATCATCCCACGGACCTACCCTGCAAGTTCCATGGTAAAATTAAAAAAAGAAACTTTTTTTTCGACAGAAAAATGAATGTTTTTCCAAAATGAGGTCAATCTCAGATTTTAAAAATTCCAGTGCTGGACGAAAGGGGAAATCCTCTAATAGCAGAAGTGAAAACTAATCATTTAAGAGGCTGTTACAGCAGGTCAAAAGTTTCTCCTGGGGGGCGTCGGGTTGGGGGGAGGTAAGAATAATAATGTGATGAGGCGTGGCCAAATCAGCGTTTAGTAGAATAGTTCTGCAGATTTCTGCTGTACATGTTATTATAACTAGTCCGCGCGAGATGGCACCAAGAGCATATGTCAACTTTCAGCGCTAAATTTTAAAAGGTAAAATAATATAAGGGTAAATAAAAAAATTTTTTGTGTACGATACCTTTCAAAAGCTCAAATTTTATGTGACAATGATTATAATCCTGGGATATTCTAGCTCCTCATACCGTAGGATGTATTCCCTTTTTTATCATGAAATGACGATCACTATGGATCAGTCAGTCACTAAAAAGCAAGAATACTTTTATACAATAAAATGTTCTTATTCATAAACGCATATTAACGTCAATGTGTTTACAACGGTAATGTGTTTCAACAAGATAACTATAGTTACCTCCATATTAAAAATACATGGAACAAAACACTGTAGTGACATCAGTGAAACACATTCTAAACACATTTTAAGTTAAAACCCACATTAACGTTAATACGCGTTTATGAATAAGACCATAAGATAGTAGGTTTTGAACTGACCGTTCTAATTCTACGGCATGGAAATCATATTGTAACACTTTTACATACACAAAGAGGTTTTACTCTCCCAAAATTATAGCAGTTTTTACACACACAGAGATTTTGTTCTACACTGATATCAATATTAACATTTTCAATTACATAAACAAAACAACTGTTTTTTATATAAACAGCAACCTATACACTACCGTTCCCCTACTACCGAACTACCGTTCGTTACACTACCCCTCCCCTTCTTTAGGGTCGCCCTCGACCCTCGGATGTTCTACTTCGACAGCACACCATGTCAGCGAAGGACGCGTCTTCCGAAATATTCCGTTGGAGAAAGTGCGTTAAAGAGTATGTGTCACAATGATAACTTAATGATCACTTCCGTGGAGCATTGTGCACCTGCCTCAGCATCCGCTCGAACCCAAAGGAAACCACGGTAAAACTTGTGGGAAGGCAGTAGTGTATCTTCTCTTCTCCAAACGATGTTCCTCTTCGCAAATTCCGCTAAAGCTTGTCCACTGGGGCGAGTTGCCCCCTCCTTTTCACACGAAGTTCAGATTCGAAAATCCCCTCAGAACTTGTCCACTCAGATCCAGTTGTCCCTTCCTTTTCAGACCATATTCATTTTCAGTAATTCCGGCAGAGCTTGTTCATCGAGAGCAGTCGTTTTCCTCTTATCCACCGAGAGCCATTTGTCCTCTCCAGGCGATGTTCACCTCCGGGAATCTCGCCATAGATGATCTAAAAATCAAACAAAACACGCCAGTATCCTTGCCAAATCCATTTGCAAGTAAATTGCAAGTAAACGTGAAATTCTGTGCATGTGTATGTGTGTGATTAACTCCATTGAGCGGGTTGGACTGCAAATCCTGTACAAAAATTCATCAGCAGCAAATCGAACCCAAGCAGGCCAATCCTCTTTCTGACTATCAAAGACACCAGGGATGATCAATCCCAAACAATGCTCCAGGTAGAAGAGGGACCTGTCTCTTGAAATCCTCCGCTGCTCCTGCAGTTACTGAAATCCCAGCAACTGCTTCATGGCTCCAGACGCACAACCCAGTGGTCAACCATCACCAATTCTTGTACTAAAGATGAACAGCGCCCGTCTCCCAATACGAGTTACGAATGTGTGTGTAGCACTCAAACGGACCACGCGCGCCAGCCGCACGCAGTCAATCCATTCGAGTGTTTTCCTAAATCTAGACCTATTTAGGTTAACCTAAACCTTGGTGTTATAGTGGTGTGTATGTGTGTGATGGTACTTAGCTTCGGATTCTGTAGTGTTTCGAGTTGCGCCAGCTGTTTAACAACTCTACAACGCCGCACAAGTTGTACTTCTTGCCTCTCCGCTGCGTGTTATCGCCATTACTTCCGTACGCCATCCCAGGTCCACCAAACCTTTATCCGCTATTTCGGTTCACCAAATCCCGGACAGGCCCCCAATTGTGACACTTTTACATACACAAAGAGGTTTTACTCTCCCAAAATTATAGCAGGTTCTGTATGTCAAGCAGTGTATGTAAAAGTGTTACAATATGTTATTTCTTCGTAAAATTGTCAAAGCCCCCCTTATTCTCTTGGTGGATTTCTGATGTCCATGTTTCTCGAATGCCTGGAATCAACTATTTCAGGAAGAACACATTTATAGAAAAATGTTTGCAGTTTATTCTCCATTTTGTCCTTCCAAAACTGTACATCTCGCTTTATCTGAAACAAATTTAGTAAGTGGTCAATTCAAAATGTATTAAACATGGATTGCATACCTCTTCAACCAATATGCCTAATGGCGTCCACACAACAAAATAACACATACTTATGTCAGTTACTTGCAGCTGACCCTGCACTTGAAAATAATATTGATGGTTCCGGGCGCACTTGACCTGCTCCGCTGACCGAAATCCGCCTTAATTTTTCTGTTTAAAGTTACCATTCACAATGTTAGAGTGCTCCAAATGAAGTGAAACTTTATGAGAGTATTCAGCGGAGTTTCCTTTGTTAATAATATGAGTTACATTATGATAATTCAAAATTTCAATAAACCACAGTAGGGAGAGACACGACATGTCACGTAAATCTAAGTGCGATAATCGCACTTCAGTTCTCATATTTCAACGAATTTTGAAGTGATTTTTGAATTGTTTGATATTTTGGAAAGCTCAAAGATTCCCTTTGTTAATAATATGAGTTACATTATGATAATTCAAAATTTCAATAAACCACAGTAGGGAGAGACACGACATGTCACGTAAATCTATGATAATCGCACTTCAGTTCTCATATTTCAACGAATTTTGAAGTGATTTTTGAATTGTTTGATATTTTGGAAAGCTCAAAGATTCCCTTTGTTAATAATATGAGTTACATTATGATAATTCAAAATTTCAATAAACCACAGTAGGGAGAGACACGACATGTCACGTAAATCTATGATAATCGCACTTCAGTTCTCATATTTCAACGAATTTTGAAATGATTTTTGAATTGTTTGATATTTTGGAAAGCTCAAAGATTCCCTTTGTTAATAATATGAGTTACATTATGATAATTCAAAATTTCAATAAACCACAGTAGGGAGAGACACGACATGTCACGTAAATCTATGATAATCGCACTTCAGTTCTCATATTTCAACGAATTTTGAAGTGATTTTTGAATTGTTTGATATTTTGGAAAGCTCAAAGATTCCCTTTGTTAATAATGTGAGTTACATTATGATAATTCAAAATTTCAATAAACCACAGTAGGGAGAGACACGACATGTCACGTAAATCTAAGTGCGATAATCGCACTTCAGTTCTCATATTTCAACGAATTTTGAAGTGATTTTAGAATTGTTTGATATTTTGGAAAGCTCAAAGATTCCCTTTGTTAATAATATGAGTTACATTATGATAATTCAAAATTTCAATACACCACAGTAGGGAGAGACACGACATGTCACGTAAATTTAAGTGCGATAATTGCACTTCAGTTCTCATATTTCAACGAATTTTGAAGTGATTTTTGAATTGTGTGATATTTTGGAAAGCTCAAAGATTCCCTTTGTTAATAATATGAGTTACATTATGATAATTCAAAATTTCAATAAACCACAATAGGGAGAGACACGACATGTCACGTAAATCTAAGTGCGATAATCGCACTTCAGTTCTCATATTTCAACGAATTTTGAAGTGATTTTTGAATTGTTTGATATTTTGGAAAGCTCAAAGATTCCCTTTGTTAATAATGTGAGTTACATTATGATAATTCAAAATTTCAATAAACCACAGTAGGGAGAGACCCGACATGTCACCCTAAATCTATGATAATCGCACTTCAGTTCTCATATTTCAACGAATTTTGAAGTGATTTTTGAATTGTTTGATATTTTGGAAAGCTCAAAGATTCCCTTTGTTAATAATGTGAGTTACATTATGATAATTCAAAATTTCAATAAACCACAGTAGGGAGAGACACGACATGTCACGTAAATCTAAGTGCGATAATCGCACTTCAGTTCTCATATTTCAACGAATTTTGAAGTGATTTTAGAATTGTTTGATATTTTGGAAAGCTCAAAGATTCCCTTTGTTAATAATATGAGTTACATTATGATAATTCAAAATTTCAATACACCACAGTAGGGAGAGACACGACATGTCACGTAAATTTAAGTGCGATAATTGCACTTCAGTTCTCATATTTCAACGAATTTTGAAGTGATTTTTGAATTGTGTGATATTTTGGAAAGCTCAAAGATTCCCTTTGTTAATAATGTGAGTTACATTATGATAATTCAAAATTTCAATAAACCACAGTAGGGAGAGACACGACATGTCACGTAAATCTAAGTGCGATAATCGCACTTCAGTTCTCATATTTCAACGAATTTTGAAGTGATTTTAGAATTGTTTGATATTTTGGAAAGCTCAAAGATTCCCTTTGTTAATAATATGAGTTACATTATGATAATTCAAAATTTCAATACACCACAGTAGGGAGAGACACGACATGTCACGTAAATTTAAGTGCGATAATTGCACTTCAGTTCTCATATTTCAACGAATTTTGAAGTGATTTTTGAATTGTGTGATATTTTGGAAAGCTCAAAGATTCCCTTTGTTAATAATATGAGTTACATTATGATAATTCAAAATTTCAATAAACCACAATAGGGAGAGACACGACATGTCACGTAAATCTAAGTGCGATAATCGCACTTCAGTTCTCATATTTCAACGAATTTTGAAGTGATTTTTGAATTGTTTGATATTTTGGAAAGCTCAAAGATTCCCTTTGTTAATAATGTGAGTTACATTATGATAATTCAAAATTTCAATAAACCACAGTAGGGAGAGACCCGACATGTCACCCTAAATCTATGATAATCGCACTTCAGTTCTCATATTTCAACGAATTTTGAAGTGATTTTTGAATTGTTTGATATTTTGGAAAGCTCAAAGATTCCCTTTGTTAATAATGTGAGTTACATTATGATAATTCAAAATTTCAATAAACCACAGTAGGGAGAGACACGACATGTCACGTAAATCTAAGTGCGATAATCGCACTTCAGTTCTCATATTTCAACGAATTTTGAAGTGATTTTAGAATTGTTTGATATTTTGGAAAGCTCAAAGATTCCCTTTGTTAATAATATGGGTTACATTATGATAATTCAAAATTTCAATACACCACAGTAGGGAGAGACACGACATGTCACGTAAATTTAAGTGCGATAATTGCACTTCAGTTCTCATATTTCAACGAATTTTGAAGTGATTTTTGAATTGTGTGATATTTTGGAAAGCTCAAAGATTCCCTTTGTTAATAATGTGAGTTACATTATGATAATTCAAAATTTCAATAAACCACAGTAGGGAGAGACACGACATGTCACGTAAATTTAAGTGCGATAATTGCACTTCAGTTCTCATATTTCAACGAATTTTGAAGTGATTTTAGAATTGTTTGATATTTTGGAAAGCTCAAAGATTCCCTTTGTTAATAATATGAGTTACATTATAATAATTCAAAATTTCAATAAACCACAGTAGGGAGAGACACGACATGTCACGTAAATCTATGATAATCGCACTTCAGTTCTCATATTTCAACGAATTTTGAAGTGATTTTTGAATTGTTTGATATTTTGGAAAGCTCAAAGATTCCCTTTGTTAATAATATGAGTTACATTATGATAATTCAAAATTTCAATAAACCACAGTAGGGAGAGACACGACATGTCACGTAAATCTATGATAATCGCACTTCAGTTCTCATATTTCAACGAATTTTGAAGTGATTTTTGAATTGTTTGATATTTTGGAAAGCTCAAAGATTCCCTTTGTTAATAATATGAGTTACATTATAATAATTCAAAATTTCAATAAACCACAGTAGGGAGAGACACGACATGTCACGTAAATCTATGATAATTGCACTTCAGTTCTCATATTTCAACGAATTTTGAAGTGATTTTTGAATTGTTTGATATTTTGGAAAGCTCAAAGATTCCCTTTGTTAATAATATGAGTTACATTATGATAATTCAAAATTTCAATAAACCACAGTAGGGAGAGACACGACATGTCACGTAAATCTAAGTGCGATAATCGCACTTCAGTTCTCATATTTCAACGAATTTTGAAGTGATTTTTGAATTGTTTGATATTTTGGAAAGCTCAAAGATTCCCTTTGTTAATAATATGAGTTACATTATGATAATTCAAAATTTCAATAAACCACAGTAGGGAGAGACACGACATGTCACGTAAATCTAAGTGCGATAATCGCACTTCAGTTCTCTTATTTCAACGAATTTTGAAGTGATTTTTGAATTGTTTGATATTTTGGAAAGCTCAAAGATTCCCTTTGTTAATAATATGAGTTACATTATGATAATTCAAAATTTCAATAAACCACAGTAGGGAGAGACACGACATGTCACGTAAATCTAAGTGCGATAATCGCACTTCAGTTCTCATATTTCAACGAATTTTGAAGTGATTGTTGAATTGTTTGATATTTTGGAAAGCTCAAAGATTCCCTTTGTTAATAATATGAGTTACATTATGATAAATCAAAATTTCAATAAACCACAGTAGGGAGAGACACGACATGTCACGTAAATCTAAGTGCGATAATCGCACTTCAGTTCTCATATTTCAACGAATTTTGAAGTGATTTTTGAATTGTTTGATATTTTGGAAAGCTCAAAGATTCCCTTTGTTAATAATATGAGTTACATTATAATAATTCAAAATTTCAATAAACCACAGTAGGGAGAGACACGACATGTCACGTAAATCTATGATAATCGCACTTCAGTTCTCATATTTCAACGAATTTTGAAGTGATTGTTGAATTGTTTGATATTTTGGAAAGCTCAAAGATTCCCTTTGTCAATAATATGAGTTACATTATGATAAATCAAAATTTCAATAAACCACAGTAGGGAGAGGCACGACATGTCACGTAAATCTATGATAATCGCACTTCAGTTCTCATATTTCAACGAATTTTGAAGTGATTGTTGAATTGTTTGATATTTTGGAAAGCTCAAAGATTCCCTTTGTTAATAATATGAGTTACATTATGATAATTCAAAATTTCAATAAACCACAGTAGGGAGAGACACGACATGTCACGTAAATCTATGATAATCGCACTTCAGTTCTCATATTTCAACGAATTTTGAAGTGATTGTTGAATTGTTTGATATTTTGGAAAGCTCAAAGATTCCCTTTGTTAATAATATGAGTTACATTATGATAAATCAAAATTTCAATAAACCACAGTAGGGAGAGACACGACATGTCACCCTAAATCTATGATAATCGCACTTCAGTTCTCATATTTCAACGAATTTTGAAGTGATTTTTGAATTGTTTGATATTTTGGAAAGCTCAAAGATTCCCTTTGTTAATAATGTGAGTTACATTATGATAATTCAAAATTTCAATAAACCACAGTAGGGAGAGACACGACATGTCACGTAAATCTAAGTGCGATAATCGCACTTCAGTTCTCATATTTCAACGAATTTTGAAGTGATTTTAGAATTGTTTGATATTTTGGAAAGCTCAAAGATTCCCTTTGTTAATAATATGGGTTACATTATGATAATTCAAAATTTCAATACACCACAGTAGGGAGAGACACGACATGTCACGTAAATTTAAGTGCGATAATTGCACTTCAGTTCTCATATTTCAACGAATTTTGAAGTGATTTTTGAATTGTGTGATATTTTGGAAAGCTCAAAGATTCCCTTTGTTAATAATGTGAGTTACATTATGATAATTCAAAATTTCAATAAACCACAGTAGGGAGAGACACGACATGTCACGTAAATTTAAGTGCGATAATTGCACTTCAGTTCTCATATTTCAACGAATTTTGAAGTGATTTTAGAATTGTTTGATATTTTGGAAAGCTCAAAGATTCCCTTTGTTAATAATATGAGTTACATTATAATAATTCAAAATTTCAATAAACCACAGTAGGGAGAGACACGACATGTCACGTAAATCTATGATAATCGCACTTCAGTTCTCATATTTCAACGAATTTTGAAGTGATTTTTGAATTGTTTGATATTTTGGAAAGCTCAAAGATTCCCTTTGTTAATAATATGAGTTACATTATGATAATTCAAAATTTCAATAAACCACAGTAGGGAGAGACACGACATGTCACGTAAATCTATGATAATCGCACTTCAGTTCTCATATTTCAACGAATTTTGAAGTGATTTTTGAATTGTTTGATATTTTGGAAAGCTCAAAGATTCCCTTTGTTAATAATATGAGTTACATTATAATAATTCAAAATTTCAATAAACCACAGTAGGGAGAGACACGACATGTCACGTAAATCTATGATAATTGCACTTCAGTTCTCATATTTCAACGAATTTTGAAGTGATTTTTGAATTGTTTGATATTTTGGAAAGCTCAAAGATTCCCTTTGTTAATAATATGAGTTACATTATGATAATTCAAAATTTCAATAAACCACAGTAGGGAGAGACACGACATGTCACGTAAATCTAAGTGCGATAATCGCACTTCAGTTCTCATATTTCAACGAATTTTGAAGTGATTTTTGAATTGTTTGATATTTTGGAAAGCTCAAAGATTCCCTTTGTTAATAATATGAGTTACATTATGATAATTCAAAATTTCAATAAACCACAGTAGGGAGAGACACGACATGTCACGTAAATCTAAGTGCGATAATCGCACTTCAGTTCTCTTATTTCAACGAATTTTGAAGTGATTTTTGAATTGTTTGATATTTTGGAAAGCTCAAAGATTCCCTTTGTTAATAATATGAGTTACATTATGATAATTCAAAATTTCAATAAACCACAGTAGGGAGAGACACGACATGTCACGTAAATCTAAGTGCGATAATCGCACTTCAGTTCTCATATTTCAACGAATTTTGAAGTGATTGTTGAATTGTTTGATATTTTGGAAAGCTCAAAGATTCCCTTTGTTAATAATATGAGTTACATTATGATAAATCAAAATTTCAATAAACCACAGTAGGGAGAGACACGACATGTCACGTAAATCTAAGTGCGATAATCGCACTTCAGTTCTCATATTTCAACGAATTTTGAAGTGATTTTTGAATTGTTTGATATTTTGGAAAGCTCAAAGATTCCCTTTGTTAATAATATGAGTTACATTATAATAATTCAAAATTTCAATAAACCACAGTAGGGAGAGACACGACATGTCACGTAAATCTATGATAATCGCACTTCAGTTCTCATATTTCAACGAATTTTGAAGTGATTGTTGAATTGTTTGATATTTTGGAAAGCTCAAAGATTCCCTTTGTCAATAATATGAGTTACATTATGATAAATCAAAATTTCAATAAACCACAGTAGGGAGAGGCACGACATGTCACGTAAATCTATGATAATCGCACTTCAGTTCTCATATTTCAACGAATTTTGAAGTGATTGTTGAATTGTTTGATATTTTGGAAAGCTCAAAGATTCCCTTTGTTAATAATATGAGTTACATTATGATAATTCAAAATTTCAATAAACCACAGTAGGGAGAGACACGACATGTCCCGTAAATCTAAGTGCGATAATCGCACTTCAGTTCTCATATTTCAACGAATTTTGAAGTGACTTTTGAATTGTTTGATATTTTGGAAAGCTCAAAGATTCCCTTCGTTAATAATATGAGTTACATTATGATAAATCAAAATTTCAATAAACCACAGTAGGGAGAGACACGACATGTCCCGTAAATCTAAGTGCGATAATCGCACTTCAGTTCTCATATTTCAACGAATTTTGAAGTGACTTTTGAATTGTTTGATATTTTGGAAAGCTCAAAGATTCCCTTCGTTAATAATATGAGTTATATTATGATAAATCAAAATTTCAATAAACCACAGTAGGGAGAGGCACGACATGTCACGTAAATCTATAATAATCGCACTTCAGTTCTCATATTTCAACGAATTTTGAAGTGATTGTTGAATTGTTTGATATTTTGGAAAGCTCAAAGATTCCCTTCGTTAATAATATGAGTTACATTATGATAAATCAAAATTTCAATAAACCACAGTAGGGAGAGACACGATATGTCACGTAAATCTATGATAATCGCACTTCAGTTCTCATATTTCAACGAATTTTGAAGTGATTTTTGAATTGTTTGATATTTTGGAAAGCTCAAAGATTCCCTTTGTTAATAATATGAGTTACATTATGATAATTCAAAATTTCAATAAACCACAGTAGGGAGAGACACGACATGTCACGTAAATCTATGATAATCGCACTTCAGTTCTCATATTTCAACGAATTTTGAAGTGATTTTTGAATTGTTTGATATTTTGGAAAGCTCAAAGATTCCCTTTGTTAATAATATGAGTTACATTATGATAATTCAAAATTTCAATAAACCACAGTAGGGAGAGACACGACATGTCACGTAAATCTATGATAATCGCACTTCAGTTCTCATATTTCAACGAATTTTGAAATGATTTTTGAATTGTTTGATATTTTGGAAAGCTCAAAGATTCCCTTTGTTAATAATATGAGTTACATTATGATAATTCAAAATTTCAATAAACCACAGTAGGGAGAGACACGACATGTCACGTAAATCTATGATAATCGCACTTCAGTTCTCATATTTCAACGAATTTTGAAGTGATTTTTGAATTGTTTGATATTTTGGAAAGCTCAAAGATTCCCTTTGTTAATAATGTGAGTTACACTATGATAATTCAAAATTTCAATAAACCACAGTAGGGAGAGACACGACATGTCACGTAAATCTATGATAATCGCACTTCAGTTCTCATATTTCAACGAATTTTGAAGTGATTTTTGAATTGTTTGATATTTTGGAAAGCTCAAAGATTCCCTTTGTTAATAATATGAGTTACATTATGATAATTCAAAATTTCAATAAACCACAGTAGGGAGAGACCCGACATGTCACCCTAAATCTATGATAATCGCACTTCAGTTCTCATATTTCAACGAATTTTGAAGTGATTTTTGAATTGTTTGATATTTTGGAAAGCTCAAAGATTCCCTTTGTTAATAATATGAGTTACATTATGATAATTCAAAATTTCAATACACCACAGTAGGGAGAGACACGACATGTCACGTAAATTTAAGTGCGATAATTGCACTTCAGTTCTCATATTTCAACGAATTTTGAAGTGATTTTTGAATTGTGTGATATTTTGGAAAGCTCAAAGATTCCCTTTGTTAATAATATGAGTTACATTATGATAATTCAAAATTTCAATAAACCACAATAGGGAGAGACACGACATGTCACGTAAATCTAAGTGCGATAATCGCACTTCAGTTCTCATATTTCAACGAATTTTGAAGTGATTTTTGAATTGTTTGATATTTTGGAAAGCTCAAAGATTCCCTTTGTTAATAATGTGAGTTACATTATGATAATTCAAAATTTCAATAAACCACAGTAGGGAGAGACCCGACATGTCACCCTAAATCTATGATAATCGCACTTCAGTTCTCATATTTCAACGAATTTTGAAGTGATTTTTGAATTGTTTGATATTTTGGAAAGCTCAAAGATTCCCTTTGTTAATAATGTGAGTTACATTATGATAATTCAAAATTTCAATAAACCACAGTAGGGAGAGACACGACATGTCACGTAAATCTAAGTGCGATAATCGCACTTCAGTTCTCATATTTCAACGAATTTTGAAGTGATTTTAGAATTGTTTGATATTTTGGAAAGCTCAAAGATTCCCTTTGTTAATAATATGAGTTACATTATGATAATTCAAAATTTCAATACACCACAGTAGGGAGAGACACGACATGTCACGTAAATTTAAGTGCGATAATTGCACTTCAGTTCTCATATTTCAACGAATTTTGAAGTGATTTTTGAATTGTGTGATATTTTGGAAAGCTCAAAGATTCCCTTTGTTAATAATGTGAGTCACATTATGATAATTCAAAATTTCAATAAACCACAGTAGGGAGAGACCCGACATGTCACCCTAAATCTATGATAATCGCACTTCAGTTCTCATATTTCAACGAATTTTGAAGTGATTTTTGAATTGTTTGATATTTTGGAAAGCTCAAAGATTCCCTTTGTTAATAATGTGAGTTACATTATGATAATTCAAAATTTCAATAAACCACAGTAGGGAGAGACACGACATGTCACGTAAATCTAAGTGCGATAATCGCACTTCAGTTCTCATATTTCAACGAATTTTGAAGTGATTTTAGAATTGTTTGATATTTTGGAAAGCTCAAAGATTCCCTTTGTTAATAATATGAGTTACATTATGATAATTCAAAATTTCAATACACCACAGTAGGGAGAGACACGACATGTCACGTAAATTTAAGTGCGATAATTGCACTTCAGTTCTCATATTTCAACGAATTTTGAAGTGATTTTTGAATTGTGTGATATTTTGGAAAGCTCAAAGATTCCCTTTGTTAATAATGTGAGTTACATTATGATAATTCAAAATTTCAATAAACCACAGTAGGGAGAGACACGACATGTCACGTAAATTTAAGTGCGATAATTGCACTTCAGTTCTCATATTTCAACGAATTTTGAAGTGATTTTAGAATTGTTTGATATTTTGGAAAGCTCAAAGATTCCCTTTGTTAATAATATGAGTTACATTATAATAATTCAAAATTTCAATAAACCACAGTAGGGAGAGACACGACATGTCACGTAAATCTATGATAATCGCACTTCAGTTCTCATATTTCAACGAATTTTGAAGTGATTTTTGAATTGTTTGATATTTTGGAAAGCTCAAAGATTCCCTTTGTTAATAATATGAGTTACATTATGATAATTCAAAATTTCAATAAACCACAGTAGGGAGAGACACGACATGTCACGTAAATCTATGATAATCGCACTTCAGTTCTCATATTTCAACGAATTTTGAAGTGATTTTTGAATTGTTTGATATTTTGGAAAGCTCAAAGATTCCCTTTGTTAATAATATGAGTTACATTATAATAATTCAAAATTTCAATAAACCACAGTAGGGAGAGACACGACATGTCACGTAAATCTATGATAATTGCACTTCAGTTCTCATATTTCAACGAATTTTGAAGTGATTTTTGAATTGTTTGATATTTTGGAAAGCTCAAAGATTCCCTTTGTTAATAATATGAGTTACATTATGATAATTCAAAATTTCAATAAACCACAGTAGGGAGAGACACGACATGTCACGTAAATCTAAGTGCGATAATCGCACTTCAGTTCTCATATTTCAACGAATTTTGAAGTGATTTTTGAATTGTTTGATATTTTGGAAAGCTCAAAGATTCCCTTTGTTAATAATATGAGTTACATTATGATAATTCAAAATTTCAATAAACCACAGTAGGGAGAGACACGACATGTCACGTAAATCTAAGTGCGATAATCGCACTTCAGTTCTCTTATTTCAACGAATTTTGAAGTGATTTTTGAATTGTTTGATATTTTGGAAAGCTCAAAGATTCCCTTTGTTAATAATATGAGTTACATTATGATAATTCAAAATTTCAATAAACCACAGTAGGGAGAGACACGACATGTCACGTAAATCTATGATAATCGCACTTCAGTTCTCATATTTCAACGAATTTTGAAGTGATTGTTGAATTGTTTGATATTTTGGAAAGCTCAAAGATTCCCTTTGTTAATAATATGAGTTACATTATGATAAATCAAAATTTCAATAAACCACAGTAGGGAGAGACACGACATGTCACGTAAATCTATGATAATCGCACTTCAGTTCTCATATTTCAACGAATTTTGAAGTGATTTTTGAATTGTTTGATATTTTGGAAAGCTCAAAGATTCCCTTTGTTAATAATATGAGTTACATTATAATAATTCAAAATTTCAATAAACCACAGTAGGGAGAGACACGACATGTCACGTAAATCTATGATAATCGCACTTCAGTTCTCATATTTCAACGAATTTTGAAGTGATTGTTGAATTGTTTGATATTTTGGAAAGCTCAAAGATTCCCTTTGTCAATAATATGAGTTACATTATGATAAATCAAAATTTCAATAAACCACAGTAGGGAGAGGCACGACATGTCACGTAAATCTATGATAATCGCACTTCAGTTCTCATATTTCAACGAATTTTGAAGTGATTGTTGAATTGTTTGATATTTTGGAAAGCTCAAAGATTCCCTTTGTTAATAATATGAGTTACATTATGATAATTCAAAATTTCAATAAACCACAGTAGGGAGAGACACGACATGTCACGTAAATCTATGATAATCGCACTTCAGTTCTCATATTTCAACGAATTTTGAAGTGATTGTTGAATTGTTTGATATTTTGGAAAGCTCAAAGATTCCCTTTGTTAATAATATGAGTTACATTATGATAAATCAAAATTTCAATAAACCACAGTAGGGAGAGACACGACATGTCACGTAAATCTATGATAATCGCACTTCAGTTCTCATATTTCAACGAATTTTGAAGTGATTGTTGAATTGTTTGATATTTTGGAAAGCTCAAAGATTCCCTTTGTTAATAATATGAGTTACATTATGATAAATCAAAATTTCAATAAACCACAGTAGGGAGAGACACGACATGTCACGTAAATCTATGATAATTGCACTTCGGTTCTCATATTTCAACGAATTTTGAAGTGATTTTTGAATTGTTTGATATTTTGGAAAGCTCAAAGATTCCCTTTGTTAATAATATGAGTTACATTATGATAATTCAAAATTTCAATAAACCACAGTAGGGAGAGACACGACATGTCACGTAAATCTATGATAATCGCACTTCAGTTCTCATATTTCAACGAATTTTGAAGTGATTGTTGAATTGTTTGATATTTTGGAAAGCTCAAAGATTCCCTTTGTTAATAATATGAGTTACATTATGATAAATCAAAATTTCAATAAACCACAGTAGGGAGAGACACGACATGTCACGTAAATCTATGATAATCGCACTTCAGTTCTCATATTTCAACGAATTTTGAAGTGATTGTTGAATTGTTTGATATTTTGGAAAGCTCAAAGATTCCCTTTGTTAATAATATGAGTTACATTATGATAAATCAAAATTTCAATAAACCACAGTAGGGAGAGACACGACATGTCACGTAAATCTATGATAATTGCACTTCGGTTCTCATATTTCAACGAATTTTGAAGTGATTTTTGAATTGTTTGATATTTTGGAAAGCTCAAAGATTCCCTTTGTTAATAATATGAGTTACATTATGATAATTCAAAATTTCAATAAACCACAGTAGGGAGAGACACGACATGTCCCGTAAATCTAAGTGCGATAATCGCACTTCAGTTCTCATATTTCAACGAATTTTGAAGTGACTTTTGAATTGTTTGATATTTTGGAAAGCTCAAAGATTCCCTTCGTTAATAATATGAGTTACATTATGATAAATCAAAATTTCAATAAACCACAGTAGGGAGAGACACGACATGTCCCGTAAATCTAAGTGCGATAATCGCACTTCAGTTCTCATATTTCAACGAATTTTGAAGTGACTTTTGAATTGTTTGATATTTTGGAAAGCTCAAAGATTCCCTTTGTTAATAATATGAGTTACATTATGATAAATCAAAATTTCAATAAACCACAGTAGGGAGAGACACGACATGTCACGTAAATCTATGATAATCGCACTTCAGTTCTCATATTTCAACGAATTTTGAAGTGATTTTTGAATTGTTTGATATTTTGGAAAGCTCAAAGATTCCCTTTGTTAATAATATGAGTTACATTATAATAATTCAAAATTTCAATAAACCACAGTAGGGAGAGACACGACATGTCACGTAAATCTATGATAATCGCACTTCAGTTCTCATATTTCAACGAATTTTGAAGTGATTGTTGAATTGTTTGATATTTTGGAAAGCTCAAAGATTCCCTTTGTCAATAATATGAGTTACATTATGATAAATCAAAATTTCAATAAACCACAGTAGGGAGAGGCACGACATGTCACGTAAATCTATGATAATCGCACTTCAGTTCTCATATTTCAACGAATTTTGAAGTGATTGTTGAATTGTTTGATATTTTGGAAAGCTCAAAGATTCCCTTTGTTAATAATATGAGTTACATTATGATAATTCAAAATTTCAATAAACCACAGTAGGGAGAGACACGACATGTCCCGTAAATCTAAGTGCGATAATCGCACTTCAGTTCTCATATTTCAACGAATTTTGAAGTGACTTTTGAATTGTTTGATATTTTGGAAAGCTCAAAGATTCCCTTTGTTAATAATATGAGTTACATTATGATAAATCAAAATTTCAATAAACCACAGTAGGGAGAGACACGACATGTCACGTAAATCTATGATAATCGCACTTCAGTTCTCATATTTCAACGAATTTTGAAGTGATTGTTGAATTGTTTGATATTTTGGAAAGCTCAAAGATTCCCTTTGTTAATAATATGAGTTACATTATGATAAATCAAAATTTCAATAAACCACAGTAGGGAGAGACACGACATGTCACGTAAATCTATGATAATTGCACTTCAGTTCTCATATTTCAACGAATTTTGAAGTGATTTTTGAATTGTTTGATATTTTGGAAAGCTCAAAGATTCCCTTTGTTAATAATATGAGTTACATTATGATAATTCAAAATTTCAATAAACCACAGTAGGGAGAGACACGACATGTCCCGTAAATCTAAGTGCGATAATCGCACTTCAGTTCTCATATTTCAACGAATTTTGAAGTGACTTTTGAATTGTTTGATATTTTGGAAAGCTCAAAGATTCCCTTCGTTAATAATATGAGTTACATTATGATAAATCAAAATTTCAATAAACCACAGTAGGGAGAGACACGACATGTCCCGTAAATCTAAGTGCGATAATCGCACTTCAGTTCTCATATTTCAACGAATTTTGAAGTGACTTTTGAATTGTTTGATATTTTGGAAAGCTCAAAGATTCCCTTCGTTAATAATATGAGTTATATTATGATAAATCAAAATTTCAATAAACCACAGTAGGGAGAGACACGACATGTCACGTAAATCTATAATAATCGCACTTCAGTTCTCATATTTCAACGAATTTTGAAGTGATTTTTGAATTGTTTGATATTTTGGAAAGTTCAAAGATTCCCTTTGTTAATAATATGAGTTACATTATGATAATTCAAAATTTCAATAAACCACAGTAGGGAGAGGCACGACATGTCCCGTAAATCTAAGTGCGATAATCGCACTTCAGTTCTCATATTTCAACGAATTTTGAAGTGATTTTTGAATTGTTTGATATTTTGGAAAGTTCAAAGATTCCCTTTGTTAATAATATGAGTTACATTATGATAATTCAAAATTTCAATAAACCACAGTAGGGAGAGGCACGACATGTCACGTAAATCTAAGTGCGATAATCGCACTTCAGTTCTCATATTTCAACGAATTTTGAAGTGATTTTTGAATTGTTTGATATTTTGGAAAGCTCAAAGATTCCCTTTGTTAATAATATGAGTTACATTATGATAATTCAAAATTTCAATAAACCACAGTAGGGAGAGACACGACATGTCACGTAAATCTATGATAATCGCACTTCAGTTCTCATATTTCAACGAATTTTGAAGTGATTGTTGAATTGTTTGATATTTTGGAAAGCTCAAAGATTCCCTTTGTTAATAATATGAGTTACATTATGATAAATCAAAATTTCAATAAACCACAGTAGGGAGAGACACGACATGTCACGTAAATCTATGATAATTGCACTTCAGTTCTCATATTTCAACGAATTTTGAAGTGATTTTTGAATTGTTTGATATTTTGGAAAGCTCAAAGATTCCCTTTGTTAATAATATGAGTTACATTATGATAATTCAAAATTTCAATAAACCACAGTAGGGAGAGACACGACATGTCCCGTAAATCTAAGTGCGATAATCGCACTTCAGTTCTCATATTTCAACGAATTTTGAAGTGATTTTTGAATTGTTTGATATTTTGGAAAGCTCAAAGATTCCCTTTGTTAATAATATGAGTTACATTATGATAATTCAAAATTTCAATAAACCACAGTAGGGAGAGACACGACATGTCACGTAAATCTAAGTGCGATAATCGCACTTCAGTTCTCATATTTCAACGAATTTTGAAGTGACTTTTGAATTGTTTGATATTTTGGAAAGCTCAAAGATTCCCTTTGTTAATAATATGAGTTACATTATGATAAATCAAAATTTCAATAAACCACAGTAGGGAGAGACACGACATGTCACGTAAATCTATGATAATCGCACTTCAGTTCTCATATTTCAACGAATTTTGAAGTGATTGTTGAATTGTTTGATATTTTGGAAAGCTCAAAGATTCCCTTTGTTAATAATATGAGTTACATTATGATAAATCAAAATTTCAATAAACCACAGTAGGGAGAGACACGACATGTCACGTAAATCTATGATAATTGCACTTCAGTTCTCATATTTCAACGAATTTTGAAGTGATTTTTGAATTGTTTGATATTTTGGAAAGCTCAAAGATTCCCTTTGTTAATAATATGAGTTACATTATGATAATTCAAAATTTCAATAAACCACAGTAGGGAGAGACACGACATGTGCTCTCTATTAGAGTGCTCCAAATGAAGTGAAACTTTATGAGAGTATTCAGCGGAGTTTCCTTTATACGCCTACCGAGTTTCATTTCATTAGCTCTTAAGATGACCGTTCCGGGAGCACTTGACCTGCTCCGCTGACCGAAATCCGCCTTAATTTTTCTGTTTAAAGTTACCATTAACTATGTTAAAGTGCTCCAAATGAAGTGAAACTTTATGAGAGTATTCACAGGAGTTTGCTTTATACGCCTACCGAGCTTCATTTCATTGGCTGGAAACACATCAAAATATCGTCATACAGACCACAGAGTTTCATCATGGAGACATGATTAACGTCTTCTGCTTCTATGGTGCAATTGAAGTAACCAATCTCTTTACATTGTTTATGTTCTGCAAAAACATGAGATGGGGCATTTTTTAAATCTACAACAAGACAGGAGATTTGTTCTTGTAACGTTGCATTTTGATTTCTTCTATATTGCACTGCCTTTTTAATTGCAGCAACAAGTCGATAGCTCCTCGAAGACACAATTTTTCTAAGTTCTGGAGGCACTGGGAGATTTTTAGAGTTTTCTTTTTAGAGCTTTTAGAGCTTCTTTTTCTCTTTACGATCTCCCTAAGATGTTTGGACATGTTTCTTATTAAATGGTTTGTACACTCTACTTTTTCTATAACACACGGACCGTATGGCCGTGATTCGAGTAATCTTCTGTAGACACTGCTGTCGCCGTCCCCTACAAGTCTAGTAAATTTGATACCATATGTCTCCCAAATAAATTTGAAACCGTCGACAATTATTGCTGCTTCCATCGCTGTAGAAGGTCCTTCAAAATTTTTGTAACAGATATGGTCCATAGAAGTTATACCTTTTTTTTTTTTTTTTTAGAACGGGCACATATGCAACAATATTTATTTTTAACGCCAATATACAAAACTTTGCCAGTCCTCTGTCCAATAATACACGCCTACAACAAAAAACAATTGATGCATAGTCCATATTACAATTTTACAATTTAAAATCATAACAATGAATGAAAGAAATAAAGTTAAGACTCACAGGAATATATATATATATATACATTATACACCATATAAGGTACTTCACCGTTTGAGCTACGTAAGAAAATTATATTTTTTTAAACATAACATCTAGTATTTCATTGCATATTTGAATAGATCACTTAAAACCTATGTATGTATAGCAATGAACGTTATGAGGAAACCAAATATTAGTATTCGTTTAAATATTATATGATGTATTTAGGTATGTACGTTTTACGCATTGCGTTATAATAACTTACCACCCCCGACAAGGCGTTGTAATTTATGTTATAAGACCGTTTCGACCACGCTCCATCAGCGATAACCGTGATAGTTGGTGTTTCATCAGCATCAACATCCCCATGAAATCTAGCCAAACGTGCCTCTTCGTGTATATTTTCTTCAATTTGCTCCCATAGTATCTCATGCATTTGATCAGCTACATTGTTATGACACTTATCAAAAGTTGCAAAATTCATGAAGGGAACATTTAAAACAGTCATCACTTCGCATGCAGTTGAGTAACCAATACCAGAGGAAATGATGCCTAAAGTTGCAGCGTCATTTACTTGTAATTCTGTCCTGTCTTTATAATCTGTCTGTAAATCCATTGTAGTGTGACACATTTTACATTTTAGAGTTATAATGGTAGAAAATTAGAAAGCAATTCATGCAAAATTCAGGCCTGCTTAGTTTAAAATATGCCGTTAAGATGGCACTCAACCGACACACGTCGACCTAAAGTAAACTATTGACCAAAAAGCAGGAAGGTATAGATATCCAGGAGAGGAAACTCCCGGAGTGGGGAGTGAGGATGTGCGAGTCAGAAAAGGTTACATGCTCCAGCATACTGCCTATTTCTGCGCAAGCACCAGTAAATCGTGTACACAATTGCTAAGAAAATAGGTCGTGTGTGCTATTTGTGTAGTCGAAAATCAAATAAAGGGCGAATAATTACATTGCATAGGTAAGTTGAAGCATCTACAAGTGCCCCAGACGTACAGAATCAATGCACCATCAGAAGTTCACGTCCACGGACGAAGTTCTGACTTAAGGGTAGTATTGCATGTACGGATGGACTGCATGCTGTTCTTTGAAAATCACTTAAAAGAGAAAGAATGTATTACACAGGGAATCTGAAGCGTACACAAGTACGCCAGACAAACATGCATCATCTGGGCAACTATTGTTACGGTCAAATTAGTCTACCTCCACCACCGGAGTTTTCTTGGCAGTATCTCTATACCTTCTTGCTATTGATGCGTCTGATACTATGACCGGTTATTGTTTACATGTTCAAATTGTACTTATTTTGTATGATTTATAGATTTTCATTTTTATTAGTACTGTTATAAGAGAAAAATTGGTTCTTTGTACGCTTCTGATACGCTTGTTTGTGGCGGACTGTTGTTTTACTATGTCCACAAAGAAATAAGCGGGGAATGGTGGGCGCTCCTCACACGCAGTTTTAGAGTTCGTTAGAATCGTAACATACGCGTAAATTAATAAATAGTAATAATAGTAAATAATAAATAAATAACAATACCTCTTAAGATAGTCCCTTACCTACCCGTTAAGAAAGTCGACAAGATGATTAATAAATCTGCAGCTAAGTTATAACCCGACAGGCCTCAAAGTTTATGAAATATTGCAATTTAGAAAAAAAGAACTTGTTTCTTGAACATTTCTGTTTATTTCGAAACAAAATCCTATACAGGAAAAAATATTTTCGTTCCTGGCATCACAGAAAACATCCTCTTTCGTTTGCTATCCCAACTGTGGAAGTGAAAGAGTTTTGAAAACTCGAAAATCTTAAAAGCGAGTTCTATCAAACATGCAAGTTTAAAAAGAAACATATTTCGTGCTAGTTAAGAGACCACATATGAATCGTTTCAGCGTAAAATTCGTATCTTTGGCCTAAGCGACTCTTTAAAATATTAGACCAAGTTTTACTGTAGTGCGACCATTTAAAAAGCATTGCTTCTTTCATGAATGCGCATGTCTTGCTACACTGGGAACATTTGAAAGGTTGTCACCTATATGAATGCGAAGGTGAACTTTTAAACCCGTAGATTCAGCAAAAGCCTTCCCACAGATGGCGCATTTAAATGGGTTTTTATCTGTACGAAGGCGGCGCATGTGCTTGTTTAAACTAGTAAACGGAATAAAGGTCTTACGACAGTGGGAACATGGACAAGGCCTTTCACCTGCGAATGTGATTCTTCAAATAAGTAAACAAAATAAAAGCCTTCTCACAGAAGGAGCACTTAAAAGGCTTTTCACCAGTATGAATGTGCATGTCAACCCGAAAAGGATTAGATGATGCAAATGTCATATTACAGTGGCAACATTTAAACGGCTTCTTATCTGTATGACAGCGCATGTGACTCTTCAAATTATTAGACGCAGCAAAAGCCCTCCTACAGATGGAGCATGTACAAAGATTTTCACCTGTATGAACACGCATGTGATATTTCAAATTTTTAGGCAGAGCAAAGGTCTTACTACAGTGGGAACATTTGTAAGGTTTTTCACCGGTATGATTACGCATGCGACCCTTCAAATCACTAGACGTAGCAAAAGCCTTCCCACAGATGGAGCATTCAGAAAGATTTTCACCTGTATAAAAGGGTCTCAATACAGCAGGAACACCGAAATGGTTTTAAGATGGTTGGTAAAACTAATTCACACACTGTAGGATGACTTGAACCTGATGGTCCCTCTTCAGAGATTTATTCTTTTATTAAATGGTCTAAATGATGCCATTCAACGTCAATAGGTTCCTCTTTGATATGGCTGCCAGACAAGAGCTTGCCCATTATGGACGCGTGGGTCCTACCCTTGTTGAAATATACTGAGAAATCCTTGTAGCGCTACTTACATTTCTCGCAAATGTTCTTGTAAGATGCCATAATCGGATCCTGAAAGAAAATTCATGTCCATTACATTTCATCGTAAGGGATAGCTTGGAAAAATGTTACAGGGCAAGGTATAAGTAAGAATTCTGTAAATTTCAACTGAGAATTGGATAAAGGGAGAAACAAACATCTAACCTTAAGAAATAAATTAGACCATTTATTTAATATCCGAACTCACCACTAAACAAGCACCACAATTTACATTATACCTACACGATCAGCAATATTTCTTTTCACACACATGCTAACCTTAGTAATAATTCCCCTTCAGATGGACCTAGTATTCATAATTTTCATCCTAGGGTCCTTAACATTTTCCTAGTACTCCTGTCGCCACCTGAGTTGAGCCTATTAAATAATGTGAAATTTAACTTATTCCAGCCGGATAGAGATTTGATATTGTTAGTTGTTGATTGCGAATGCACCATCGAATCTACTAATTGCAATGACAAATCCATCCTCCGTTCGCGCATCTCTCGGTCCCTTAACTCATCCTTGTCTCTCATACACCGACCCAGGAGTACATTGGGCGATTGGAAAGCAGTTAGATCCCTAAAACAGAAATTGTGGCGAAAAGAATTTAATCCTTTCTAAGGTAGATAACAGAACACACGAGTATGTCGGGGATTCTTTACGTTGTTTTCAAGTGGTGTTTTTTCAAGTTGTGTTTTGGCAGAGGAGAATTAAAACAAAACTTCATTTTTAACAGAAACTTTATATAATTTTTAATCTCAGTTGTAATATTAAATAATACATAAGTGCGTTCGATGTACACTAAATTAATGAAAATCTGCAAGCAAACGCATCTACACAAAATATATGAATATTTTATTAATCCGTTAATTTAGGTGTTTTTTTTTTATTATTATTTTAATCCAGTTGGCAGAAACACGAGTGCACACTGATAAGAGATCACAATTTATTTTTGTAAAAATGGGACGTCCAATGGCCATGGTTAAGAAATACAAAAAGAAAATATTTTCCTGCGGTATTTATGACGGACTCAGTTAAACAGATGGACGCTTGGAATAAATATTAAGCATTTGTAGACCAGTATATTTAGATGCAAAAATATGAATTGCAATTACGCTTAGGGCATGTATAAGAATATGTTACCATAAAACTAGCTTAAATATATCCTTAAAGTAGCTCTTAGCGATAAAATCAGCCCAGGAGTGAGCCACTTTCCTAGTAGATTATTTTGATTAGAGGACGTAAATTAAACAATCATATATCGCAGTAATAAGTTCGATATAGCAACAGTAATAAGTATGTATATTTAAATCTTAATATAGTGTTATACCCTTTCTAGAGAGTAAAATAGTTTTCACCAGAGAGCCGATACAGTAAATATATGTTATACTCGTTTCTGAACCTACTAGGATGAAAACAATTTAAAAAGATTTGATTCTTTCATGAATATTTCACACACCTATCTTTTCTAAATATACTGAACTACCATCGATTGTTACAAAGGTTAAGCTTGATTTATGATGACTAAACAAGGACAGCAAATATCAGTTCCACCATGATACATTTTTTTGTTATGGAAAGATGCAACACGGCTTTCGCTTTCACAAATAACTTTGTGGATAATTACAGCACCAATAGTTTCTGGCTACTACCCTGTTAGTAAGTGGCACAGGCTGCGTTCATACAACACTGACTTTGTTCACTATCTTCATGGATGATGGTATACTAGGTCTTCATTCATATTAAGATGCTTCTACTGTGGAAATGGGGATCTTATACTACAATTATAAAAGTTTTATATATCTTGAATTCTGATGCATGTTTCATCCGAGGTGCTTGGATCACATACCTGTGCAGCAATGGCCCTGCCTTGGCCCGAGTTCATGCTTTCTGCTGAATCCATACCTAAAGCAAGATAACCAAATTGAATGAAATAAGCAGAACTCAGGTCTAATTAAGACAAGCCTGCTTGTTCTTTAGCTTGCTCGGTGACGGGAATCGGAGCAGATTGGGCAGACGATAGAGGAACTTCTGGTGGAGTCCAAGCCTTCACTTCACTATGAGGCCTGCTACCAATATCACCTAAAACCGACCAGCATTCCGTAAAAAGTGTATAAAACATTATGACATTATAAAAATTTTGCTTTCGGCTTCGTTAGCAATGCAATTTAATAAAAGTATATGTAAATGTATTTATGAACAACTATGTTAAAGCTAAAGCTTCCAGAATTCCAACTTCATTTGACTTAAATGGTGGATTTTTACCTTCACGAACATTTTGGGTGACAGTAAAAGTCTTTCCAGTATCCAAAGGCACAGTCCAATTAACTGGATCAGGAGATCGCATAATAATTTGTTCAGGAGACTTAACACGCGTTGGTTCCGGTGGCGACTTGACCACTGGTTCATAACTCAAGCTGTCATGTTCTTCATTAGTAGAAATATCTTTTTCTTTGTCTTTCTCCTTAGCTTCAGCCAACTGTTGATCGTTCTTAATTTGTTCAGCTATAGAAAAGTTTATTTGAGAAGGAACTTTAAGTATGATTCGAAATTTTCGAAATGGAACTATAAAGCTAAAAGCGTTGGGTGTATGTGTTTGGGAAAGTGATTATATAAAATGTGTTCAAGTAAACTAATTTGCAACGGGATGTTTCCTCTCAATTGGAAACATAATGGCTGTGCGCTTAAAAGCCAATGTTATTTGCAAATCAGTTTGGATGGGTGCATGTGCGATAATTTGATGAAACTGAGAAGCATGATTATGGATAGTTAGCAAAAGTTTGTGGTACCTTTATAATGCGTGTGTATATTCGTTAACAAATACTGTAAATACCAGGGACAGTTTTTCTAAATAGTTACATTGAACATCAAGATTGACATTAACGTGATATTTTGTATAATTTTATTATTGCGTGTGCCAAGGGTCGTGCCTATTCAAATATCTTACCTTGGTTAACTCCTTTTCTATCTTTAGTGGCTACTTTTTGATTTTGCTTAGCTGAATCTATACTTTGTGATTTGTTTTGGTTTTGCAATGGTTTGGCCAATCTATCGTCTTCGTTTTTTGTTACTACCGAACTGGATTTAGATCGGGATGAGACAGTGGTGTTGAGGGAGGCTAAAACACCGTAACATTTGTTACAAAAACAGTTTCACACCGTCTAACGCCCATTCAGTGATGATACTACATTTAAAAGCAAACAATTTCAACAAACAAACGCGTATCAACTTTGAGTTACTTTTGATATTAATATTAAACTTACCCTCACGGGACACAATAAGAGTTGAATTTGAATCAACGCTTTAGGTATACTTATAAAAAAATATTTGGATTATTTTCTGCTTAGCCTGTTTGTTGAAATTTACAGAAGCACACACATTCCCGAAACTACAATACAGAGGCATAAGGTAATGGATATGACAAGGAAAGCAAAGATACCAAAAAGCATACATCACGAATCTTGGCACACACTGTAGTATAAAATACAGTCTAAATTTGAGATTCTCTTATTTTGATCACTAAATTTCTTTATTATTTATTTCTCGAACTTAGACTGTTCATGCGCCGAATGAGCTTACAAGGTCTTGGTCTTTTAGTAGAAGGCGTTTCGGTCGAAGATTTTCTAGCTTCTTTAGTGGTCGATCTAGACTGACGTTTTGGGGATCGTTTTTCTAACTGATCTGTAGTTGGTCCTACAGATTGCGACCGTACTAAAAAGAAACACATTTCATCATAATGTTAAGATTTGAAGTAACCTAGCCAGGTTACTTACGTTTATTCAGCCCACCTTGTTTGGTTTTTTGATTAGTCCTTTTGAAAGAGGATGACTTCAGAGGGGAACATTTTTTCGGGCTACTCTTTTGAGATCCACGAGCGTCATCATCTCTTCTCGGAATTGTTGGTTCCAGTTTTTCTCTAGTTGGCGACAAAATTAGCCCGTCCAATTCTAAAGTAAAGTTGAAAAGGGATTGGACGTTTGCAGAATACTTTTCGTTTGAAATTTGTTACCTGAGCCACCAGTGGTTCTTTCGAGATGGTGTCGTATAATATCTCTAATCATTCTAGCATTATTTTCGGCATTTCTATAGGCCTTAGTTGGGGAACTTTTACGATTATTGTCATTTTCTTTTTCTTCCTTGGTATAGGTTTTATGAGTCATGGAAGCGAGAGATAAGGCTGACAGGGAACTCCGTCTGGAAACCTGATCCCAAAGTTCGATTTGCTTGTTGTAGATATCAGAAAGACGTTCGGGTGCCAATTCGCTTCCCCAGCCGCGATGCTACAAAACATTTAATAGGTTGTTTATTTAAATACTTCAGATTTACTTTTCAAACTTACTTTGTATTCACCAGCTTTCTTACGTAGCTCAGCCACCTCTTTATACCAAGAAGCGTTTTTCTCAAGTCCAAATCCTTTCTGAGCACTTCCGTCGACTATGTTGTTAACTTCTTTAGCTGCAAATCCACCTCCGGTGTACTCGTATTGAGAGAATGGTCTAAATTTTTTCTTATATTCGCTATTCAGCTCTTCCTTGAATAGATCTCTATTGCTTCTTTCATCGACTAACGGTTCTAACTCACTAGCTAAAATTCAGTAAATGCAATGAAAGGAAATTCGAGAAGTGTTCGGCAAGTTTATATTAGATGATGAGTTTCCAGCCCAGAAATAATTTTTGGAACGTCATTTATGTAAAACATCGATAGCATTTAATTGTATTTGTTCGGTACGGTAATTACCTTTTAAAGAAATAACTATAAAACAGATTTACCATCTTTGTTTTCCATATCAATTCTCTTCTTATGAACCATGGCGTTGGCTTGGGCTTTGGCTTTGAGGGCTCCCATAGATTGCGATTTACGAGGAGTTTCAGCAGCATCCCGTCTTGAGGTGTGTCCCTGAGGCCAAGCAAATTGCAGTCTATATTCAGTACTTAATTTTGAAATAGCTTTTCTTATAAGACTTCCGTCTCTTCCCTAAAACATACCAGATTTATTACCTGTATATTTTAAGGGGTTTTGTCCATTTTGAATGCACTTTTTCATCAATTCAATGCCAATAAAAATATAACAGTGAATGCACACTAAGTGCATTCAATTTTCGTCTCACAGTGACTTAAAACACCAAAAGCAATTCAAGCTCGCAGAATTAAGTTTAAACACGAGTGAATAGGAAAAGAAATGCTTAATGTTATCTAATTTTGTTTTAGTGTTTTTGTCATCGAAAACACACAGAAAGTGATGTGAGTGTGAAGTGTTGGGAACGCGTCTTTTCCACTAAACAAGAAACATTCAGGTTGTCACGTTTTTCAAATGATCAAAATACAATTTAGATATTCATTAAGGCGACTAATGAGAAATAACTTTGTACTAAATCTATTTCATACTAACTAATAGAACGGCTACATCATTTTAATAAAAGAAACACCTATTCACTAAAAGCTATACCCTTGCTAATGTTAAAATATGCCAATTCAGTTTTTTGAAACGTACACTTTTTCATACTTGTAACGATGTTCAATAAAAGCAAGCAGCCTTTAAATTGTAGTGAAATCAACTAAATCTTAGACAATACATATCGAAATATGACAGTTGCTTTCACTACAATAAAAATATAAAAACTACACAGAACCAGCGTGAAGATTTCATTGAACCTTTTTAGCCACAATCTTCCGTTGCATTTTTTGAGAACCACCCTGTCCATCGCAATGCTAGGCAAGATTAGATATTTAGTATTTATTACTATTTTTGGGTCATAAATTAACAAGAATTTTACATACTGAGAAGTATATTTTGACGCTACGACGTCTGAAGATTTTTCAGTCTACATTTTAGTTCATCCCACAAACATATGGATATTCAAACTTGGCAGTATAAAAGAAATACCACTCCAACACAGAGCTAATATTTATACAGTACTACTGAAATACGATTATACCAGACTATAATCGTACCTCAAGTACTCGAGTACTTAAGTAATCGAAAAACATCGATGTGCTGTATTTAAATTTTAAAATGTAATCGTACGGTTTTATCAATCAGTTTAAAGTGTTAATACGTAGAATTATCGCCAATATATCAGGACCAACTTCGTTGTTGGAAAAGCTTGATACGATTAAAACAACGTATAGAAGCCGTGAAGATATAAGAGTATAGATTTCTTACCGTTGCGGCGACGCACTGAGTATTTTTATCATTAAACCAATCATATGCGCCAGAATCGCATTTTTATGCTTTTTAAAATGACGCCACACTCGATATGTTTCAAACTACGACATACCTCAACGGATGAAATGACTAATTTGATATTCAATTAGTTAGTAAAGATTATTACTCATCAACGTATCGAGTAAGGTGGAAAAATGATTCTGCTCATATGAGTTATGTAATGATGTACACGTTTCGATTTTATTACTGATACATTTATTTCAACCATTTCATTTTATTTTGTCCGGAAAATTTATATTGGTCGATACTCTCATTAGCATAAGTAGAGTGTTCTATTAAGTCTATGTTCTCATGCCTTGGTAGCTTTTATATACATGAAAGGCACGTTTGGCTTGTTTCTAAATTACATATTTTATTATTCGACGAAAATTTGTAATTTTTTAGTCAGTTCAGAATCACAATTTTGGATTTTAGGGTTTGGAAGTGCCAATTTTAGTTGGTTTTACTTTGATAAAATAGTAATGTAGTAGGAGTGATTAATTTAAATCGTATGAGTAATACCATGGGAGCGCCAATCGATCGCATTTTTCTATTTTAGTTCAAAAGCGTTTGAAGGGTAAAAACCGCCACCAGACGATTAATAACCTAGTTATTAGGTTATTTTTGTATGAACTAATTTTCGTTAAACTTGATGCCGTGCGATGGAGAAGGAAGGTTAAAATTTTGTGATTAAAATGGCAGGTGAATAAACTGAATTTCAGTTCTAGACTTTCTTATCGACTGTATTAGTGCTATTTGTATTTCTGTTTCAAATTTTGCTCAACAAAAATCCTCAGATCCTTGATTTTAGGTGAATCGCCCGTTAAAATATAATTCTTTAATTACCTTTATTCTACCTACGATTATGGAAAAATTAGTCAGTGCCAGTTATCAGCAACAAATCACTCAAGGCAGTAGTTAGACGTTCGCCATTGTAAGGGGGCAGGGAAAATTCTTTAAAATGGTGAATGCTATTTATAAAAATATGATAAGAATACCGAGGGAACCTATTCTACCTACCTAAAGCCCCCCTTATTTACAACCTTAGACAAACCAATGATTTAAAAAGTGTAATAAACGTTGGTTAGAAATAAAGACTTTATGAGAATTGTCTTGTAGGGGTTATTTTTACACTTGAAATCATATGGTCTGAGTCAAAATGATGATATAAAAATGTATAATTTGTTGCTTACCGGTTAGATCGTATTTTCGTTAATACCCCAAAAATATCCCAGCGACCCTAAATTTACGAGGAGCGACAAAAAGAAATGAATTTTTAGAGAAACCATAGGTAGGCATTCAAATCTTCAGAACGTCCAGATTAAAACCCAAAAATAGCGTTCATAACGATGTTTCTGTTTAGTGGTTATCTTTACCATATTTTCCACATCAGGGTCCGATTCTCTTCTACGCTCCCGCTCCCGTTCAGAGTTCCTAGCGATGGCACATCTTGCGGGCCCCTCCGATTTGCTCCGCCTCGATGGCCTCCATTGTGTCTCATTCCGATCTTCCGACTGCAATAAGCTGGTATTAGCTGGTTCGAAGATCACTAACGCCAACTTGCACCACATACACTAACATTTTGTTCTCTGACATAACACCCAAGACCTAACTTCTCTTTCGTCGTACCCTGGACGATCGCATTCCAAACAAACCTACTCGCACGGTAATATATGCCGGTAATTGATCTCCAGGTTACGAATTGAAAGAGAACCTTCAGCCGTCTGACTTTCGGTTTCTAACTTCTTAGGTGGCGTAATGTCCCTTTATGTTGAGCCTAGGTATGGATTGTGCGTGCATTAATCTCATTAATATTGTTAGAAACTCGTAACTGATCTACTAGTTACTACATAAAAGTTATTCTGTTAAGAATATTTACAATTTCAGTTATTTTTCAAGAAAAGAGTTTGTTCTTCATTCGAGGGGTCAGCAAAGTAGTTAAAATTTAAGAGCGTATCAACAAGTCTCTTTCAATATATCCCCAGGGAAACATAGAGAAAACTTTAGTAAAGTTTATTTGACGCGACGCCGACGTCTTCGATTAGGAATTATTCTCATCTTTTGAAAGAGGGAGACATAAATAAGAAAACCTTTATCATACGATTACCTTCGATGCTGGTAATAAATTTTTCCGACGGTTTTATAGGACATATTTTCCATTATCCATTGTTCGGGTATTTTCGTTTCTCCAAGGTTGTGTTAAAAATAGAATCGACTGGCTTTCAAGCACTTATCCAAAGCAATTATTTTCTTTCTCGCGAAATTAGGAACGTTTTTGGTCCCTAGAGAGGCCTTTTTCACTTTATCAAGCAATATTAAATAGAATTTCCTTCATGAGTTAAATCCTTGAAAAGTCGAGTTCGAGATTAAATCGACGTCTCTGCAGCGAAAACTCCTCAATCAAATTAAATTCACGAAGGATTAAAAATTCAATCATTTAATCAAGTATCTAATTGAAAAATTTGTTTAGATGTAGTGAAAGAGGCCATTTCATGCTTGACCCATTTCTATAAACAATTTACGAAGTTTGATGCACTAAATTCATTCTAGCCAAACTTTTAAATCAGTATAGGGGTCGATCAGAAACTACGTAGCCTGCCTTGGGCAAATGGGGATCCATTGAAAGGCTACGAAGAGCTACATGGAGGGAAAAGGGGTCTAGTGTTGGTATACCTTTTTCTGATTTGAAAAACCCGCGCAATTTTCACGGAGTTCTTAAACTTGATTTGCTTGGAACTGATAGCAATAAAACTAACAACTTTACCAGTTCGTTAAACACAACCGTGCCGTTTTCAATAGTAGTATTACTATATGTTTACAATTCGCTTTTAAAAATGGAAAACATGTTGAGTTGGAGTCCTTGATGTCCTTATAATACAGTTAGTAAACTTTTAAGAAGGTACGAGTATAATGGCCGTGAGCTGGTTCTCAGCCAATGGTTCCTCAAGATAAATTATCTAAACTCGTTCAAAGGGGCGACGATTTCGATGTATGAAACGTCTTGAATGATGCTCTGCGAAATGCACCTGCAGGTAACTTGAAAAACTGTGTACAGCATGTTATAAAAGAGGAACAACGAATGTGGCAATTTGACCATATTACTGAGGAACTCATTTTAAAGCCTATTCAAATTCATATTACGTCAGGCAACGACACAAAAGATTCAGAAGATAATAATACACTTTTAATTTTAATACTTCTAATACTTGATGCTTGCAATTTAAGGCAAAAACTAAAAAAAAAAAAAAAATAAAAATAAAAAAGTATGAAACACAGGAACAATTAGAAAAAAGAAACAATTTAACTGTTAATCTCGCCATTTCCAAAAACTGAAAGTTCTAAACATGAATAAAGGTGAGACCATAAGTTAAGTGTAATGTTTTACGAATAGCATATAATTTAGTAATATAACGATCATTAAAAACATTTTGCTCTATCACTCCAACTCTACCCACCCCTATCGAGACAAGGACAATGCGGCATACTAAAACCGTCTGAATAAATATTCTTTCTTGTGGAAAAACGTTGCAGTTGTTTAAAACTTTTTTGAACCACCCTTTCGCGTTTCGAGGTGCCATTTGCATGTATAAAGAGGTCGCTTGCTGTCAATTCCAACCAAATGGAGTGTAGATGATATAGAACACAAAATATAACTATGTAAAATAATGCGAGAAAGAGAGAGAGTGTGTGTTTGTGTGTGTCAGAGAGAGACTCAATCCAGTACGTGGTGAACCATACAAAGTGTGATTAAATAGGGTATTAAAACGTCGGAATGAGAAGTTGATATGCAAAATTGACAGTGATTCAGAACCAGTAAAGAAAGGTTTGGGAAAAAGAAGAATACAATTATCAAATCGATTGTGCAGTAGCTGAAGAAAACTGTTAGCCTGTAATAGTACTACCTCAGGGAATAGAGATTCTTACATGCAATAAAAAATATGCGGAAGCGAAATGTGCAGGGTCGTAATGCACGATTCGTAGATGAGAACACGCGAGGGATATACTGTGGCCATATAGAGCGGCAGTAATATAACGAGACTAAAGCTGTAAAACATCTTATTTGAAATTTAAACTTTATTCCACGAACTTACGCCTTTCAGTCATAAAACTCCTTTCTATATGCTATAATGCATTTCTTTCTGTCCTACATTACTTTTTATTGCTTGCACGCTTCTTGTTAGTATTTTCAGTCCGTGTGTCTCAGGCCGGAACTGGTGTCGAAAATAATGTTTAGTGCTGATGAACTTGAGTTAATTGGACTGGTTGGTTTTATATAAATATTATGTGTAACAATAAAAAAAACTGTATTTAATAAATGTGGTGCAATGATTATCAAAGTAAACTGTAAACTATCATTAATATACATATGATTTTATCTACAACTTACTGTTTGGGGTTTTCATATGGTTTGACAAAAGGAGTAATTCAAATTTTGAGTAAAGATGTCGCCAAGTTCCTTTGTGCCCCCGTTGTGACAAAACTAACGTTTCATATAATTGTACAAACTGATAATAAGTTTGTTTGTAATGAATGTATTTTTTCAGGAACTTAATTCTTTTAGGCACAACGTCGTTCAACAATTCATAATCGTCACGAGTTAAGGGCAATTAACATTCATTCAATAATTTCGATGCGGATTAGTGATGGACTTAATTAAATAACCATAATTCGATTATACAGTATCATTCGAGAACTCGATTATACCGTATATATTACGAGATATAAGTGATGAATGGTCGAGCGATCGAGTGATCATTGGGCAACTCTACTTTTACTCGGGCAGGATCGTTCGAGAATTCCATTATATTATTTCTCTACCGAGACGCAAGTGATGAATGATGGAGCGAGTGATCATTGAGCCACCTCATTTTCACTCGGCACTTGATTGTTCTAATCACTCGTAATCACTTATGAAATCTCTCGAACTTATTAAAATACTACGAAGTCTAACATATTAATCATCATTCGAATCATAGGTTTGCATATAATTTGCTAAAAAATTGAAAAGTCGGTTCTAGAGTGCAGGTTTTCACAGCTGCAGTGGTCAGTGAATGGAGGGTGTTCCGGGCTATTAGGCCGTGGTCGATGTAGGATTTTCCTTCTTGACGTTTCGATTTCATCTGCTAAGCATCTTCAGAGCCAGTTCTTGGTTCTAGGTCTCGAACGATGTGAACTCGAACGTCAACTCGAGAATGCCCAGAATACCAGAAGACTCAGGAAGAAAAATCCTACATCGACCACGGCCCAACAGCCCGGAATACCCTCCATTCAATGAAAAGTCGGTCGTCTCATTAAATAACATTAGAGTGCTGCTTCTTTTATCATAATTACATGAATTTGAATGAAGAGAAAGAGAGAGAGAGAGAGAGAGAGAGAGAGAGAGAGAGAGAGAGAGAGAGAGAGAGAAGAAATTACATAGTCAGACCGACGAAGCTGTGAAAATGAAAAGTCACGTGTCATGAAAGAGCTCACAGAAGAATACATCCAGCATTTTCTTGAACATTGGAAAATTTCATGAAGTGTTGTAGAGATAAAGGAGTGGTGTACATTGAAGGGAATAACTATCAAATACATATTAATTTGAAATCAGATGATCCTGTAGGATTATAATAAAATGACATTCATAACAATAAAAAGCTGGAAAAAATTGTTTTTTCTTTTTATATATGTCTTTCTTACTATATCCCAATATACGCTAGAGACGTTTGAATGTGGTTTAATACTCGTTGGAATAGTGAGGAAAAATGACCAAATGTACCAGCGGCTGCGCGAAAATGGCGTAAAATGTATCAAAACTACGAGGTAAACAAGCGTATACGCATGAACACTGACGCATCTACAGCTGCTAATATGCAGAAGATCGATGCTAACCATTTAATTTGTGAAAGTTGAAAAATTTGTTAAAAATCGTGTTTTTTGTAGTATTTCGCGTTCTTCTCACAGAAAAATGCATCGATAAGACTATCCGATGATCATTTTTTGTAATTATCTACATTTATTGCATTTTCATAGTGCTTTTTACTTTCAGATTGACGTGAAGATATTGCGTTTGATACAACTCTGCGCGGGCAACAATCTGGCTACATGTGGTTTATCCCATAGCTCAAAGCAACAATAATAATTCCGAGGAATTTCATACATAATCAAGGCAATGTAAAAGTAGTATGTAAAAAGTTGTAAAAAATACAGTTGAATTAATTTTAAAATTCGCCGGAATATAAGAACAAGAAGCAATTACATAAATTAAGAGGATTAACGAAGTAATACTGTAAGTAGTCGTGTATATGGAAATAAAAATATGCTTTAAATTGCTTCAGAAAAATAGATATGTTTTCACTTGCATAATTCAATTACCATTTCAGTCGTTACGGTGCAATTTTTAGCGATTCAAATTTTGATGGAATTAAAGGGCAAATCCCGATGACATCTTAAATCACTTGTATAGCCAATGTATGTTTTAATTACAAGAGCAAGTCAAATGTTTAAGGGTTAAACAAACAACTGCAGAGTTCAGTCTTTGGATTAGTCACATTATCAGTATCGAATACTGAGATTCTATTTCTAAAATAAATAATCCAACCTCTATTGGTTTATCTCGTCTAGTCCTAGATGGAACTTTCCAGAAGACTCCTGAAATCCGTTGTGTTTCATCCAATAACGCGTTAGCTTAAGATGAAGGTATTGGTATTGGCGAGGAAAGAATGCGCACTATTTTCTAATTTACCTATGAAAAAAATTAGATCAAAGTAACCATAAATTGGGGTTAATATGCATAGTTGGGAGTATAGTTTTGACGAATCAATGACAACCATTGACTAATTTTTACAGACAGGTTAAGCTCACTTATAACTGTGACTCAATGGTTTAGTTGATTTAACTAACGAGTATGTATCAAATCGAAATGACGATACTAGCTTTTAGAAGTATATAAAAATAATGTCCAGAAACCCAATGTCTTCAATCTTTGTGACACGATTAAGTTTCCCTTTTGTATCCTGAGTACCTATATCATTAAAATGTTTTACACTCGGAATAATGGATAAATCTCATGTGATCTTTTATTCAACTGTAAACGTTGTTACGAATTATAGCCATGTTTTCGACAGATCATGTTTCAACGCCGGCGACATCTTTTAATGGAGGCACTGCTGTGTTATTGATTCCTGCCATCGGATTATCCCACTCCTGAATACGTTAACTTCATTATCCTCCGAATTCACTTCAACTTCAACATAATGTAATTGTATTAACAGGAAAAATCGTTACAGCGTTCTGTCTATCCCGACTGTCATTAAATTTTAATGTCGCCTTATTTTTGCGACGTTAAGGAAAGTGAAGCCGTCTGTTGAATTTCCTCACGACCGGCTCGGCCTCGTTCTCAGTTTGACGGAGACAAATAATAGTCGCACGAGTTTTCTGTTTTAAGGAGTTACTTTTATCCTTCCCTTATTTCTTTTTCCATCTCCAGGGTATATTTTCTGCTCGAAGGAGTTTTGCACGAGAAGTTTCGTTCCGAATTCGTAAAACACATTAAACTTATATTACATTATATATGTGTATACATACACGGTGTCCCATTTGTTCATGCAATCTACAGGTATTAAGGTTGCCCTGTACCAACATTGCAATTATATGTCGATTTCCACGAAAAATCGTCCGAAAAGTGGCCACGAAATGCACAAAATTTAAATCCCTCGGCACAACTTCTGGAGTCGGTTTTTTTTCAAGTTTTGGGTCCTAGGAAATCATTGAAAATGGTGAACACGCGAAAAATTGCCCCCACGGGGGGTTTTCAGGCGAAAATGCACTTGTATTTTAATTCAAATTTTGCCGAATTCCCGGTTCCTGGGATCATGTGTATACCGGCCCCGGAGCTTCTTTATGGGGGTTTTTGGGGCCGTCACTACATTTTTCGGTTGAATGAGATCATGTCAAGCCTCGTAGGAGGGAACCCGGGGGTGGAGGGCAAGGGCAAGGGTTGGGGGCGGAGAATTAGCGGTGACAATTACGTGGGTGGGTTGTGAGCCTCTGAGGGTTCAGAAAATGATCATCTGGGCCGCTTCGACAGCCGCTGAGTCCGTTTTTGGACTTATCCTGGCCCTTGAGGGGGTGGAATCTGGGGGGAGGGGGGTGTCCGGCGAGTAGATTTTGAGCTCCCGGGGCTTCAAAGTATCTGTCTGTGGATTTAGAAGGCCGGTCATCTCATTTTTTGGGTTTAGTGGATCACCCGTACCTCCTTCAGGCTGAAATTGAAGAGGAGAGGGGTGGGGGGTAGTCCATTTTATGTCTCCGATGCTCCCAGGATTGATTTTCATAAGGGGCGCCGATTCCATGTTTGCTTACTTATGCTTTTGATTTTGTTGGTTACATACCATCGAGTCCAGGAGTTTTCAACAGGCATGCAAATGTGTCTATTTTTATTTTTATGGTTTCCAGGAAAATAATTTTGAGATATTATTTCGAAACCCTGGAATCGTTGAGACAAGGATGGAGATCACGAAAACTCAGTCTTGTAATACTTGATTTTCGCGGTGCGCGGGGGTTGCCATGATCCGTTGAATACCAAACATGGAATCGGCGCCCCTTATGAAAATCAATCCTGGGAGCATCGGAGACATAAAATGACCCCCCCCCCCACCCCTCTCCTCTTCAATTTCAGCCTGAAGGAGGTACGGGTGATCCACTAAACCCAAAAAATGAGATGACCGGCCTTCTAAATCCACAGACAGATACTTTGAAGCCCCGGGAGCTCAAAATCTACTCGCCGGACAGCCCCCTCCCCCCAGATTCCACCCCCTCAAGGGCCAGGATAAGTCCAAAAACGGACTCAGCGGCTGTCGAAGCGGCCCAGATGATCATTTTCTGAACCCTCAGAGGCTCACAACCCACCCACGTAATTGTCACCGCTAATTCTCCGCCCCCAACCCTTGCCCTTGCCCTCCACCCCCGGGTTCCCTCCTACGAGGCTTGACATGATCTCATTCAACCGAAAAATGTAGTCACGGCCCCAAAAACCCCCATAAAGAAACTCCGGGGCCGGTATACACATGATCCCAGGAACCGGGAATTCGGCAAAATTTGAATTAAAATACAAGTGCATTTTCGCCTGAAAACCCCCCGTCGGGGCAATTTTTCGCGTGTTCACCATTTTCAATGATTTCCTAGGACCCAAAACTTGAAAAAAAACCGACTCCAGAAGTTGTGCCGAGGGATCTAAATTTTGTGCATTTCGTGGCCACTTTTCGGACGATTTTTCGTGGAAATCGACATATATAATCCCCATAGCTGCGCACACAACTTATAGATACTACTCGTATGTTTACACCACTTTATGGTCTCAGATGGTACAAGTTAAGTTATTTTAAATATTTTAGCGTTATGGTGCCACGATCGGTAATATTAAAGAGATGCAGTGTCGTATAACTTCACCAGTCACTATTACTAAGTGTACTCGAATTCTAAAATGCCTCAGTAAAGGTTTAAAAATTCATTCGTAAGGCGAACAATATTTATCATTTTATCTCAAAAAGTACAACAATTGTCTCTATTAATATTTCAATTGAACTTTTTTCACAATAAATTCTTCGTCATTCTCACTCTAACCTGTCATTTCTACAGCGGTCTTATTTCCTTTCTTATGAATTGTCTTTTCAGAATCTAGGTTGTTTTCTGCGTCTCTCTTTTAATTTTTTCTTATTAAGTTTTACGATTTTACCATTTTTATCTGAAACCTTTGGTTGTCTTTGATGTTTCTTTGACATTTCAGAATCGCGAGACGCCAGGCACCTGACTGGTTGATAAAATTCTAACTGTTCTAAAGAATGAGAATATCTACACAATATTTCCCAAACGATAATAACACCGAAGTTCTGAGGCAATAGAGAAATAGCCTTTCAGATTTTTGGGCTTTTTCGGCCCCCTGTTTATGCCTGTGCGGAATACACAGATGCACAATCATTTTCACATATACTAGTAGAAAATTAAAAAGAAGATATGTAATCATTATTGTCTGTCAGTCAGTTGAGTGGTCGATGTTTACAATAAGACTAAATAAAAACACAGGTTTTCACCTAAAGAAATGCAATTGCTTAAAATGACATTAAAATGGCAGTCGAATAAAATGTCAATAACCATATTTGGTTTCTTTCTTAACATCTAAAAAATTTTATTAAGAATATTTTTTACAAGCTATCAAAATAGTTTTCAAAATATCATTTGGTCAAATCAAAAGTGAATTTAGGCAAAAAATTTTTCAGACTGGTTCAGCACCTTCTAAGATATGGTCGATGGATGTCGGTTTTTTACGGTTTTCGCCTTGTAACTTGAAATAAAATTCAAAATCAAAATTGCATGATACATGTTTATTAAAATTCGTTAAGAGCTTGTGACGATTTAAACATAAACGGTGATTCAAAAAGGTTTATTCAAAAACACGATTTTAGGGTCTATTTTCGTTTCTCCAGGAAGGCAGAAAATAAAGAATGAATGTATTTGTAACAATATTTAAAAACAGCACATGCTGGATAAAAATTGGTAATTCCAAGGTGATTAACAGCCACAACAATTTTTGATGGGATAATAAATAAACGTTGAAAGTTACGCCAATGTTTTCCTCTTTGGAACCCATGGCACGCAAGCTGAAATCATAGAGGGTCAATTCCAACAAGATATTGCCCCAGCTCATGCCACCGATTCAGCAATGAGTTACTTAAACGAATATGTTAGATTATCGACACGATATGTTAAATGATACTATTTTCAGAATTGCATCGTACATGTTACAATATATTCGGTAAGCATTCGTAGCTCACGACTGAGGACTGTTTCATTTTCTCTGGTCATTGGGTATTTTTATTAAACATTGTCCGTTTTAAGAGTCACTCCAAATTTTTGACGAAATTTAAAAAAAAATCTTATTATAAGTTTAAATCTTAGTCAAAAAATATTTATGTCGACATCACCTTTAAATGCCTTTAGATGCTAATGCTAATATATCGGCACTGCACTTGCCTCATTTAAAAATATTCAGCTGTTTTGTTTGTGTCAGACACGAAAACCTTCCGTTAATAATCCAATTTTGCAAAACTATCATAATTAGAGGCGGTGGTCAATTATGCGAACTGGTTTAAGATAGCTGAAAAACTCGCTTCTACTCCAAATTATACTAAGACGTTTCGGAAACGATTTTTTCCTGAGCAAGAAAATTACACTGTTTCCTACAGCGTCATTGATTGAAAACGTCCTTTATAAAGCGTCTTCTTGGGCGTTTTAATTAATTTTCCTTTGCAGCAGTCTGTGACTGTCATACTTCTGATGATTATGAGCTTGTAGTACATTTAAAACCTACCTTTTCGGAAAATAATTATTAAAATTGAGATTAATCGTCCTTGTTAACAGTGATTTACTTTTTTTACGTAAGTACAGTTACGACAGAATTTACTAATATACAAGAGGAAGTAAAATCTAACAAATAGAATAATGATACTTAAAAATAAATGTGGATAAACGTAACGGTCTTAATTTGTAATTGTGCACTTTCGCGATGTGTCAGTTAATTTCAACACGAAGATTTCACTTGTATTGTCGAAGTAAGACAAAGTCATAAATATCGCAGTGCACAGCAGGTCAGTCGTATCTAGGCTCTGTTGACAAGTAATTTCATGAACATTACTTTACTGTACGATTGCAGTACATCAATGAACCCCTTAACAATGAGTTAATTGAAAGCGTGCAGTCATTACAATTTCTTCGAGTGGTGTTGTAAAAGATACAAATTTGGATGACAAATAAAAAAGATTGCGTACGTCATACATACACACAATGTTGAAGAGATGCTTTTTTGCGAAAGTATTATAATTTAGGTCGAAAGATATAAATTATAAACAATACATATTTTCAAATTGTTTAGTAGCACATTACAATGTTTCTCCATAAGATAAATAATACATGTTTTAAGTAATTATTATCGTTTTTGACTGTTTAGTCAAAGTTATTATATGTTTTGTAGACAGATTCGCTAAATGTTGTGAACAAATCAGAGTATCTTTACCATTAAACTGATCCCGCTCACACAAACGTTTCGATATACTCTACAATTTCTGATCTTTTGGAAAAATATTCGAAGTATATACGAAATATCTTTTGCCTGATTGTTGTGACCGTACCCGTATAAAGCACATTTTATTGAGTTTTTCAGTGAGAAATGTTTTAACTAACATATCAAAACAACGAACGAAAAACGCACCATTCATTGTATCATGTACGAAGTGAACAATTGGTAAGCAGTGCTTATATCCGTGCAAGTGTAAGAGAAGAAGAATCAGAATTTCACGTAACAGCTGAAAGCTTCACTTCAATTGGTTACTACCCATTGACTTTCGCTTCAAACATTTTAGCTGTGAGTAAAATTTAAACCACAACGTGCTTAGTCCAGTTGGCATCCTTATAAGGATCTCACTGATCGAAGTTTTCAACCAGTATGTGGTGTTTAGTCTCTATTCTAATAAGCAGCCCACATCCACTACTTAGTTAAAACCCTGTAGAATGGAATATGGGCAGATTTTAAGAACTGTGCCAGAAGTGTCAGAAAATCCATGTATTTTAAAATATCCCGTTTTCTGAGTTTTCACGTGAATATGAAAATATTGTTCTCAACATTTCTTAGATAAATTTGACATTTTTCCAAAATAAAAATTGTGCAGTTTTAAATGGAAAAAAATATGTCTGTTACATGAGAGTACCCAGAAAACGCTCATGTTCGTTTTTAAATAACCAAAAAAATTTAATTCCATTGAGATTTGATAGTTTTAGTTTTCTTTGGATGTACTATAATACTATATTAGATGTATTAATCTTAAATTACATGTGTTGTAATGTATCCCGAAATATCTTGCTCTGTATGACATAACTGCTAATTATTTTAACCTACACCCCCACGAGATAATGACTTAAATGGGGTTTCCGCAGGAGATTATCTGGCCATGCAATATCCGCGGGAATTATTCCGCCTGCCTACATAGTTTCAGTGTAATCCCATTACTAAGGTATGGAGAATGTTTGACAAACCTGCCCCCAAAATAACAGCTTTAACAAGTCGTGTCCTTGATTTGAAAGTTGACTACACATATTTATTGAAAGCAAAATAAACAATTATTTACATATTAATAAAACAGCAATTTCAGAGGTCATTTACCAAATATCGGATATTTTCATTAATATCTAAATAGTCGTTTCCTTTGATTTTCAATAAAGCTGCTTTGTCACCTTTCAAACATCTATTTTTCAAAATTTTGTAAAGATGTGATGTTAAATCGACCTATCTTAACATATTTTAGATAAACATTTAATATCGCAGCAATAAATTCATTCCACACTCCACCCGCGAAATTCAGGGCAGGTGAATGAAAGATTCGATTAACTCAAGCTGTACTTACGCCATTTTGACAGAAAGTTTCATGGGAAGAACGTTATGTGTACGTACAGTTAAGTGAAATGTAGTTATTTCAGACTCACCCTGACATATGTGTGTGTATACTGTGGGGCAGTAAAAGTGTGCGGCTATTACGTGATTACTCCATCTATTCGACAATCTGCTTATAGGGGCATAAATTCGGTCCACGTCCTATGAAATCCAATTTTATCCGACTCGATGGTTGTATTTTTTCATATTTACTTTTATTGCAGCAGTTAAACGTGAGACAAACTTGTTCCAGAAATAGCAACTTAAGTTACTGACAATTTCAAAATTTGGTGTGCCTATCTTAATTTTTCTGTGTGTGTACAGATGCAACAGAATTAGGTTTCCTGCACTTTGCTAGTTTTTACACTACCGTTGTTACTACCTGTTCATAAATAACCCAATGTAAATGCTGCGGTTAATATACACAGAATCACCTTTTTACAATACCATCGCCCTACACCTATAACTGTACTACTGCTAATGTTCCTTCGACATTAGTAATATTAGGAAAAGTATTAATATTTACTACTCATAAGATTTATTATTTATATTTATAATACATTGTGATTTTTCTATTTTTGAGATGGGATTGATATATTTGTATTTTCACATACATTTACATTGATGCTGTATAAAATATTTTACTGCTTAATAACTCATTCCTCACCAGAAATAACCCCATAGGTTGGAAATTAAAAACTATTAATAAACCGTAGAAGTAATAAAACTGTATAGAACAATTTCATATAAAAGCACGTAGACATGACTTACAAGAAGTATTTTATTTTTAGTATTAGTTGTTCAGATCGATAACTATTTCTTACGGTATCATCAAATTAATGCTAATCAATTCCTATCGTGTTTCATATGAAAAATATCTAGACGTTATAAGCCTTAAATTAAATTGACCTCGTCATCGATTTTAAATTGTCGGAAAGGGGAATTTCATGGAATTGTGTTAAGAAATCGTTGTTCTTTGCTTAGGCGTCCGCTTTGGGAACAAATGGAAATCCCTGGGGAGGCAATCATTCCTCGAACTCTTGGAGGGATTTTATCGATCTTTCTTAACATCCTATGAACAAACAGATATACTTTTCATATCTCAGTGTAAAAAGAAATCTGACATCAATTCCAAAGCAAACACTCCTATTTCGATAGGGATTCGCATCGGAGGCGAATACCCAAATACTCGTTATGTGGGTGTTATATTCCATCGTTATTTAGGCGATATGGCGTGTTCGGATACTTCACGCACATTTCCATGGGAATCAATACCGTTCCAATTTAGGATAATCTGGACTGGCTTAATGAAAAACTTTACTGGTATAATGTTTCAGGCTCCAGGAGACAACGACATTTAGGACGATCGATAAGTCATATTAGAAGGTCGCTCAACTTCTCAAAGTTCTCGGGGAGTGATAACATAAGCTCTTTAATTAAAAATCGAGGACAACAAATCCAACAACAATGGGTCCATTGGCTCTTGTATACAGTTCGAGTCAACTAAAACACATCTTTAGGATTCTACTAAGGGCGCGTAATAATGTGCAATATCACTTTGTTGATGAATGTTAAGTCAACTAATATACATATGAAGATTACTAATACGGTTGTACCTTACGAAAATAAGGACGTGCTAAACAATGGCCAAGTAATTGTTGAATGAAGTTCACTAAAATGTTTTGAAAGTTATAAACAACAGCAAATGAATCCAAGGAAATTAAGAGAATGCGGAATAAACTATTGGGTGATAAGCACTTGATGTGCAAAGTAGGATGCGTTCTACACCCGAAAGACTGGAATGATGTAAAGTAAGCAAAGTTCACAAGACTGCTGTGCACAAGTGCTGGAAAAAGCAATCACACGGTACGAAATTCAGATTGGAAGATTCTACAGATTGCCTACCAGAATATGCACTTCCATATTGATTGATCTTTATTTGACCCTTCGAAATTGTGAAGAAGTACATAGAGAACTTAAATAATTTTCTATATCCCAATTTTCCACGGCTAATAAAACAATAAAAATAAATAAACAGGGCAAAGTAATGAGGTAACTAAACCAAACTTAAAATCTCCCTTTTATTGGATACCCTATTAAAATGCGTTTGAGCTTCAATTTAATATTCCTATCCTGGTTGAAAATAAAAAGGTAACGATGCATATTCAATTAATTTTCCACAATAACGCTTTTCTACTCCCAGTGATATCTCGTTACTGAAGCCATCACAGGAAATAAAAAGATGTAGGCTTGAATGCATAAGGCAGAAGGAGAAACATATGGATACAAATCCCTTTATTAATTATATTCTCTACCAGATCGGTAGAGGTACGAAAGTAGATTACATAATACAATAGCGGAAAATATACTCAATACGTAAGTAAAACGGAAAAAATATGTTTCAACGTAAACTTTCAAAACACAAATATAGGCCAACTGCAGATATCGATACATAAGTTAAAAAGAGAACAAAGTTTAGCGAATTATAGAAGTTTTCAAAAAGTTGCAATTTACGAACTTGGCAAATTCAATTGCTCCAAGATCTCTTTTAGATTTTTAGTTGTTGGAAATGCGAGACTGGATACTTCCGTCACTTATCTGGATCAATTTCGTTCTATTCTATACGAGATCGAGGCCAAAATAATTCAAAGAGAGTTTGACAAACCGGCTAGGTATTGTGTAATTTCCCTGGAAAATAAACGTTGTCTCCTAATAGCCAGTTAACGGGATCAGTTCCAGGAACTTCAATTCATCTTGGGGAAAATTTTCCAGTATGGAGTTCTTTAAATCAGGTCTCCGTTCTTTTTAATAGACCCTTTTACTAAATCTTATTAAAAACTTTTATAAGATTGCAAGTTATGATTATATTTTGCATTATAGTATAAAACCCAGGCAGGTCTGACATAAAAACTAATTTTATTTTCCGACTAAGCTGGGCACTAAAATTTAATTTCCTCTGGAATATTATGATCGTTTACAAAGTTAGTCATAACGTAACGGTAGCAGTTAACTTTTGGGCGATATACTGAGAATTAAGGGAATTTCAATTACGGTTTAATTTAATCGGGCTTTACTGTTCATTAGGAGTTTATTTAACTGGAAAGAAGATTGGGTAAGAAGTTGGGAAATTTTTGAAAGGTCTGGGACTCAGTTGAATCTAAATTAATTGCTGACTCAGCGGTCGAAATTTAACAATATATTTTTATATTAAATTGATGCTACCTTCCTGCAGTGGCTAATGTTTAAATATTAATAAAATGATACCGCCCTTTGCTGTTTCTATTTTCAGCAAATGCAAAACAAGTAAAAAGGACAGGTTCACTATGGTTGAAGTTGTCACAAAATATAAAACTGACGCCGTCAGTTCGTTTTCTGTTTCCAGCACTTCATATCAAAAGCCTTGTCTTCTCCTAAGTTCCTCGTGGTCATCACTTATTTAAGTCATCTCGCCAGTTTCTTTTACTGATGTCTATTCTAGTACCTTTTTGGATCATGGTCAGCGTTCATCTAATCTACTTTACATATACAAACCAAATTAACTGTCTTTTTTCTATATCCTCGTGTATATGGCTTTTCATTTGTATCTGTGTTCGGATGTCTTTATTCCTGATTATAGTTTCTTGAGTTTTGAACGTGCGCAGCTCCTTTTCAAGAAATACATTTCGGTTACCATAAGCTTACTTTTATTTGCTTTTGTAATATTCCCTATTTATGAAAACCATAGGATAACACTTTGGAATAGACTACTCTATCTCTACATTTCTTTGCCACTCTTGTAATTTCTTTATTTCAAAGAATGAAGTTTAACGTTCTGGTTGTTGCCTACGTTGATTGATTCTTTCTTGGATTTCATCTTCACTATTGCCCTTTTTATTGAATATTATTCTAAGATATTTGCTATATTTTACTTCTTTTTTTCGTACAGTTCCAGGATTAGGGCATTTATCTCTTCGTTGTTCATTTCGAGAGATTCAACCGAAGGCCTGCAGTTACGTATTCTTCTTGGAGTTTTCTGGTCATGTAATGGGGATCGTCTTCCATCTAGGGCAACGACTATCTAGTCGTCTGCAAGGAATAACGTAAACAATGTTATCTCTCCTTTCTTTAGTCTAATGGTGTGACATTTTCTTTCCCATTTCATCAGAGCTCTGTCTAAGTAGACTTCAAATAGTGTAGGAGATGCGCAACAGACTTGTTTCAATCTTTTTGTGGTATGGAACGTGATGGAAAGCTCACTTCGTATTTTAATTTCTGTGGAGTTATTCTCCACTCTATTAGTAGTTCTTTGTAGCCCGAATCAGAATTTGATTGATCATTCTTTTTAATCACCTTCTATAGTCTTGAGAAATGTATGCTGTCGTAGGTTTCTTCCAGATCTATTAGAGCTACGTGAGTTTGTCTGTTACATTGTTCTCTCTTCTATAGGGTTATCTTGAGGGTGAAAGCATTGCCCACCGTCGATCGTTCAGTCCTTAAATACGCCAATTCGGTCTGTTTCCAAGCGCTTTTGGTCCCCATAACTGTTTTTTTGGAAGAACATTTTGAAAAATTGTGGATGTTTTCTGGAGATAATTGTTGCATAGATTCTATTAAATCACCTTCCGTTAAACATAAGAGAATGATACGAACAATACACTCAAAAATATCTTCTCTTTCTCAAGAAAGAGACACCACCTTGTACCTTAAAATTTAGACGTTGTTACTATATATGCATATTTTTACGATTGCCGAGAAAGAATCTACGGTTAAGAATTTAAATATCACAATTATGGATCGACTATAAAAAAGGCCACGCAGACGTGATGTAGCGTCATATTTGCAAAAGCTAATATTTATTGCATTGGTCTGGGTGGCGTAACATGTGGCCCTGAAATGTGCAGTTATAATAAATCTTCCCGTCTAAAACTGGAAAACTGGTATTTGTTTTCATTTATGGTACGGATATATACAAACAAAAATCTAAGAACTATTTTGGTTTCAACAAAAATAAAACCTGTTGGGTTTTTCAACCAATATTAAAGTGGTAAATTAAGGACGATTAGAATGAAGTGACCTCAAATCCACCACGTATTAATAGACAGGATTATTTAACATCAAATTTTAGACCGTCAAATTAAAATATGTCACTTAAATAATTCACTTTATAAATTACTTTATTTAATTCGTATTATTTGACTAATATTTGTTTAGCAATAGGTAATCGTATTTTTTACGATCTTGGATTGTCACATGAAAGTAACAGCTTAAAAACATAATATCCGTTCATATTTTATTTACAAGATGGGACACAAAACATTAAGCAATCATAAAAATGAAACATGATGAAGAACCTAGAGAAAAATTAAGATTGGAGTGAATCAAGTTTACCACTAAACTAATTCAATCATATCAAATAATTTATTAATATATATTGGTCAATATATTTCATCCAAGTTGTGTGTACATAAATATCGCGATACCATTGAAATTTCACAACTTTCCTTGTAAAGTTTGATATCATCATTTTATTGGCCAATAGTACTTATGAACAATGTGAAGGACTAAGCAACTTTTTGAGGTAGAAAGTAAAGAGGATGATTGAATTTTAATAATGGGACGTTCGTTGATATGGTCATGTCACATGCCTTATATTTCTCGTCATGTTTTTAGTATTATATCTGTTTCACTCATGACTAATTCGGGTGTTGGCGAGTTTTCGTGTTCTCCATTATTGTATATCAACAGATGAGAAACAAAACAATACTCCCCTTTGTCGCGTCTACAATAGTGACACATATACTATGTACTTTTAGAAATTAAAAGTGTTCTTATATAAATAATACAGGAGGCATATATGCAAAACGATGCATATTAAGATGAATGAATTATTGCATTTAATGAATTTTCTGACTTATAAGGCCACTATAATTATTGCACAATATCTCTAAAGAAAAAAAGTCACGTTAATTTTGATAAATAAATTTATGGACTGGCTTGTGGATTATGTATTTGTATATTTTCCTTGCAAACAGGCATAATATGAGCCCAACATCGATCATGGTTCCCTGAAGCAGTAGTAATTACCTTTAGTAATCAAAGCGAACCTCGTAGATTTTCAAAAATGTACCTGGACAAAATATTGACATTTGCTCATTAATTTTTCACGGAATTTCGAACATGTTTCAAGAACAGAGAAGATCAGGTGTTTTAATTAACGCCTATGGACAGTTCGAAGTTGTCTATTTCAACCAGTTCACGGGTAATTATTCGAACGATCGATTCACTCTGAAAATTAAATTTACTTCTATTCCGCTCGAGTCGGAGTTCTATACCTGCCGGGCTAATTAGTGAGAGTAAATGGTGGAAGATTTATGCAAGAATTTTTTTAACGCATTTGGGTATAATTATGGGAATAAATCGAAAAATTTAATTGTATCCGAGAAAAATCCATCCCTTTATTATTAGCCCGTGATCGTAAATTTGAAAGGGCAGACACCCGTCCGGTAAATTACGATCAACTAAAAAAAATGTAAGACCCGAAATGGTAATTTGTAAATATAGATTTTTAATTTATCTGTATAGTACTTTGCTGACACAGTTAATAGGGCTTTTCTTCGATTTGGTGTTATCCAGTCATAGTTGTCATTTTCAATCACATATAATTCTCTAGATTTACACATGTAACGAATGAAGACTCCAGAGGAAAAGGTCCAAGTCCAAAAGCAAGAGGCTATCACCTAGTACTGCTTGCATGGTACTTCATATACACACATAGATTCAAAAGCTTTGCATCACCTACTATCTCAATTGGGTGAAAAACTGTATACATAATTATCAACTCCAACTTGTACTGATTGTTTGGTCAAATTTGTACTGAATTGAATAAGGAAGTACTGAATAGTTAAACTTTTCTAGTGATTTTTTCAAAAAAAGAACCAAAATTGGATTTTCGATTCTTCAACGGTAAAGGAGAGATCGATTCTCCGCTTCCACGGTGTAAGAATTTCGTTCACAAGATATTTACTTTCAGAGCTGTTAACATTTGAAAATGTGTTCTCAATTTTTTGAAAAATATCAATATCTCAAAAACCGTTAGGCCCAACACATTGAACCTTGGCCACAGCTCTTGTAATTAACGCACACACCTACCTTCTGAATTTCACTGCGAAAAGTCGCTTTTTTGACCAGAAAAGTAAAGGTTCAGCATTTGCATTTTTTCCAAAAACGATCTAAAATTTGATTTTCCATTTTCCAGTAGCAAACAAAAGAGGAAGACTCTCTGGTGCCAGAAGTGCATAAATTTCTTCATAAGGAGTTTATTTTTTAATATAATATAATATATATTATAATATATATAATATATATAATATATATAATATATATAATTATATATAATATAATATAATATAATATAATAATAATGTTATTAATTAATAAAAACTTTTTTTCAACTTTTCAACCGAAGTCGTCTGTATTTTTCATGTAGGAACAAGGTTAAACAATTATGATATTTATATTTACTACAAGGCCCATATAAGATGAGCAGTCAATACTTGCGTACTTTGAATTTAGAAACTACTACTTGTTAACTTTTCTTACGATCCAAATTAAAAAGAAGCAAAAAGACTTTTTGCAATAATTTTAATTCAATTCCCCTATGTATTTGATTTACGAGCGGTTAAAATTTAAAAAAACCAAAGCCTAGTCAGCTTAGTCAAAAACAATGAATGAACTTGGATTAGATTTTCAAAAGATTCGAAGTTATTTAAAATACGTTCAATATTTCATCTTTTTCTTATCTTGCGACAAATATTGCCAAATACTATTTGTAGTATTCAATAGGAAATAACTTATAACTCATATTTAAATACTATTTAGTAATATTTTATTTTATATATAACATACCCTGATGGATCGTTTTTCCTCTGTAGTCTTCAATATAGACCAGTTAGTCGTGTAATGTATGTAACGTGATTATATCTGATGTTAGTTTAATATATTAATTTGCGATATCCTAGAAATTTGGTAATCACAAAAAAAAAAATGTTTTTTAATTTTATACACTACATTCAGTTAAAAATGACAACTTTGATCTGATTTCGACAGAAAAAGAAATGTTTCCTTATTATATCTACAATATAATTTTCTAAAGTAAAAGCATTACTATCAACAAACGTTCTTTAAACAACTGTAACTTTATATATTGAATATATTTCACTCAATTCGATCAATCGGTTACAAATTGTATTCACTTTTATTAAGCGTATGGTGTATGTAACTACAAAATATAGGTCCCTTGGAAGTTTTCAAAAATAGAAAAGATACATATGTGTCGAGTCAATTTAAAAAGTCATAACTACGAGTCAAATTTGTGAATTGAATCGTGTTTTATTTTTCCCGTAACTTTTCCATTTCTGCTTCAAAAATATTATTATCTAACCTGTTTTTCCTTTACATTTCATCAAACATAAAACAAAAACAGATAATCTCCTACGTCCATCGGCGTAGAGTACTTAACCTAAAAACTTACTGTCGTTAAACAGACATCTTGCAATTAATTTACAAAATGACGTTATGGACAATATTTTAAATATGTAATTAATTGAACGTGTCGGTGTACCCAAATCTGCTTTTGCTGTGGATAATGCTTGGTGGGGAAAAATCGATAGTTTCCATCTAGCATGGATAGAATAAAAAACTGAGCTCGTAGTAGGCAAGAAAATTGGGACATTGATATTACTGTAATGAAAAGATTAGTAAAATTTAACGTGAACGTAAAGACTGTGAGTTTTGAAGGCTTCGTGATATAAAATATTTAGTAGGTAATAAAGTATCGTAGGGACCAGCCCGTATCGTTTCGTTCGGTAATGTAAAACCTTTCCCAAAGCCGTAAGACAAACCAATAAAATTGAATATATTGGTCTAAAGGTACATATACCAATAAAATGACAACTCCATTCCCATTTATTTGCCTCCTACGCAGTCTTGGACACCCGTATGCGCGTGTCGTTTGGAAAACATGCAACAAATGAGCACAGCCTTATTTTACTAGCGTTAAATCTCATAATTAAAAATCATGTCATATGGCGTTGACCCCTTACGGGAGCGGGTGCAAAAACGCCTCAAATATTACTTTGTGAACGCACTCCTTGTCCCTCAGGATATTTGTACGTATTTAGTCTACTTTCTAAAAGTGGATGTCAAAACGGACGTTAGTTGGAAAACCTGATAAATGCTTGCGGAAATAAAAATCGATAAGCGACTAAATTAAGCTTAAAAGCAAAATCAGATTTTCCACACAGGTTGCTAAAAACGTTAAAGCCCACTTGCCTAGTTGGAAACCGGCGAGAGCATAGAGAATAGGCCAGCCTGTTATATGAAACCTCAAAACCATGTTGCTACCTACACCAGGTTAAATTAATGAATTCTCAAAATGTACGTTTTAATTAACTTTAATGTAATCTGATATATGCCGGATAATCTGTTTAAATCAGTTGTAAAAGGAAGCGGTTTACTTACGACATATTTTCGATTAATTCATATTGATTGTACTTGGAAGTAACGTGTAAGTAGGATCGATTTCTAACGTTATTAAGACCAATAGATTTGTACTTTTATTTCTCAAAAACTTGCATCAGGTTAATTAAAAAAAAAAATAATGAGGAAACAGTAAACGTCAAAACCTAAATTATAGTGGCGTGTTCGCCTTAAATTTTGCCTTAATTTAATCGTAAATCTAGGTGCTTGCAATCATTCGATGACATTGATAAATTATTAGTTTGCCGGCTGCTCAGCAGAAATTTAAAATTCCAACAAATACAACAAATATTTAATGAAATTACCGTGGATATTAGGTTTGTTACTCAATTAGGTTTGTTACTCAATGATTTTCTCTTTGCCCACGCAGATGTGACGTATTCTAATATCGAATTGAATTAACAAATCATGACAAAATCAATCTACATTTGTTATTATTTCTTATAATTCGAGCAAGGTGTAAAACAATAGTTACGGTTTGATGAAGAGAAGACATAATAGGAAGTTTGAGAAAAATTGTTGAAAAGATATGGAACTGATAAAAGGACAGCCCCAGGTCCGGAAAATGAGGGAAACGAGAACAGACTAGACAGAAATGATCTCGATACAATACCGCAAGTAATAACAAGCAAGTATCTGAAAATTCCAGGCTCCGAACAGCCTGGAGGTAGACATTAAATCGAGATGAAAAGATCAGGAAAAATGTAAGATTAAGTGGCTATAGAATTCAAGTCAAATTCGAAGTGTTTTGGAAAGTGGAACATTTTCAATGATTTGGAAGTTTGGGCAGTGAGGTGGATATATATTTCAAACATCGATAGTGGAATAAGAATTACTATTGTGAGTATATATTTGGTGTTTCGTTAATATTGTAAATGACTTTATGGGGTAGTTTCTTGTCAAGAAATTTAGGGGATGTCGATAGAAACTAATTTAAATTTAGAGAAAATGTCATTTGGGATGCAATTTATTGTTGTCAAGGGCTTTCCAACACTAATATTTTTAATCACCTATTACTAACGGAAGGGAGTGGAAAATTGCAATCCTCAGTGATTTTTCAAGGTAATTTACACGGTGAACATTTATAATTTCAAGAAGTTACTCAATAGCTTTTTTCGCCTAAACACTTTTTATTTGTTGTGTGTTTTGTTGACATTTAACAATTTAACAGTGTTGTAAAATACATTTCATTAAATTATCGTGAAGTCTCGTCATTATAAGAATTTTAACTTCAAGTCGACTCCAAATTCTGAACTAAAAATGAATGAATTGAATTTGAAATGAAAAAGAAAAACCAATGCATTTGTTACGTATTTCATTCCAAATCCGGTACCTAATTTCTTACCATTTCCATAAAAGTGACATGCTATTCAAGAGTGAGTACACCTACAAGGAAGAAATTTTTACTCATTCATTTCCAAAGTGCGCAGACATGTACAACCTTACGATGAAAAGGCCATTGAGGGGTGCATTTTTCAATCTCTTACGAGCGCAAGGGATGATTAAAAATATGAATGTAGGAAAGTTTTTGAAAACGGAAAATTATATCCTGAATCCCATTCCTCTATATCTCTCTAATTTTAAGGTATAATAGTATATTGGGTAAATATGGGAGATTTCTCAGGTTCGTATTTATATTGTCTTATGATATCTCTGTAACAAACTTCATTCGTACTACCAACTGTTAAATTATGGCATGTTTTCAAAACCAACTTTCTCGTTTCAAACACACTACAAATTTATTAAATCTAAACATTCATATAAAGTATATTAATATATAGTATTTTAATCTTTCTTGACTTTTCATACTGAGGGTTCAAATTTTGAAACAACAATTAATATCTTTGTAATACTGCTACTTAGACGAACGAAAATAGTTGCCTTCACGTGAACTACTGTTATTAACTGACGAGTGAAAGATATTTGAAGCATTCCGAAGGGTAGATGACTGGAGGCGACTGAATCTTAAAATTTTACCGACTCATTAGCTTAAAGGGTAATAAAATAAATTCATTTCTTTTTCTCAGATCTTCAACTTCAATACAATCTTATGAATGATATTTTTTCTTAACTTTTTAAGTAATCTGAGGTTTGCAAGAAAAACTGGACTAACCACGATGAATAGTGATTCACGAATTCACGAAATTCATGAATAGTGAATATATTGTGTTATATATTTCGCCCTTTCTTGCTTACTGTACGGAATTACACTCTGTATGTAGTTTGTTACAGAGATATCTCAAAGTAAGCAGGATGCAAGGGGCGAGATCATTTAAATAGATTAATTTCGTTTATTCAATTCATCGGATGAAGTTTTTAATCAAAATGCTTTAGTTATTTTTTTTTAGACAGTCTCGTATTGATTGTGTGCTTCTTAAATATAGTTTTATATTTTCAATTTACAAAAATTTTTACGTTTCATTATGAATTTTTATAAAAAAATAGTTAATTGTTCTTTATGAACAATGAATGCTAACGTTGGTAATAAAAATGCTGGTAAAAAGAAATATACCAACATGAATTATTTTAATATAAATACAAATGTATATTTAACTTTGTATCAACTAGAGTATACAAGAAAAGTGTGGATTAATTGAATTAGTGGATTCATAAAATGGTTTCAGAGCAGATTTAAAAAAAAAGTTGAAATACGCGTAAAGAGGAATAAACGATTTTCAATTTATGAGAAAAAAAAGTTATTAAGAAAATTTGTAATAAAAAATTACAGCCGGAATATCTACTTTTAAATAAATTAGTTCAAAATTGCTTTTTTTCTTTTCAAAGGTACGTGGATTAAGAGTATGGACAATAAAAATTACAATAATTAGGAAGCTTGGGAACATGAAATGTTTAAACTGACTGTAACCAGTAAAATTGTTGATATTACAATTACGGAGCGGTAAAGCGCAGGTGCTTACATTAGAGCAAAGAACTTATCCAGTTATTTTAAATTTTAATTTCAGCCTAATAATAGCCCTTGTTTGTACATCCAACTCTCTTCTTAACATTTTTCCAAAATCCAAGGATAGTTTACTCTTTTTTTTAAAATACGACTCTAAAAACACCCCGTGTAGTAAATGTTAATATTGATTTTTTTTAACATCTAGAACGTTACCATCAACTATATTGTATAAGTATGAGATTGATGTTAAATTGATTGATTGGGTGAGAGATTGATGCTAGAAATAAAGTATAAAAAACTGTTTTGAATATAAAGTTATGTCTAACGACGTGTCGGTGAAAGTTTCAGGTTCGCTACGCAGAAAAAATAAATAAAACAACTTTTTGTTAAAAAACTTCATTCGACGATTATTAAAAGGAGAGGCAATACGTAACTCCTTGTGACGTTTCATAAATCATAAGGGTTTATCAACAAGCCAAACTAATATGCTCTTGCCAAAAGGACGATTCGCACCTTCCACAACTTTTAACTAGGTAAGTAAGTAACCCATGTCTGTTAATGCTAAGGAAAAATTACTCATGTACTCCATAAGCTGCATATGAAACTCATAATGAGTTTCATACAACGATCCGCACCGTATAAAGAGCCCTCAGAATGTAAAGGTCTCGACAAAAAGCACGCCGCTAACGAAGAATTATGCATCAAAGACTCTGACTTAGAAATATTCAATGGTTAACCCCATTCCGGATGAAAAACCGAATCCGAAAGAATAGACCTTCAAAGCAATTATTTCGACCCCGGGATGTAATTAAATGAAAAGAAAAAGCCGCAGAAAGAAAAGGGAGCGTTCGGTTATCTAGATAAATGAATTTCGCCTCGATCCTAATGACTCTGTCTGAATACATTCGAATTAAGTTTCTGTTTTCAATTAAACTCGAATGACCGTATACGATTAACTGACGTGAGTTCCATATGACATCCTTAAAAATAATTACAGTGAGTATACGTGACTACCAAGTGGAAAATGTTACAATTTTCACGTCAAATCCACGAAAACATTCATACTAATTGAAATGTTGCAAATAACGAGTGTAAATCCATCGTAGTGTATCCACAAAGGCCAACTGTCATATTTAGACATGCGTTCTCAAAGCTATTAACAATTATTTTAATACATTATTTCATCGAATCGTTATATTGATTTAGTGATGGGCAAACAAAGAGTAGTTAAAAATATCCGTTCAATGAAAAAGTTGTTATTTAAATATAAGGTCATTACATTTCTGATGGTTAATAAAATTTCACAATTTTACTCACTAGGCTTACTTAACTTTATAAATATTAATGCTACAAACAGCTTTAAGATATTTTTTAATACAAACCAGCTGTACGTTTCAGAGCAGCATTAAAAGTTTAAGACGTTAGAGAGACATTTGGTTAAAATCGCAAAGTGTTACAAGTTCTCACTTCGAAGTGACGAAGTTCTGTTACTAAATTTAAGTGACAAATCATTTGTCTTTGAATTCCAAATTTATGAATTTTGCCTTTAGCTACGTTAGTTTATAACTTACAATATTTAAAGCGATTTCATACTTTTTCCAGTTGTAGATGTTTTGAAAAATGTGACACTCCTTTAAAAATATAAAAGATCTCTCCATAGCGTGCTAACTATGCCGATTTGACCATATACAAGATGGGCCATCGAAAATGTACCGGAAAGCAAAACTGTCAGAATATGATCATGTCGAAAAAGTCCTGAAACATATCAAATTTGTTTGTGAGGGAAATTCTTGATTTTTCAGTAAACATAATTAGTGATATTTCAATAAAAGTAGACCGAATTTCAAAAACAAAGCAGCAGTGTATAAGGAATCAAAAACCCTTTTCAATGAGACATCATTTGACCCGCATTCCTCTTCTGAAAACTTTTGGGGGATGACACCCCTGTTTAGGACGGTAGAGTTTGGGCTATAATTTTTGAGTCAAATGGTGTCTCCTTCACAAACAAACTTGAAGTGTTTCGGGTTTTTTTCGACAGGCCCACCCTGTACATTTTGTTCTATGGAGGCATCTTCAGCCATATCATTAGAAAATTCCAATAAAAAAAATTAAATTTAGAAAATGGAGTTCTGATGAATGTTTTTTAATGTGAACTACGCTTGGTATAATCTAACGTATTTTTTATCCCACGAGGTGAAGGTAAATATGGTGGTAATAATAATTTTTAAAGCCTTCTACCTTTAGAGCGAAACGACCATAGGAAAATCATCAGTTTTAAATTAAAGTATTTTGTAGAACCACTTCTTGCTCTGTGTTGCACTTTAAGAAACACCCTGCGTGTATAGATTGAACAATGATATACCAGCTTTTAATACGATTGTCATGCGTATTTGAAGATAATATTATAGAAAATAAATTTTTAAGTGGGCATCTCGAAAGGCTTCAAAAGATTTGCCATTATTTGATTACTATATATGTTTAACATAGCAAATGCAGTTTCAAAATATTGAACTGATAATTAAGCCAAATGAGTAGTTTGAAATATTAAAATTTTATATTATTATATCGATTCTTTTTACATTTCACTTTTGTACAAGTCGAAATAGGACGTATTCGCTGAATTCAACTTTCTTTTTTCGAGCAACCTTACAGATGAAATCAGAAATGCAATCACTGGTCCCTAGAAAGTGAAAATGCGATCTTCCAAAAATCTCACAGGATTATTAGTTCTACGGTTGGGGTGGCTTGGATTTTCTTCTCCCTTCTCTTTTGTCAGTTACAATGAAGTTTTATTTCAAATGATTAATTTTGTGTCACTTGCACTCGTCATCGTGTCAGCACTACGATACATCGAAGGAATAATCTTTGGTGAATGCAAAAAGAAACCGACGTGTGAATTTACGACCGGTTCCTGTCGTTCGAAACAAATTCAAGCAGTCAATGGTTAGTAGAGCGGAACACAATGGATTAATCTCATTTTATTAATGACATCGTATAATGCTTTCGTGGATTCGACTCACAAAATATAAAATATCTACATTTACTTAAAAATATGTAATATAGCAGTCGCGTTCCTAACAAAAACAATAGTTGGCGTGCGTGCACAAACTCAACAACTTCTCTAATGGAACAACACACCAAAAACACTACGGACTACCCTACTGTATTATGACTCATCTTAACACTTACCCTGGCTCTATCTGCACTACTAAAATCGTTTGTTCCATCACTCACTAGAAATTCATGATGTCGGTACGCTAAGTCGGGGTATTTTTTTCGTCTAGGCATGGCTGGTTCCAACTTGGGCACTGCAAATGCAAAGAAAAAAGCTCGTGAAGCCACGGAAGTGTAACGGCGATTAGTTTTATGAACGAGGGGGGATTTTTACATAAACAAACCTCCATTATAGTCACGCCATCGGAATCGATCAAAATTTCAAAATTTACATTACACAAGTAAAAAGGGTCTATACAATTTCGTCTGATTAAGGACAGGTAATCTTTACGCTATCCCTTCGGTCTGTAGCATTTTGGCTACTTAACGGCTTTTTAACGGCTTGTGAAGAATATAAAAATTCTAGGATGTGATGAACCCACAGCAAAGTTCAGGAAAAATTAGAATAATTAGACTAACTTTACATGCTGCACGACAGAAATTGTATTTTGACGTAACTGAAAAGCTACTGCGTATAATATGTGAATTACACATTTTAACAGTGTTTACACTTTGAATTTTTATGTATACATTTAGTTGACATAAAATTAAAGTTTTTAAAAAAAACCATATACATCTGTAGTAAATTAAAGCATTTATTTAAATGCACATGAAATGACTCCAACGCATTTGTGGTATTGAAATTGCTAGTCGACTTTGCTGCAAATCTGTGAAGAAGTAAAGTTGGATTTTCTTCAATGTATGTTTCTACTATATAATCCATAAGTTTTTGCAGCTTTCCATTATCAGGTTTAATCTCATTAAGTTCAAATCCAAAAAAATCGTCTTCTTCAGAATGACAGAATAGCGTTCCAAAACAATATCTAATAAGCCGCTGTACATTTGAGTATGCATCTCCATTTTCTATCACTATTAGACAATTCTTCGGCCAAATTATACTTAAAATTATTCAAAAACGACAATTTTTGAACTGATTATTAATAGAAACAACAATCCTCCAAATAATACTAGAGAATATCGATTACCAGAAGAAAAATGTACACCCCTCAAAGGGGTTAGGTCAAAATATATACCATCAAATAGTCGAACATTCCTAATCAGACGAAAATGTCATCGCCGAAGTAAAAATGACCCTTGCATTTGCCATTGTTTCAAAACGGAACAGCAATTAAAAATTACATCGTCTTCGTCAATAAAATGTATAGTCACGTTCTCGACTTTTGTAACAATAGCCAATAGAAAACAAGAAAACGATCATTGATGGCAGGTATTCTTTCTGGGCGATTTGAGCAATTAATTACCGCAGTTATTTATTCAGTACTTGCTTCTCTATTATCGATTGTTTATTGTTTGATTTACTGCAGTTATTGTTTTTCGAGTTTAACGATTCTTATGAACTGTGTCCGTTACGAAGAGAAAGCCATCTCTTCTTTTATTATGAGGGGTTAATTGCATTAAAGGTTTTCGGCCCCGTATTCCATTTTGTTTTATGACGCGTTAAAATTCAACTAAAAAGCGTTAAACACGATTCTAGAAATAGCGGCACCGTACACGATTTAAAGTTTCACAATATGAGTCTTTGTAAGTAAATCTGACATAATTAAAAATATCTAGAAAATTTTTAAAAACATGTACATATGTAAAATCTATAAAGAGGCTACTCTTATTTGGATATACACGTTTTGACCTCTTGGGTAGCCTGAAATTTGTTATTAACGATATGATACTTGGTGTTGCGATTGGTTTATGTGGAATATCCACCGAAGTGTCATTTGTGGGAAGCATATAGGCCCATGGTCCCGAAAGGAGCTTGTAAGCGCATGACAATTATTATTTGATTTGAAGTCCGGCAAAATTTTCACACAAGCGCGTTACAGCGTTATATCAAAGAAGAAAACGTCTCGAATTTTTCTTTGACATTATTTGAAAATTTTAGTGGAAATGTGGAAATTTTCAATGGTCATCGGTCTTTCCACTAAATTTCATTTTAAGGCAATTTCGGTCACTCCACGTTCGAGAAGAACCTCTGGAATTTGTAGTTCAGACCCTTTCTAACGTTTAAAATCAAAATGTTATTCTTTGAAACTTTCTTACGTCATCTACAGTGTACCCCAGAATGGACGCAATAATAGGTATAATTGTCAAAAAATTTAGAAGTGAAAATTCGTTAATGCCTCAGAATAAAGAAAATAATTAAACTGGCAGTACTTTCCTAATTTTCTGAATTCTGCCTTGAAAGATAATTCTTAATAACTTTCATCAATATTTTTTTTTAGTATTTTTAAAGGTAAATGCAGTTCATTTGTATCCATATTTAAAAGAATCGACTCTAAAGATCGACCCCCTATACAAGCATTCATATCTGGCGTGAATTGATGAATGATAGTTAAACCTATTATTGCGTCTATTCTGGGACACAATGTACTTCTCGTTTGGAGACGGTTGTGGATAAAATTTAATATTCCCCTATACCTTGTAGATTGAATGTAAAACCATTCTGGTTTTCCAAAATTCTAAAGGAACTTCTAGGTTTTAGGTTTTAGGATTGGCGAAGACGTTTTCAGAAATTCGGGACAGGAAGTACAATCTTCATTCCGGAAATCCGACCTGAAGATACCTGCCACAGTCGGAGGAGAAAATTCTTCTAGCAATCGCCATAGACTGGAAATCACTACCACGTCTAGGGTTTGTCTTCAGCCTGATTGAAATTATAACGAAAAATATGCATTATATCTATTGCATAAACCTAGATTCGACTAAAACACACTTTTGATAATTTAAAAGTTTTAGAACATCTGAAATTTTTATTTCAGATTTGTTCCAACGTTTAAAGTTAAAACGAAATCGTATGAAATTTTTGTAAATCATCTAGATTTCCATTGGTGGCCGTTCTGGGTGTAGAAGGTTCCAGGAAAACCTCAGGGATCTTTCGTGTATATTTAAGTTCTACAACGTTTACAATTAAAATAGAACCGTTAGAACGTTCCCCAAATTTTCTAGATTTCATTTTAAATCCATTCTGGGGTTCCAAAATGCTAAACGAACCTGGAGAGTTTTTCTTTAGCATATTCCAGAATTCCTATTGTTTGAAATCATATGAAATCATTGACCTCATCTGAGACAATTTAGACAAATATACATTTTTCTTGTTGACCCGAAAAGTGAAACAACTTGAAATTTGTATAAACCTCCTAGATTCCACTTTATGGCACTTTCGGTAATTTGAAATTCTATAAAACAAGCTGAAATCGCTATTGTTGATTTGTTTTAAAGCTTAAAATTGAAATGAAATCATTTAAGACTTCCCTTAAGTTTTCTTTGGCGGCATAGTTGCACGGGAATATAAACAGCTTTTAAATTCCCAAAATTCTGTAGGAAATTCTAAAGTTTCTCTTCAACTTAAATTAGTCCTCTTAACTTACTTATTACTAATTTAAATTCCTCCAGAACCTATCTAAGCCAATTTCAAAAAATCTAATTTCTATTTCTGTGGTTCTCGTAGAACGAAACAGTTTGAAATTTGCCCAACCTTATGGATTCGATTATAAGACATTGTATGTAATGTAAAGGTTTAGGAAAACCTATGGAATCTACATTTTCGATTGTGGCTAATGTTTGAAATTAAAATAATATTGTTTAGAACTATTGTAAACTTTCTGAATTCAATTTTAAAGCCATTCTGTCCTTTTAGAAATTTAAAGGAGCCTCTCAGACTAGAGAATTTTTCTGTACGACTTAAACTTTTTAGTATTTGAAATTAAAAGGAACACCCTTCTAGTTAAGATACATTTGGCGGTTTAACATTCTGAAAAGACTAGGAATTTTTGTTGTAGATTTTAAACATTTAACTTGTAAAACTTGTAAACTTTTGTGTTTGATTATTAGGCAAATTTTGTGATTTAAGGTTTAATTTTCTTATATTATTGAAGCCTTTTGAGGCTGAAAACTAATGGAGAAGTTTAGACATCCCAAAAACCTTCAAAAATAAATTTTAAAACCATCGTGTACTACGATGTAACACGGTGTAAAACCAATGTAGCACACGGGCTCCCGGTCCCGAGAGGACATGGCAAATTAACAATTTATTTGATTTGAGGCATGATTGTAGATAAGGGGGGGTTTGTGGGGTTTAAATCCTTTTAAAAGCGATGTTTCTTTCAAAAATTTGAAAGAAACATCGCTGGAAAATATCGTTTGAATTAAATTAGATATATCGATGTTTTGAAATTATAAAAATCGATAGTAAATATCGATATTCCCCTCATAAAACCATGTATCGTTTGCATCCCTACCGGCAAAATTTTCGAACACAGGCCCGTTGCTGCGATGTTACGCCCGCGGTTCGTGTATCGAAAAATTACGTAGATTGCAGGAACCGGGGTAGAAAATGAGGTTCAACAAAGACGAACCGAAACGCAGCGAAAATACAGCAAGACTAGTTAGTTTAAATTCTTGATTTTCAAGATTTGGATCCTGGCGAAAGGCTACATGCAGTATTCAGAATATTTCCTAAAGAAAGTTTACTTCCTGTTTTTGCAAAGCAATGCAAAATCTCATTATTTGGAATAAATGGCATTTACTACTGATATCATCTTTGGGTTATGGAAATTAAATTTCGAAATAACCAGTAGCTAAATATTAGATAGTAATAAAATTTTTAGACAACCAATTCGTTTCCTCTAACTTCCATGTAAATTGGAACAATAATAAAATTATGACAGTATCAAAGTTTTTCATACCATTTTAAGACAATTGCAGTTTTGATGCTGCTTTCGAATTTTTTCAGAAAATGTTTGGTAATAGTTAATATGGCGATTTTATCCAAATTACCACGTAGTTTAAACCTTTGGATAGACATATCTTGACATTCGAAAATAGTGAATTTCGTAAATCGGGCACGTTTAGAGGTTGTAACAACATTCAAGATAGCGAGTAAATTCGTAAGTACTAGATGATTCAATATCAATCTTACGCCGAGACGTTCGGAATGCTAATGATTTTAAATTTATTCGAAATTGTGGCTGTTTCTGGCAGTTTTTAGGTGGAATTTGAAGTTGTTGCCATTCTAGCGAAATTTTTACAAAGCGATCAAAAATAAGCCAGGTCGTTGTGGAATATTCGAATTTGATATCATTGTATTTACACGAAAATATTACAAGTCACATGAAATACCGACCATGTTACGAACAAAAAGGTAAAATGTTAACCACAGCGATCTATAAATAAGGTTGCTTGGAATTTTTGCACCGACATATAAAAGATTGGCTAAACATGTAGCGATAAAGATCGCTTTTTTATCAATTTTCGAAATATTCTGCCAAAAATTCAAAGTGGTATCCAATGTTTATAAACATAATCAAAGCGATAGTTAAAAAGTTGTGACAATTCCTAAAAAAACATCCGTAACATTATTAAAAGGCAATTTTGTTGTTTTTTAATTTTTTTATCAACCCACGAAAAGTACAAACATTGATTACTTACGTGAATCGGTCTGAAAATCTTCATCGTTATTTCTAGCTGCAGCGTAGTCATTAGTTTTCTCAGCTACATTTGACTGTGGAGGTCTTCTCACGACTTCTTGCCTTGGACCCGTATATTCGTGCCATCGATATGTGCTCCGATACTCGGAGTGAAGCTATAAAAGAAAACAGCGATTGGTAAAGACACTTTAAAACTCTGGAGATTATTACGTATGGTATTGAAGGAAAAATCGAAGATAAGATCTAGGAGGATGGCCACAGAAAAGTTTCTCAGAGGAAGTTTACGTGTTTGTCTTTGTTGTTAAATTTGTTACATATTTGAAGTTTGTATGTTATTAGCGGTTAGAATAAAACCGTGTGAAAAGTAGAAATCCTGTTTTGATAAATTTTCTGTAAAATTTAAGAAAATAGGATTTATTTCAATAACTTACATTATACAAGTTCTATTTTTTTTTTAAAAGTTTAAGAGAAGAGTTGAGCAAATGTGATTTAAACTTAATGTTTTAATTATTGAGTCTGGAGAATTTCTGGTGTTATTTGAAAAGCATTTTAAGTGGATTTTTAATCAAAACTGGCATGATTGGCAATTCTAATTATAACCTGGATGGAAACAAACAACCGGAAAACATATTTGCGACAGGTAATTACCCGAATTGTATTACTGACGTCGAAGATACGTTCCAGTGGAAATGGCGATTACGTCGGCGAAAATTGGAAAAACAGATGTAATGGAAAAAGGCGAGAGAAAGGTCACTTCTCGTATATCCTTTACTCCCCCTGGCGATATACGAAATGCTCAACTTCCATTCTTATCCTTTCTTTAAAACATGTAGGATTCCTGTAAGTGCGCTAGTTTAAAAGCCCGTAACCACAATAAAATTTGTCTCATAAAGTTAAAAGTAATGTGAGATCGTTGTCGAATATCCTCTTGCATGCGAGGAATTGTGGCTCTACTTTTATTTTCGCGCATTACGGCATATGTTGCAGTTATTCAATACAGCGAAACTTTAAAGGAAAATCGATGTTCCCGTCGAAAACCTCTCTATTGTAAAATTAGGCATTTCGCCAAAAAATTTCCATACGAGATTAAGGCCGAGGTATTCAAGAGGTACACTATAGAAAATTCAGATAGGATATTACTTTGATCACAAAAGGGAAATTTGCTGTATTTCGCAATAATTTTTCAAAGAGAAAGAAGGTTCATTGACCGCTACGAAGAAATTAAGCCAATAAGTTTTCCAGGGGTTAAACGAGATCGTGATTAGATTTCTGATAACGGAAGTATGCCATTAAAGAAAAGTACAATATTTGTAAGATTTTTTGGAGGAAATTCATAAAAATTCAGTTGAAACCACCAGTGCTATATGAACAAGGCACTTTAATCGATTTAATTCATTTCACTAAATAATTAATAAAAGATAATTATAGCTCATAAAATAAAAGTAATTAATTCTGTATTTTTCCTAAGTAACAGACCCTGTTATATTTTCTGTACTTCATATTCTTATAAAATGGCGAACTTAATAGGTTTGAAAAAACTGAGTACATTTACTGTGATTGCAGATGTTAAAATGGGAGGTCCCAATTATACGTCAAACGAGGGTTCCATACGACCTGTTTGTAGCAACCACCCTAAAAGCGGCTTTGGCAGATATCCAAAAAATTTTAACTCAGGATGACGTGACTGGTAAAGTCCCTACGGTCGTTTAATTCCTTATACCCTTAGGTGGCCCCCGAAAGAGTAAATGCCTTGTATATTTTATGATGTCCCTATTTCAACACCAGAAATAATATATAGCGTCATCAATATGAGTGTTCAATACTAAACGTTTAATTAATTCGGATATTAGAATAGCATATGTACGTGTTATTCAGTCAGAAAAGAATTAAGAGCTTTGATGGAGCTATGAATTTATTAATGAGTCTAAAAATAGTCCCCAGTGGGTTATGCGAAAACGTGAATAATCCAACAGTTTGTCTGGGTCGGTTTATTCCTATGCCGGTATTATTGATCTTACACATGTTGGTATGTGTGTGTGTGTGTCTTCAAATGCGTGACAATGTAAGTAGGGGACGTTGCATGCGTAATTACAGAGTAGTTTTTGGGTAATCGAGCAGGTGGGATATGCCGGTAAGGACTTGAGGAAAGTTTGACAGGTAGCTGAAACGGGTGAAGTACGTTGATTTTACCTTATCGACAGGCATCGACGGGCAGGCACGACACAGATTCCAAAAAGAGCCAATCATGAGTTCTACTACTTGGATACCGGGACTAGTATGAAAATTGGCCCGGAAGCCATACACTTTATGCGCGAGTGGGGGCTTAGTCGTGTTCGACGGGCAGACGCTACAGCACGGGATGACTGCTATCAGCTCAATGTGAGGGTTCCAAGTCGTATGCTAGAGCCGACCCCACCTTTGCGAAATCACAGAGTTGAATCAATAGATGGGCGCTTGCTCTATGAGTTTCTGCGCTAGAATTTCTTCTCTTTTTACCACTAGCCTCTAGTCTTCGTTACGCAACTTTGGCGCCATCCTAGTGTTATCGAGGGTATTATCACTATGTCGTGCTCTTTTCCATTCCGATTCTCAATTTCCTTGCGGTCTGCCTTCGACTTACGTGCAGGAAATTCTCTCATAGGCTCCATTCTCGCATCCCTGTTACCCCCAACGTTTTTTATATACATTTAGGCGCCGACGATTCTAGACGAAAGTCGATTGCAAGCAATAATGAATGAAAATCCCCCACATAGGGGACATTTATGTTCTCCATTCTCTTCATCCGGAAAGACACCTATTCAGACTATTAAAGCGATTCAATTCCATTAAATTGATGGAAACAGCGAATACGAAAACGTTAAGCACCTACTTATGTGGTGTATGCTAAGAATTCTTTAAATATGATTGTTGATACGAAGCTTGGAAGATGTAATTGAATACATTGCAATATTACAATTTATTAAATAACGGTTTTATGTTAAAATTATGTTGGATATGCTCATATGTTTCTAACAAAACGTTGCTCTTGGTCTCTGGAAACTTTTTTACATGCTGAAATATTTTTACTACTTCCCATACAAGTCAATGGAACAATTTACAATTTACGCTGGTTTTATTAATTACCATGTAAATTAGTGTTTTGTAGTCTCGACTTTTTTTAGAACTGCATTTAAATGTGCTGCCAGTTCCTAATTATATTCTAAATTAACACATTGCTTATATGACAATGTTTTCCATTATGATTTTTTTATCGTTTTAGGAACATAAACACAGTTGCTTTCAATATGTAGAGTTTGTTATTTCAAAATTTAATTTTACAATACTGCTATGCATTTTTTAGATGCTTTGAAAATGTGAGGGTTAAATTTATAATACACTTTGGTTGTTTGTTCAAATCGATCGGCTAGAATATTTACACAATTGTCTCGGTTGGCAACGTCAATATTGGCAATGTTTATTTGTACTACTCTAGTCGTGTGTCTTTACGAACAATTTTCCTGTTGGAAACCTCAGTTTTAACAACGATGCTAACTCATTTATACCTTACACATTGACAATTGAATAAAAGTAATGTAAAAGGGACAAATTTCACCTATGCTCCTCTGTTAGTAAAAACAATCAAATCGCATACGGAAAGCTGGATGATACACGATCAAATTTTTGAATAATAAATATAAAACGTATTATCGAAGTGGAAAACCAAAATTTGCCCATATTTGCACAGATGAACCCAATAAGAATATTTTCCGAGTAAATTAGTCTTAAAGATAATGATTGATTCAATTTTACTAATCTTTAAAAATCTGTTGGCACAGGCAACAATATATTATTAAATAAAAGTACAATTTTTAAGTTTTTCCCCTTTTCTTTTGTATGTAGCAAACATTGCAATATGAAGCAGCAGAGAAGGGTGAGAATCACCAGATCCTCGCAGATCCCTATTTCTACGACAGGAAATTAATCAAACAGCTCGTCGTGGTAAAGAAAGAATACGTTTCATAGAGGGAGAATGACTGCAGGTTATAATAACATTGTTAATATTTAAATGTATTAAACCCTAATAAGCAACCAGAAGGTGTATTTTTTGTAAGTTTATTTGCCAAATTTCTCAACGAATTAATATTTCGAAAAAATGTCTTACATATTTCCAAAGTATTCTTATCTCAGTAAAGCTTACAATCTAAATTCACTTCCAAAAATTTACAAGATCCCTTGATGTTAAATATTTCAAGATAAACATTAAATTACTAGTTTATATCCAAAGAAGGACAGGATTTTTGTAGGTTGGGAACTAATCTACATTTTATCAACACGACATTCCTTCTCTGGCTTAAGTAAACGACTTATTCGTATACTACTTATTAGCAATTATCTACAATATATTATTAACATCTGATCCGCTATATCTACGTCTACCGCAACTTCGTTCACGTCATGCTATCATCGGACGGCAATTTTCTGTTGATCATTTATTTTCAATGCTGTTATGCCCCATAATAGGATAAGCCGTTGTCGCCAAACAAAACATTTCATTATTTATGAAACTGCACTACTATCATGAGAAGTATCGTGATACAAATAGTCTTCAACAATACGTAGATTGGTTTTATTTACTAGATAAAGCCGTTTGTTCTTGAACTGACACAACACTCATATTAAGGTCACTCTCACATGACTTTTAGCTACAATGTCACTACGTGAGAGTTAAATGTAAGAATAGCTAATAACTAAATCTCACCTTCAGGATGTATTAATTTTGTCTAAATATCAACGAATTCAGTGTAATAAAAGCGTTTAGTATTATCTTCGTCTTATCTTTAGATCCACACATAAAATATCTGTCAATATCAGGTTTATTGCGATTGTAGTAATATCGCATAATCAAACTTTTTGCAACTTTAGGTCCGAATCGTTAATGTTTGTAACCGATTCTCGAACCTTAGCCTGAAGCTCAATAAACTCTATTTCTTTAAAGCACCATAATTTGGCTCTATCGACTGTGTGTATGGTGTACGTAAGCCCCTGGTTTTATAGAAGTATTCAGTTTCTTAATTTCTTTTGAATCGAAGCACGTACACAATTTATCTCCTATAAGACATCTTGTCGATTAGAATTTGATTTAATTTGTTTATCTATGTATCTGTATAAGCCATACTTTTCATCATTCACAGTCAAGGTTCATTTTCATGAATCATCTCCAGTGCATTCTACCATAACATTACAAATTTGCCCTTTCATCCTTTTGTAAACACTAATGCACTGCAATTATGTCTCAAAAACTTTCTGTTTACACGAACAAACTGTCTACACGTTCAATCTTCTCTGGACCAATTCGATTGCTACTGCAAAATGTTTGTAGTATGGCAGCCTGGCAGTTTCGACTTTCGCGTAAGCCACTTATACTACTAACTTACGAAACTACTTTTCGCCTTGCATAACTGCGTAGACTGCTCAGAAATCGTTCAATAACCCATGTGTCCCGATTTGAGGCAAATCCGTCCTATATGAAGACATACCGTGGCTTTTCGTTTCAGCCCCTCTCTCCCCCGAATGGTTATATATGTTTTAGTCTTTTTTTTTTGAAACTAGTAAGTGTATTCAAGTAGATGTTAACATAAATATATGTTAAATTAAAATAAATATGGATACAATTTTTAATTTCCTTATACAAGTGAAATTACACACTTTAACACTTTGTAGTCGTGTCAATCAGTTATAATGGTAAAATATTTTTGACATTCTGACAGTATTTCAGTAACAGCAGCACCATCTAGTAATTGCTTTCTTTAAATCACGCGACAAAGTCTTGAATCCCCCCTCCCCTCCAGTGGTTTAACGTGTTCATTTGATACACCACTACTCCTCTCCTCAAATGAGCCACGTGATTAATGAATAAACCCTTACGATAAGTTACAAGCTTGTTACGTCTAGGGCCAGCCTTAGAACTTTTTGTTGCTGCCTCGTATGTCTCTCGGTTTGACTTACGTCAAACTGACATCCATCTTATTAGTCGCGTAAAAATTTATTCGTAATGGCGTCCACATCTTCCACTTTTAACCCCGATGAAGTGGACGAGTTAATTCTGCAATGTATAGAGGAAATTCTGAAGGATGAAGAGTACGTGGAGCAGTACGCGAAAGCATGGGCCGACCATATCGGACTGATGTGCAAGACTCGATTGGAAGAGAGGTGCAGTACTCGTGTGTACCATGTCACTTGCGAGGTTTTGGAGGGGAGAAACCTGGAGTTAGAAGCAACAGGATACTGGTACGTGTACGACGACCAACGTGATTGCACCACTTTTACCTGGAGCCAAGGTTCGATTGCTTGCACTGTGGCGGTCAGGGTAATGCCACGTCACCGTCCGTTATGAACATGTTGATGTGTATTGTAATGAACCGTATTTAATTAAAATTTAATTGCATTTCAACGTACTTTTATTTTATTAGTGATTTATCAAGAAATGGTTATACGTATTACAAAGATGTAAATTTTTCAACTGGAACTTCTACCTTATCGTCCGACGATATTTTTCGCAATGGTAAAAACCAGAGTTTACTCGTGTAACTATGACCGAAATAAGTTCTTATTGCATAGGTAAGGGTGTGTTCCAGATAAGACTAAGAACAGAATAATGATGGACATTTGTGATCTGTCAAACACAATGATTGTTTTAAACTTCCATATTCGCCGCGAGATGGCGCCATTTGATCTCAATGTCTGTTCTTTAATCTTCACCTATGTTACTAAGTACGGATGACTGAGATAGCTAGAGTGTATCATCTCAAACATACCGTGAAACGGTAGTTATTGTCTTGCTCATCACAACCCCCTGTCGCTGCCGTTCAATCGTAAATTGCATTTATTGTTTAGACGAGTATACGTTAAAATTATTTGTCAGATCATGAACTGTAAACATTTGAAAAAAAAAATGCTTTGGACTTGTGTAAAATTTCCCATTCGTGAAAATGGTTGTGTCTATTTAAAATTTTGAGATTTACAAGTGTAGAAAATGTTACAATATTGAAGCGTCTATCGTTTATGACTACCGATCGTATCATTAAAGGCATTATGAATTCCATTAAAACATTTTGGTAATTTAGGGAACCTTTAGTGTTTCCGATTTTCGGTTTGATGTAGATATTATAGGTGATTCACGAAGATCGTATCTCTTACAAACACTGCAGTAATTTTATTTTAATACCGCCCGTGAAGTTTTATCGTTCATGAATGCGTCCTGAATCGATCCACAAATAAATTTCCACATAAATGGATTCAATATTTCCCACATTCGCAATTTTGCCCGGGTTTGCGGAAATAAGAATGTTTTTTGTTCTTGTGTAAATATGGCGTTATGATTTATTTTTCAAAACAAAATTGATTTTAGCTGAAGTTATAAATCTGAGAATAATGCAAGTATAACCAATTCAACCATTACATAAAATTACAAAATATACATATCTACTATATTCTAAAGGAAACTCATGATATTTTTATCACTGGTTTTGTTTTCATTCGTGAAATATTTTGTAGGTACTCTGAAAAAAATATGGTTAATGATATTAACCGACACCATTCGTTAACCATTTGTATATTATGAATACATTTTCATTATTTAGTAAGTATGTTCGTTGACATAACGTATATGCCTTCGTTAACTGTCTGGACGTTGTTTCAACGAATAGTTTGTTAAAGTAACCATATTATAAAACTATTTTATTCTCTTTCCAATATGGGTTAACACGATGACGGAAATCTCGATGTACCGAACGCTTTTAAAAAGTGGCTTGTTGCCCTGTATTATAACACAATATTTAATTACAATATTTCATGCAAAGGTTCGTCGAATTACCGACCAGTCGGCCAAATAATAATAAGAAAATCGAATCCATAAGGAGTATTTTAGAAGGAACACTATGGTTATTGCAACTATACAACAGTTTCGCTTTGAGGACCAACATAGCTGGTAATATGTGCGTAAAGGTTCCTTAGCTCTTCCAATTGTCTCTAGAAAGAGAGTACTTAAAGTTTTCTTTCCCTAATAAAGTGTACAGCCATTTATAAAAATTATCGTAAAAAATTCGTAATATTAATGAAACGTGTTCTTTACTCAACGAACATAATTCGTTAATATAGCGATGGCACATTGTTTAATGCAATAACGATCGTTGCTAATCACGTTCGCTATACTAAATTGAACGAATTTATTCGTTGCACTAACGAACCATTTTTATCACGTATGAATTTTGTTGTTCAGTGTATCTTAAATGATCGTCAAAATTATAATACTCATTGACACTTCCCTTTTTGTACCAGTGTTTGGTCTCAAGAAATCTATAATTAATCAGTAGAGTTTTGTTAGGCTCACTACGTTACATATTACAATCTTCTCTCCTGTTGTGAAAATACCGACTCATTGCTATTTAAATAGCATACGATCCATTACGTAGGGGATATTAAAAAAATCAACTGCAATTTTGGTTTTAATTGGTGTAATCTTGAATGTAACGAGACATCCGAAGGATAACAAGAGATACTAATGAGACACTTGAAAAGAGCTCTTAGTGTAGTTAAGTACAACGTCGGTTTCATTCAGCACAAGAATACCGACAAATTTGTTCACAAACGCGATTTTTGCCAGGGTTAGTTCTTTGCTCCTGTGCAATTATTTGGGAACATCCGGTACGCTCGAACGGATTTTCGAAAATTGCACCGATCGTCTCTCCTTTAGTAATAATGAATGAGCGCCAGACTTACAATGGTCGTGGGATTTCACGTGTGATAGAAAGTCAGAATGAAAATAATAATCCGTAACTATTATGCAATACGAATAAATAACATGTAAAAATTTACACCCGTGCCTACGTTTTTGGGGAAAATCGATTTTACAACGAAGAGTAAACACAAACAAAAATTGAAATGATAACCTTGAATAGACAGAAAATTACATTAAAACATGTTGAAGTCAAATTATTTATGTAATGAATCCTTTTTATTATGGACACCGAGGGAAAAGTAAAATGTATTCCTAATATGGGGGGATAAAAGAGTTTTATCGAACGACAACAAAAAAGAAGTTAAAATTTTGAAATGTCTATAATGGTTATGTTATCTTCATATCCACAAATTACGTGTACTAGTAATATGTACACGTATTTGGTGATAAGAGATTATTTGGTTCTAAAATTGGGTTAACATTGCGCATGAGTAGAAGCTATGTCGGTATATGTATTTCTTTATTACTGTCTTTGCATTGTGAGTTCTTTTAGTCATTCTTTCTTTATCTTATTTACAATACCTAACGATTTTCAATGATTTACACCCATTGTTTCTGTGATGTGATGTTCGTTTTGAGGTTTTTCCGCTCGTTATTGCTACAATTCTGTTCCTTGGTACAGGTATAACCCCTTTAAACATTTCTGTTTCAGTTTCTTTCCCAGAAATGTGTTAACTACCCCCTTAATTGGTGTAATAATTCTTTCGCAGACGCCATTCTATTTGTCAACAATTTCCAAAAAAAAAAAATACAAATACCAAAAACGAATTGGCCTTAATACACGGGCATAAATCACATTCAAGAAGAAATTTCGGTGACAGGTTTATGGAAAGAATGTCCTCAAAGGGTTGTCAACACTTGAATCTTCCATCTATTCCCAAGTCGTGAACATTTTAATATTTACCTGATTTGTTGTCAACTCGGGGAACACTCCGTATAGATAATTAATGTTGAGGGCTTGGGACTTAAGCAATATATTCCAAAAATCGATCCGAAGGTATATTGCCATCTCGAGAACTTCAATAAACTTTATTAGTGCCATTACGCCATTACTACTAAGGTGATCTTATAATTATTTAGCCTTTTGCATCGCTATTTGATGGTTGTCAACAGGAATTCACTCTAGTTTCATGTAACTATAGGGAGTTTAAGGTCGTGTGCATACAATTTGAGGACACCGTAATTTATTAGTATAAAGTTTACACTATAAACTACTCAGCAAAAGTTGTTATTGTATTTGATAGAGGCTTACCATCAAAATTACCATATTTGGTAGAAGCTTACCATCAAAAGGTAAGCGATCAAATCGTAAGCATCTCATCAAAACTACTCTTAATGGAATTAAACTCAAATTATTAATTTTTAAAATTGTTTTTAACAATGTTTTGTTTCAAAGTAAATGTATAATTCCAGAATTAAAATATTGTTTTCTAAACAAAAATAAATTGAAGATAAGTGTATTGGTAGGTGGAAATTCATTGCTTTATATAATGCACTGCAGTTGACATGATTTCATAGGTCGGTTTATTTATAATTTATATTGTTTTTGTAATTTTTGATTTTAAATACTATTACTACTACTACTATTAAATACTGACTACTGCCTGATACTGATGAAATGATATGTTTTACGTTTTAGTTATCAAAAGTCTATTATATCCTTTATGGAATCAAACAATCAATGAAAAATATTAAGCAACAATTCAATTTACTGTTAATATTTACTATGATCAAATAATTACGTTAATAATTATTCCTTCGGTATTTTTTGGTTTTTCATAACGATCAAATTCATATACAAATTCAAAATTACACATTTTGTTTTTGCCTGTTTCTGCTACATTTCACTATTACCGGCCCATGACTGCTATTAAATACTTTCTTGATTTTAAATAAAGTGGGAAAATTAGGTGAAATCACGTGAAAACAAAGAAAAAAATTGCTCATTAGATAATCCTTAACGACCGGCTATTAGTAATAATTCAGATTTGTCTATCGATATCAGCCTTCTTTACTTATTCCTTGATTGGCTACTTCATTGTGATATCCTAATAATCCAGATAATTGGTTTGATATTTACCAATCGGAAATTTTAATCCTATGGCTATTACGGAATCTTTCAAAAAATTAATATAATACAAAATATTCTTCAATATGAAGATATACAGTGATTATGCTAAAGAATACTATATATGAAATATTAATAAAGAATGTATGTTTTATGAAATATCCATTTTATAAACAACTCGAGACTTATTCATAAAGTAAGTTGAAGTAACAATATTTGAATCGTCTTATGTTGTACGTTTTAAATGACAATGTTTCGATGGAACATGTGACTTTTTGTTTCACAAAAACTTTGTTTTGAAATTTTGTTTGTTATCGGTGATCCATGAATTGCAACATATTAAATGTTAATGAGATTTGATGACTGTTATGTTACTTAAAAGTGGACTATATTTTATGAAATACGCATTTGGCATAAAATTTGAGCCTTACTAATCAGAACAGTTCGGAAAATGTACACTAAATGTTTGTTACAAGATGCAGGCCCTATGCACCATAAATTTATAGCTTGCATTAAATACAATCGCAAAGACAGTTAACCTTACACCCTGTCCTTTTAATAGTATATTTGTGAATTCATTACTAAATACGTGTGTATTTAATGTGCCAAAAAAGTAGTTAGGGTCATTATATTCGATCTCATTATTTTTTGAAAACCTTGGCAATAGTGTTCGCCTTTCCATTGATGAAGTGCAGCCAATTCTGTTTCATTTGACCAACATGTGTGTATGTATATATAAGCAATTCAAAACAAATATCAATGCACGTCATCGTCGATGACGTATGTGTCGTCCTTGGCTACCAAGTCAATATAGGTACAGTACGCCACAATTTAGAAGTGCGCCTGTGCATGTGTGTATATTTTTAGTTCATAGTTCTGCTCCTTCTAGCTATGCATTCTAGTTCCATTTGCGCGTGGGTCCAGTTTGTTGTTATTAGTGTTTTTTATTATTTCCTGGCTTTTTCCTTTTCATTTAAAAAAGTTTGTATCAAAACTAAAGTGAGTACATCCCAAAGACAAAAAGTGTACATGAGTACATTTGGTTTTTAAGTAAAATGAATAGAAATTGAATAACCGTTTTAAAGAAATGGTGGTGAACAGTTGCCACCAAAAATGTGTAATACTCTTAGATTTAATTGAAAACTTAAACGTTATATTTGTTATTGCTATCGAGAAAATATTTACGAGATGTACAAGAAAAGCAAGTTTCAAAAAAATTGGAACCCTTATTAATACTTATTTATGCACATTTATTATTGTTACCATTGTTTATTTTCAGAAGTGCAGATAATCTTCTTTGCCCAATAGGAAAAGAAGTTTGAAGGACAACTCTTTAAAAAAAAATTTAATATTCAACGCGTTGCTTATAATAATTTGTAAAATGAAATTTCGTACGAAATTGCCATTGGCCGTTGCCGTAAGAGTAAATGAAAAAATTACATTATTGGTCCTTGCTCTGTTGAGATGCCTTCATTCTTATTTATTTTACCGGTATTCATCAATGGTATTTACGGAACAGCCGAGCACAGGGTGAGATTTCAAATACAGAACCTCTAAAATACACGCGTTACGTACAATATAATCAATACACGCCTGGCCGAGACTTTTCTGACGTTCTTGTCTTGCCTTGAGACTATTCATTGCAAAATATCGATTTTCTGGTTTAAAACTTTGTTTATAGGCAATTTCTAAAATTGAATGATTTTGATACAATTGTATATACCAACTTCGCAACAAAGTTGTTTCCAACCAGAAACAAGTATTGCGGAATAGTAAAAAAAAGGCATGATAACTACATTTTAAAAATATTTCGTTAAAAAATGGTTAATTCATTGTTTCATCATTATCATATTTTATTTATTTCAGTAAAATCCCGCTAACTTTATAAAAGGGCCATTGCTGAGACAGAGTGCTTACGAAAATCTCGATCTCATGATTACTTAATGCAGAAAGTTTTAACAGGCGCTTCTCAATTGCTGCATCAACTGTTGAGCAACTAGGGGTTAACTACGGCTTCTCTAAAATTTTTATTTCAAAAATACTTATCAGCGACATTTCTCTTTAAAGCCATGAATCCTGATTAGATATATTTTATTTATAGAAGGCCTAATCTCTGTACGCTATCGTTAAAACTGTTAAAATGTTTATGGGAAAATCAATTGAGGGTTAGATTTGTAGTCGTCGCTGTTGTGTAGGTCGAACTGTTTTGTGGGTGAAAACTTTATTGGCTGCTTATAGGCTTTTACTTACTTTCTATTTACGAACGTCGATGTACCATACACTATTGTAAGATGATAATTTTCATCTGAGGCAGCTTTATGGCAGTGATTATATTTTCACGGAGCTTTTTGGAGTATGTTGCCATCTAAACAAACCTATTTACTGGGGTTGAAAAGGGGGCTCATAAATTCAGCATTTCAATGAAGAATGTAGAATTCTGCGACTATTCCTATCGGTATATAGAGTACAAAACCATTGCTTGTAATAATGGAGTATTGCGTTGTTTTTACTGAAAATTTTGAACGGATCAGATTTATTTTATGAAAATACACATTAAGTTTACTTCCTGACATCTCATGCTACAGAGACTATGCTACATTTTTCTTGAAAAGCAGTTGATCTTGGGCATTTACTTTGACTAGTCGCATATTTGATACTTCAAAATACTGGTAGGTACAGATATACTCAACCTTTTCTATTAGTAATATGATTTTTGAAGAATTTTGTTCCAGTTTGTTTTTTTTTTGTAAACTAAATTACAAAAATAAATAATAACAAATAATTTTACATTTGAAAATATTTATTTATCTGGGTCCCAGTGTTAAATTGTTAGTAATATTTAAGCAGTATCGTCACTGCAAAACGAGGAAAGTTATGAATGTAAATTTGATACAAACCTGTGTATTTTTATGAAACATGATCACCCAGGTCGCTATACATCTGACAAACTTGATAGAAAAGATATCACTATTCCAAAATTTTTTTGTATACTGTACAAAAAGCTCGACACATGCATTATTCAAATCGTAGGAATAAACAACTCGTGGCTGAGTATTTATTCCTTTTTTTCTATTCAACTAGGGTATAATATAATACATATTCAAACATTCCTCCATTATTATTTATGAACGCACTAAAATTTTTGTTTTTCTGAGAGGACAGAGAGAGTCTGAAGCGAAGTTCTGTGGCAATTTATCTAAGATATTTCTTATTTTACTCTAGAAGCGTCACGATATTTACGGGTCGTTACTTTCCTTTTATTCACACCCTAGCACAATATTTTAAAAGACCTGACGTCATTGCAGTCTCAAATGTTCTTGTCGTGAAACGACTCAAAGGAAAACAAGACAGTTAACTGTTAGTCTGTATTTGTCGAAAAATTGTTTCAGTACTGTGAGCTCTGTTCGGATGGCGATAAGAGAAGAGGACACACACAATCGTCTTGTAATACTAAAGTAACCCTGAATCTATTTTAGCGATTGACAAACGTCGTGTGAATTGTATTAGATCCATTTGTTACGAACATGACCATATTCACCTTTATACCATGCAACTTATGACTTCCCAGGTAAATCTAAATAAATTTTATCGTTTCATCATCTACGAAAGGAAATTTCGGAGTTTTAGCGTTTTTCGGAATCACCTATGAGCCTAAGCAATAAGTGGACGAATTTAAAATTTTTAGATACTTGGGAACAACTTAGAAGTTTCTAGCTACAAGCCTGTCAATTTTAAAGTTTCTAGCTATTTGGGCAGTGTCCAATAAATTTCACTTGTATTGCTCGCTATATCTCGCTATACCGCCCAAAAGCTGGTCTATAAGTAGGATAGGTTTAAAGTTTTTAGTTATGTGGGCACGGTTAAGTAAATTTCACCCCTATTTTTTCTCCCTCGGACAGGGAAATTCGCAGTTACAGCATTTTTCAGAACCCTCTCGGGGTCTAAGTTATAAACGTGTCAAGTTTTAGACTCATGCACACTGATTTCTGTTTTACATATTAGATGGCAATTATTTTTACCGTTAATTAGTTTCGTTGTGCAAACTATTTCAATTTAAAATTTAATGCAAACAATACTTCAATGCTGAGTTAAATGAATCTGATAATAAATTCGACCACACTGAAGTGTTTAAGGTCTGATTGCATCGGTGTTACTATAAATAGTAATAATATTGCCGACAAAAGAAATGAGTTATTCGCTATCGTTGAAAAAGCGGTTTGCAGTGAATTCTAAAGTTTATTATAATGGCAAATAGAAATTGCTAGTTGCAGGAACGATACACTAAACGAGCGATAAATTATATTTTCCTCTTCCCATCGTAACAGATAAATCAACAACTGTAGCATTAACAATGTGCATACAGAATATTCGGAAGTAATAACACTGATGCAAGCATTTGCGTATGTCCGTGTTTCTAATGCATCCAGTAAATAAACCGAGGGAGGAGAATTAGGAGGAAACTGTTTTCGGTATTTCAAAATTTTATTATTTCAACAATGCGTCTTTGAAAAAAATCAGATATGAAAAAACATGCGCTTGCATACAAATATCCATCTATATGCAGCTGGTGCAGCCTCGTAAGCTCCCATGAGACCTCATACACACGAGCTGCCATCGGGATCAGAATAAAAGTTTCGAGATCCCTCGGGTTAGCAAGATCACACTTTGCGGAATTGCAAGCGCTAGAAACTTAAGACGTGCGGGATAATGATAGCTTCAATGTGTCAGTAAAATTGCAACTTCTCGAGGAACATGTATACTCCAGTTATGGTATCACCAGTGGGTTAATAGAGAGAATCAATTCGTCGCCCCTATTTTATTTCCCTCCGGCGAAATTCCTTAAGGGATAAGTGATACAAAATATTTAAACGCGAATAGGAATGAAGCGATTTTTTAAATTTTATGGTTTTCGGTTGAACGTGCTTTAATGTTGATACTACTGATTTTCTCAAGAAGCGATTGAAGCACTAATTGGAAAGCTATTGCTTAAATATTGCTTTAATGTAGCCACAAAATATATCAACGCTTTTGCAATTTTTACGATTATATTTTCTTGCAAGGTGAAGAAAGTCAGGTAAGACCAGACGAGAATATTATGGAAGACAAACAAACGATATCAAAGGATGAAGTCTTGAGGCTACTGGTTACCATTTGGCATATTCGAGATTAATTTTACCGGACTACTATTCTAAAAATGGAATTTTGAATTATTTACTGTGCACAAGTTACATTCATAAAAATAAATGATATATCAAAGATTTTACAGTCCTTGGCATTGTAAATTGCTGCCGGGAAGTTCTTGGCATTAAACTGGCTCTTCGTTAAATCCTTTAAATCATTTTTTCCGTTGATAAAAAGTTTTTCAAAGGGGTTTTTAAATGAATTCAAACCATTCCTTTCTAGTGAAAGTGGTGTAAACAAATGCATGACCTCTCCATTGGGAAAAATATTGAATTCTCATGTAACCTCAACGCTGTTCAGTTTTTTTGACACGATTATGTCGTTATATTAAAGCGTGATAATTTATCCATTGCACCAGTGACATTTTGTAAAATACACCAATTTCAACTTAAAAAATTATTATTGATTTTATACATCGCTTTCACAGTTTGTTTTAAGGGAGTAATTGGTTCACTGTTCTTTCACTCGCACATTCAATTCCCAACACTAGAATGAACCTACCTTGCCATTTAAGCATCGACTTAGTTAAAGCATCTTCACAATGAATGAGTGAAACATATTTTCACAGAACCTACAGTTCATAAGTACTACGACTAAGTATTTGCAACCAATTTTCGACATTTATTAGCAAAGGAAATGGTCGGGTAAGCCTACAATCAGAAAACCACTAACCGACCTAAGATTATTTTGAACTAGAAATATCTTTTTGCGATAATTATGTTCACGCCATTATTTGTTGACCTCCTGCAAGGACCGAAGTTATTCCTACAATTAATTTAACAAAAGGTTAAAAGAACCCAAAATAGTGTTATATTCTAAATTTATGTACAATTGTGTGTTTAAAAAGTACCCAAAGGTTTGTTATGTAATTCTAATTCGAATTACACAAATTCAGACAACAAATAACGCAGAAAAAATGTTATAATACTGTTGATGTCTTTATATTGCTGTCGCGTTATTTACAACCCTACTAAGGGCAATATTGTTGCCACACGCTTATTGAAACTTTGATCGATATATCGGAATGGTGTTAAGTCGAGAATAGTCGCTAATTTGATTTCGTATACAGTGTGGAATAGCTAAATGGAGTAAATTCACTATTTCAATTACTGTGCATATTTATAAAAATCCCATGACTCGTCAATTTTTGATTATGAAATGAAATACTGCAACAAATAAATTAACTCCACATCGAACCCTCTTCGAGTGATCGTTATTAGTGAATTTATTTGTCATTAGTGACGAGTAAATTTTCAAATGGGAAGTAGGGGCTCGTTTAAAAGGTCTTTACATTGTCTATTCGAAAATGTAATTTTTATTCAAATTGCCATAAATGAAAAAGGCACCAATAAAATGGTTGCCAAGGATCCCTGCCCAAACATTAACCTTTTCAGGATATTGCGTATGTTCTTCTGCTAGGTCCGTGCAGTGTAAAGGTTTGCTCATCGGAAAACAAAACATGTTCTAACTGGATCACATTGTTATCCAATATTTTCATATCCATTCTTTTAAAAAATTCGCATTTTATAGGAATGCATTTTATTTTCTTTTAATATTCGAAAAATCGATGAATGGCTAACATTCAATGTTACGGCTGCTTGTCGAATCGAAGTCTATGGTTTTCCTCAAACTCAAGGATTACATCCAACTTGTTAATAGCATTGGAAGGTGTCTTTTGTCTGCCTTACTTGTTGAAGCCCGCGAAACTGCTTTTAATTTTGATAATTTGAGATATAAGCGGAAAATCCGGAAATCTTTCGTGGAATATACGAGCAATTTCGATCTGTGTTCGTGTTACCACCCTAACCAATCATCTGCAGAACTGTTGTGCATTTCTATTAAATAATCCATGTCCCCGAATTGCACTTAACGAAACTGAAACACTAAAATATAACACCAACAACAAAACGAACATTTCCATGGCAATCTTCTTTTTTTTTCTGGTGATATCGTCTATATGATATTTATAATGTATCATATAAAATGTTCATGATGTATCATGTTATAATTTAAAGTTGACATAGCGCGGGACTTTGTATAAATATACACAACTTTGAAATAGTGATTCTAATTGGCTGTTCCACACGTATATCCAATAATAAGAAAAATCGATAGTAATTAAAATATGCCTTAAAATAATATATGTATTTGAGTATACATACGTCTTTAGTTGACATATTATAATAAATAAGGCGAATCTTTTAGCTATTGTCCATTACTCCAGCTTGCTCTAATATGAACTCTACTGTGTGGTTTTTTAAATTTCATCTACGATTCCTTTGTCATTAGGGAAGGAAGCCAGAGTATTCAATCCAGACAGTATGTTCTTTCTCTATGGAATATAATCAATATCAGAAGTGTGTATTATGTTAGAAAAAGATACGATATTATTCGGTTAAGACAACACAGGCGTGATAGTCATTTTGGGTGGTTTCAAAAATCAAATTAGGTTTCTGCTTAAAAGTCTGATCCTGACAACATATTTTTAATGAGCTTCGATTTAAGCCACATTACCGAGTTTTTAATGTAAACGACCGTTCATCTTCAAGCGGCGTGCATGGCGTATATGTATTTTCAGTTGGCAAGTGACTTTTATAACTGCACCATTCCATAGATATGTAAATGAGGGTGGCGTGCAAATTTAGTCGGGTCCCCAATCGAAATTAACGTTGAATAAGTTAGAAAATACATGAAAAAATTTAAGAGCGACACGAAAACTCGCTATTAATAAGAGCCTAACCTAAAAATCGAAGCATTTGTATACTATGTGACAATAATCAGTCAGTACAAGTAGATGGTTTTAAATCAAAAGTTCTATGCCGTTAAGATGGTAAAATTGCTTCTGCTTCTTCTAAGAAACAAAAAATATCACATGCAGTACAAAATGTATTTTCGTAGGCACATTTTTTGACCCATAGACACCCCCGTAACCTCAAAAAAATTCAAACGTAACTTTATTGCCAAATCTTGGGTCTTTTATCGGGAATTTTTTTAATTGTACGAAATACGAAAAATTCAAATTATTAGAGACGTTCAGAATACACAACTGTTAAAGCTCAGACAATAACCCTGATGGAGTTAATGGGCTAACGAGAAGTTCCAGCAATATTTTTGTTAATTTATAATGTACCAGGAGGCTGCTCCACATTACTGCAGAACAATTAGAACTGTGAAATGACGAGAAACGAGTACACCAAAAGAGAGATAAGAGAGCACCACAACCTAACAGAAAGCGAGAAGTTTCTGCGCAATAAGAAATAGGAGTGGTGTGTCATACATTGAAAAGGTTACAGACAGAATTGGTAGGGAAATGAAAAAAGAAGTCTAAAAAGTTGATCCATAAAGAAGAAAACAGAGCCTAAGATGCCCAAAACATCCACGGGGCAGACTCAGTTCTGTCGGTGTATACACAATGAAACAAAAGATCAATTAACACAAGAACAAGTACAAAGAACACAAGAGAAACTGTCGACTGGACCAGATGGACACATTAGCCGTAGCACAAACACACTTTTATAGTGTTTGTGTACCTCTATGGCTTCCCTGTGAAGATATGGTTTCCAGATGTTACTACCAGAGTTGACACCTAAGAAAATAACATACAATGACCACAAATATTTGCTACCAATACAGTCCTATAGTATTCTGAATTGTCTGAGATGAGACGAATAGAAAAACAAATTCAACGTCGGAACAGTATTTACAACTGAAAATAGCTTATGGTCAAAAGTTAGACACAAAATCCATAAATATTGTAAAAAGTCTAGCATGCTCTTGCGGAAACATACTTGTGGGCACTTGAGTGCATTTTACTATTTCAAGACCATCACCAACATACAGTTAGATGCAGTACTTATGACTGCTACAAGAATAAGATCATGTTAACATTAGAAATGTTTAAAAATGAGATCAAAATATTTTCAACCGAGAATATTTAATTGAAATATTGAGGTCTTTCCTATTGAACAGATGTAATATTTTATTAAAATCTTCACGTATTTCTGAATGTCGGATGAACTATCTAAAATAAATTAAAGAATAAAGAGAATGTACCGCGTAGTGGTATCTTTGAATAAAACTTGGTACGTGACCCACTATATCGTAAAGAACGGATGGTGCGATAATAGCAATAATAATTAGAAGTACCGTACCTTTTGCAAAGGGACGAGTGATAATTTTTCATACTGGGACTGAAATATGATGGGTGAAAATAGCTCGATTTTTGTCGACGACAGACATAAAACAATGCAGTGTTGATTATCACTATAACATCTCAGTAAATGTTTTTAAAAACTGATTAAAAAATCAGCTAATTCAAAACCAACCAGAAAAAGCTGTTATTGTTATGGAGAACGCGCTGTACCACTCAGGTACTTCATAGAGGGTACAAGAAATTAAGGACTTTCTCAGAAAAACAAGATATGTATTTCCAAGAGAATTACAAAAAAATACTGTCATTTTTAATCCGGTCGAAATGATTTGGTCCATATTTGAAAACGAAATACTGCACCAAATTTTGTAATGGCACGGTGGATTTAATAAAATAAATGTAACAAGGTGAAAAGTAGGAGTTTGTATCAGTGTGTGCAACATGTTTGCAAGGAAGAAATTTTTCTAGGGAACGTCTGGTTCCTGAATGAATAATTAATATAGGTGAATAAGAATCAGATTCATAATCAAGTGATTTACAACAAAAACCTTTTAAAATCTGTAGTTTCGTAGTATACGATATATTGTAGTGTGTATTGTACACTGTATTTACATTGTATGGCACTTATGTTTTATCGTTGTTGTTTACATCATTGTAACACGACACTTAAATAAAATGTTAAAATTGAAACATTGTATTAAACGTATCAATTAATAAAATTAGTTAACTAATCAAATAAGAATGTGACATTGGTTTGCATTTTATATATAAATGTTATATGCTAATTAGGTTAGGATTTACGAAGAATTCTTTTCGATCGACATTAAGGCGACATATTTAATCTATAGTCAATATTCAATTAGGAAGGCTATCCATTTTAAATTTGTTTAATGATAAGTATTTAGTAAATAGTTGCCTAATGATAGAAAGTCGAAAGGACAATTAAATAGATATCAGTGGTTAAGATATATATATCCGATGTAACCGTTAATTCAACACATATTATCCATTATTCTTTCGTTGAGCATAGACTATTGTCAATTTCCCTAAATCACAATATATTTATCACCCAATAAATACCTGTATAGAAAACTAGTAAGTGTTTCGAGTCGCACGAGAACCACAACATAAAATTATTCTTCTTCGATGTTTATTTCACTTTTCCGAATTAGTTCCATTCGAGGAGGACTTTCTTTATCTGTAAAATACTTCGATTTATTACGATTCGTGCCAGGCGGGATAACATTGATTGAAATTTCGATTTTCATAACATTTGCCGTGCAAGTGCGTTGTCACAGGCTTTGGAATATGTAGTTTTTCCATCTCTTATCACGTAAAGTCTAACCACCCTCAATGGCAGGCGGGAGAAAATGGTTCCAAAAAATATACCACCTTAAAATAATAATGCCAATTTTATCTGGGTGATGCGTTTTTATTGTCACATAGTGTCTTCTCTCTGCAAAACTCGCATCCCTTCGCACCTATCTATTATCCAATGGCTGACAAGGTAATAGTTTACATAACTTCCTGGAAAATGTAGAGTTTATTTCGCATAACTAGGACTAAAATTAAACAGGCACGATGATTATAAATCAACCCCGAGCGACTCCGCGTATCCTGATGGTGCGAACCAGAAATTTTCAGCTGTAGTTTCACGAGTGGAAGCGGCAATAAAGCATTGACCTTTGACCTCTGAGGAAATGCGGTACCGCGCTGGATATATTAGCGCGTTTCACAGGATGGCATTGGATCTTTCCGGAAGATGAATCCGGAACGAAAGGATAAAATGCGAAGGATAATTTGGGGAAATCCATCGGGAAAGTATATTGATTTCGTCTCTTCGTTTTTCTTTACAAATAAATTATAAGGTGGCAATTTCTGTACCAAACAATCATTAATGTGGACAAAAATAGTAATCTGAAAACCATTTACGGTGACATTACCAATTTTAGAGGTTAATTCATTTCGCGTTTTCTACTAGCGTTGGAGTCACGCATCCTCTGGACATTTGACTTTGGATCAACCTTTTTTCTAAGCCATTTATAATTTTTTGTGGAAGACGTACATATTTAGTCTTGCTTAAATTCAGGAAATATCAAATAAACTGTTATAGACTTAATTGTTTTATGTACACGTGGGTGAAGGAAGGAAATAACAGAAATACATTACGACGTCTAACGTAGTAACGATGGTTTCTGTTCAATACACACAAACAAATCGCTTTTAGTACAAAAATACGTTCCTAATTACGTGAATTATTGTTCTGGGTGAGTCCATTGGGGTGCGCCACTTTAGTTGACTAGTTTTACACCCAGAAGTCTTAACATTGGTAGAGACCGACTACGCCAGTTCAAAAGTTGAAACTGTTAATAGATTCTTGTGTTTAACATGGACGAAGAAAAGTAAGTCGTTTTTTTTATTTAACATTTAGCTTGTAGCCTTGTTTACTTTTAATTTTTACCCATCAGTCCATTCTTATTTTGTTACGCCACTGCCACAGCGATATCAATTTATATGAATTTTCCTGCTAGTACCCATACACAAGATAGAAAAAAAGCCATAATTATTTTCAGTCGATAAAACAAAATCAATATTTTATTATACTTGAAAAGTAAAAACACAAAACCTGCTTTATATTCAAAAATGTTATCGTCCACTTCTGCGGATACGTATTCAGATATTATACTTTATAATCAAACATCGAATTTTATTTAAATTTGTCAATCTCTGTATATGCTATTCCAACAAAAATATCTCCCATTAAATAAACATTTAAAAAAGATACCTACACCGTGGTTACATTGATTTAATTCACTGTACGCGTTTGTCAATAACGCATGCGTTAAATTGAGTAAATGGTATGTCTCCACACGCGAAACTCATCTTGAAATAAAATGGGAAGTTATATGGAACACATTTTGGTAAACTATAGGTGGATTTTTGTTATTTTTTTATTGCCAGTTTCGTGCGTGTACGACCTTTGGTTTTACCTAAGAAACTGGATAGTTTTTGAACTCAGCAGTGCACCGAAGCAGCATTTGAAAAAAGTTGAGTATGTACAAAAGCAGGTAAGTTTACATTCAAAAATTTGACAACGTACTTTAACTTCAGAATTTACATTAAACATGTTAGCAAAATAATTTTTAACGGTTTCTTTACACGTGTAATTTAGTGTCAGCTTGACAATTTCAAATAATCATCAATTTAACTTAAGCGACTTCGTAAATGACAATAACGTTGAATGTAGTAGGTCTGTAATTGAAATTGCCTTATTAAACTATTACTTTGAAAGTTAGTGACAATTCTATAAATAAAATGTTAAAAATACGAACAGTTCTTTTTTAATAAAGAACGGCTTTTTTAACAAACAGTCTCTAGATACTTGCATTAATTTTATTTCGTAAAATACGGAGATTTTTTTAACGAGTGAATTATTCTTAGTTTACACGACTTTTAAAAACTCTTAGGAAGATATTACTAAAGTCCAATGATCCTGATTGCATGAGAACAACCCCGAGTGTATTTGAACTTTAACTTAGGTACACATTACAGGCTAGAAATAAAAGTTCAAATATCCAGGTACGCACAAAAGATAATGCCAAATAAATGAGTTAATATGCTTTATCAACGAATATCTTAAAACCCTAGGATAAAATATTCGTTTTTGGAACCACTTCGGGACCTTTGAATTTGTGGCTTTTGATTTTTACATTTCAGTGATGCCACGCCCAATGTCAACCACTTCTTTGTAGTTCGTCGAAAACTGTAACTGCCTTTATAATCAGATTTTTAAAATTTCTTACGGCTCGACTTTTACAATTTAAATAGGGATTTTTAACTGCGTTGCCAACGTTGGGATGTTGTTCATTTCAGTACTTTCAGTACTTGCGCTATAAGTATGGCGATAAAAGTATAGTATTTTGTTTTATCATTACAAGTAAGTACATTTGTCCCAAAAATATTAATGTAACATCGCCACGTATCTCAATTGGATCTAATAATGGAAAAGAATTGTAGTTTCCAGTTTAGTCGAGTTCGGTACAAAATGTGTCATTTACGTCACTTGCGAATTATTAACCACTTAATACTAATTAACATAGATATTTTTATCAGTTTTTTATAAATAATCAATTTTTATTGAATACATATAAAACTTACCGGCATGACACAAAAACGAATAGATAACTCGCTACATCGTCCATAGTAATTTAAATACGTATTTTAATAAGACCAATTGTAGAGTGTTTAATCTAACAGTGTTTTAATCCATTCCTGTTTTGGTTCTTCATTCGGTAGTCCTACATTTTTGAACAGCTGCAAAAAGCTTTTACGTTCTTATATAGCCAAAAATTATTTCTACAAATTACAATAAGTATTATTACATCTACTACAATTTTTATTGAAAACACTGAAGTTTTGAACAATGCCAAAATAATTTATTACCGAATTTTTCCATTTAGTCTAATTACTGCCATGATTTTATGGTACCTTTATTTCATCTAATGTTTATGTCAAACTAAAATGAACGATTTCCTGACTAATTTTAAATGTCTGTGAAATGAAAAATGAATGAAATAAAATGAAATGAAATGGATGAAATGAATTTGTGAAAACCGAAAACTGTGTTTTTTTAATTGATTAGATTTCAAAGAGGAAGTATTTTATATTTTGTGCAACTTAAAACAGAATTATTAGCATAGTATAATTTTCTCCGTGATCTGATAGCAGTACCAAAATAGATTTTTCAAAACGGTCTTCCAGAGTGTTCGATCGATAAGTGCTATATTTAAACGTTGAATCCCTTCTTTTCAACATGGTTTATTATCCTTTAATTTGTCAGTCACTTGCGATATTTTTAGCATTTTAACGAAGCATTGAAAAACTATCAAATTTTGGATCTGTAACATCGACATTTAATTTTAGAATATACTTCTTAGAGGTTCATTTATGGGTTCAATGGTAAAGACATCGCAAAACCATAATCAAATATCCATACACATTGTATTTATAATAATATCACGTGAACGGTAGTGGTATAAGTAAAAATCTTATTGAGAAAACGTATACAAAGCGCTTGCTCTAAACAACTGAAGAGTTATTTGAAAGTGACACACAAAAACATTTATAGTATATTGTTCTTGAGTGAAATTAAGCTACTTCACTGCCCTTTACATTTTTGAAAATCGACAATTCGCAAGTACTTCTATTTTCTATAAAATCTGTTTGACAGTTGGTATTAAACATTGTAAATCATTATATCATCAGTTACACAACAAGATTTCCTGTTCAAATTCTGTTTATTGCTTGTGGACTAGCTTGGAAAGTGAATTACTCGTAATAAAACCTAAAAAATATTTCGAACTTCCAAACAAATGGAAATCGGATTATAACTTTTTGCTTTTTCCTGCCTTCCACTCGTATAAAGTAAGTACGATCTGGGTGTTGGTCCTCTCATCTGTATGCAATTAAATAATGACTTTTAACCTAATTTTATCAGTACATATAAATTCTTTGGTAAACGCTTAGTAAGAGAAGTTTTTTTTTGATTAATTTGTAATTTTTCTGCCTCGTTTCACATAGTAAAAACAAACAAGTAATTTGTTGTTTGTGGGTCAAGATAAACACCAAAATTCCGAAAAAAAATTCGGAAAATATAAACTCACAGGAGAATGACGCCTGAAAGGGGTTTAAAAATTTCGCGGAAAAAACCGTGTAAAATATTACAAAAGAACAATTCAGAATGTTTGCCGAGCTTTTACGCTTATAATTTAAGCTACAACGAAAGACAGCATTTCCCAAATGAATTAAAGAATAAGAAGAAATATACTGATTGAAGCTATCGTTACATTGTTTCATCAGATGCACAAATATATTCAGACTAAGAGCGGTTCCAATCAACTACACCTTTATTCCATTAAAATATAAAGCTATTATTATGTCCGACTATAAAAGTTTTGCGCAGTAAAATAACACACTAAAATATATATAAGTACAATGGTGATGACGAATTCGCGTGCAGAAATCATTAAATATAAATAAATTCACGTCAATACAATGCTAATTATATATTCATTATACATTTATGTAATGCTTTCGTACGTTCGTAATAGCCTAAAATGATTCAGTTTAAAGTCATCAGCTAATTATGAAATTTAAGAAATATAAAGTCAAGTTCACTTCAAGGAGTCATGTCAGAAAAATTAATCCAAGGGCAAATGAAGGTAATTGGGTAATCAGAGTAAACTTACTTTAATGAAATAACTAATGCAACTAGAGGTGATCTGAGCTACCGTCCTTGTTGGAAACATTTACAGAGAAGATAAAACTTTTGAAGTTACTATCAAATTAACAATGACGACTCGTTATTGGATGAATTCGAAACCTATTCAAAGTAGGCACTTGAAAAATAAATGAACATGAATGTAAGATAATTTTTAAACAATTCACTAAAGGCAAACTTAAAACATACATTAAAAATATATGTAAGATCATCCGAGCACTACTCTTAATAAGCGTGCGTCTATAAATTTCTCACAACTCCCTTAATTTCTTAAAAACTCAATCTATCGACACTTCTTAATGTGAAGTGCCTTCGGATGGAATGTGCCCTCGAGATTGTTAAGATGCCCACGTGTTCCTTTCCTGGGAAGAATCGTACATGAATTCAGCGATACAGTTCACTTGATTTGATTTTAAGTAATAGTTAAAATGATGAACTAGAATCAAACCTTCACATAAGATCTTCAGAAAATTTCCCATGAAGTCGCGCACACTAAATTTGGACAAATTTCCATGTTTAAATATACATTTCAATTACAACTATTTATTAACTTACTATTTATATGTACTTTCACGATTGATTTGGGTATTCTCCTCCCTTATTCAAACAAATAAGAAATTAAAAAGATTTTGGTATAGTTTCAACATTGAAGTTGCCTGACAACATGTGACGCCATATCTGCACCTATGAAAGTTTAGATTTAGAAAACTATTAGTATAAATTAGCGCAATTTTATCAAAATTGAGGATGTGTTAATGTCAATTTGATAATGACTTGTAAATAGCGATCAATGTCTGTTAGCCCTTTGAAACTACACCACAATCTTTAATGCTCCATCAGTTTTAGTAAAGGCGGAGAACGCTAAAATCAATCATGGAAGTACAAAATAGGCCTCCTCAACATAAATTTCTTCATTACTATTCAGATGGTTTTAATTTTATTGTTTATTTAAATTTATTGTCAGGCTAATACGAAGTAAGAAGCTAAGCGTTTCCTATTCTGGCTTTTATGGTTACAAATTTTAATTCTCTGCTTTATTGACAAGTACTTGTATATGAAATTGTTTCTTATACAAGACTATTTGAGTGTATGTAAAAGTAATACGTAAAGTAGAAGTTAAAACCCTTTTACACCTGTTATTTATTTTAAGTAAACCTCAAATATTTTGGTTATCAATTATGTATTCAGAAATAGATTCTAAATGTGCACCTCATTTGGAGTTACTGAAATGGACGAGTATTACATCGACTAAATCAAACAAATGAACACCTAAATTGTCATCCTAAACATTCGCCAAAATTCAATGTACGATTTTTTCCACGAACAATATGAGGGACTGATAGGGACGACGGGAATTAAAAATAAATTACCCTTTTTACAATCTGATGAATAGTGTAACGTATAGAGTGGAAATTAAATGGTTGCACAATACACGACATGCACTGCTATTAGCGCTTCCGGATGTTTCTCTTACGGTACAGAAACTGTTTTGAACTTCAATTAAAATGTGCATACGTCATTTGGAGTTATTGAAATCGACGAGCAATATTTTATTGCTGTTATTACTTTTAATTTTTAGCATTTTTTAATTCACATCCACTAAATCTAATAAATGAACATCTAAATTATCAACCCAAACATTTTCAAAATTCAAATTACGATTTTCCTCACGAACGACGTGAATGACTGACAGGGACGATGGGAATTAAAAATAAATTATCCGTTTTAAATTCCGATGAATAGTGTGATGCACACAGTGGAAATTTAATTGATTGCATAATATACGCTATGCACTGCTATTAGCGCTTCCGGATATTTCCCTTACGGTACAAACTTTACGTTTGAATACTGAAACTTATGATAATGTTGAACCGCTCTTAATGTTTTAGCTTAATTCAATGGAATATTGAATTTGATTGGATTTTTTAATTAAATCTGAATCTGGCGACTATTTTTATCACTTCTAATATACATAAAATCCTAATTACTTCAAATTTACCGAGTCTCCATTTCCTAGAAATTACCGTTTGCTATTTTGAGATTTTTTTATGGTGAGATAGTTATTAATTGCCTGAGAAGTTCGAGGTGATTCACCTCATACGCTTTTTATTCGACAAAAATCACTTCACTTGATATCAGCCTCTGTGATGATGTAGTTTTCACATTTATAACAACAACAATTCTAGATTCTCAATTGGAATAAAAATGGTCGGAAGACGAAAATGTGTACCTCGCGTCCGGGGTGGCAAAGAATGTCGTTCAGAAAACCGCTGTACCAAAGGGAATTTCAACAAATCGAAGTTAATCTCGTGGATATCATCAGTGTAGACACAGCAAAGAAGGTATACTAAACACATCGGTCAATTTAATTTCAGAACGACCAACAATATTCTATTTCAGACCGTCAAAGTGGAACCATTGGTAACCATGGGCCAACTCACCGGCACCTTGAACCCCATGGGCTGGACTATTCCGGTCTTGCCAGAGTTAGACGATCTGACGGTCGGGGGTCTGATCATGGGCACCGGGATCGAATCCTCTTCGCACATCTACGGCTTATTCCAACACATTTGCGTGTCGTTCGAATTGGTCCTCTGCGATGGCAACGTAATCACTTGCTCCCCAGTCGAGAACTCGAATCTCTATTACGCGGTACCGTGGTCGTACGGGACTTTAGGAATATTAACAGCCGCCGAAATCAAGATAATACCTGCTAGGAAATACGTGAGGTTGCATTACGAGCCGGTGGAAGGTTTGGCGAAAATAGCCAGGAGATTCGAGGATGCTAGTAGGGACAGGAGCAATGAGTTCGTAGAAGGGTTGATGTACAGTGAGAATGAAGCTGTCATAATGACAGGTACACAAACAGATATACCTGAACGAGGAAAGGTAAGTCGGTAATGTTACAAGAGCTGGATTTAGGGTTCGTTGGTGAAATTGACTCTTATGCTTTCGTTAAGAATGCTCATACTTTCCGAACGACTTAATCGATTCCAATGACGTATGTATGGATTTAGGAAAGTATCCAAAGTATGCCAGGCACGTCATACTAAATGACATGTGATTAAACGAAAACGGTGTAGAAGTAGAGAATATCTTCGAAGGTTCAATTTGCAATATCATCGGAGCTCTTGGCACTTCGTTTGGCTGTTGTTTAGTTCTCAGCGTGAACACTGGTAACGAGTGAATGAAATCGCAGTGTGAGAGGAGTGAGACTTGAAACGCTAAAACAAAGCTAGGGTAAGCTTAAATATTGCTCTCTTGGTTATAACTTAGTAAGACCAAGTGAATAATTTGTTTTCTATGATTCGGGAGAATATATCGGATTTCTTCAAGGAAACAGAAAATAACACTACAACCATGTTATTTGTAGTGACTAGCACGTTAACATATTAATGGGCTACCAGAAATATGTTAGGATCACTTTTCCCGCATGCTGGAACAATTGTAAGTCGCTGAAATGTTTAAAAATGGATACATGGAATAGAAATTAATAATCAAAACTTTCTGTTCTCCTTTCGATCCTATATATTTGATCATAAACAATTAAAACAAACATTTAAATACTTTAAAAAAACGTATTTAATTATTTATTTCATTTAAGAACTTTTGAAATAATGGTTTTACTGAAAAAAATTTAAATTTCAAATTGTAGACGACGCAATTCCCCAAAAAAATCTAATAACAAATTTTGCTTAGAGTGAAAATAAGCACGAAATGATTTGTTAATATAATGACAATATATGTAAAAGTTATTTTAGGAATAATGCAATTATCTCTTATTAATAGTTTAAAATTAGAAATGTAAATTGATATTTTATACAGTTTAATTAAATTTTGCCTAAGTTATAATAGATTTTGTTTAATAATAGATTGTAAACTTTTACTCTAAACAACTAATTTATTTACAACCGCCTAGTTAAAAAATTATGTTCATAACATTGTAATCACCAATCAGCATTTGAAATAAATAAGTTTAAGAATGTTACAATAAAAATTGCATATAACTCCATTATTTGTTAATAATAACAGCCTAATAATTAAAAAATGGTAAATAACGCTACCTTTTATCCTAAAATATATAAATGATAACAATTTCCAATATATTATTAATTATGGATTATTTAATGGGTAAAATTTTGTTTTTTTTTTCAATTATCTACTTTTAATTTTACATAGACTGAAGTATTTATAGCGCGCTTTTCTAAGGCACTGCTTTGTAATGTAATAAATAGACTGCCTACATATGTATCATATAAAACGTTATTCTATTTAATTTGTTATCTTCGTTATTTTCATTCTGAGCTAAATTTATCATCAGAGGTTTTTTGTAGGGAATTGCGTCCTCTCCAAATTTTGATATAACATTTTTTTCGTAAAATATTATTGCAAAATAAAAAATTTTATAATTAATTATATAGGATCGGGTTGTGAACAGAAAGCTTTCATTATTAATAGAGATAGCACCAAGTACTATCTTTCAAAATTTCAGCGACTTACAATTTTTCAAGAAGATACTAAGTCTGAGGTGACAAGAAACTGACACCACTCGATCTTAGTAATCATCAATTCACGTCTGACGATGGATAAACATTAAATCACTTTATTAATGACTCAAAATGGAAGAATTACGTGGGAACTACATTAGTAACTGAGAATGAAACCTGGCTAACGCGTAGCAAGATTTTTCCTGAAAAGGAGGAATTTACATGCGCCATTCCAGAACAAATGGTCAAGCCATCAGATCCTACCTCGCTCACTTAATGTAGCATTCACATGCATAATATGTGGAGCAGGAAATGAAAATATGGAGCACTTAATAAGCAGCTGCAAGGTGCTAGGAATATATATTATTATATTGTATACCTCAAAGGAATATACAGATATAATGACGTAGCAAAAATAATTCGTAATAAGTCGTAAACGTTAAACATGAAGCGGTAATCATATTTACGTGTCGTCTTTAGCTATTAAAACTTACCGGGGGGAGCAATAATAATATTAATATTAATAAGAACAACAATTATAACAACTAATATAATAATTTCCGCATATTAAAGTGATTAAATGTATCTTACCTCAGTTTCATATTCATTGTGTACTGATAAACATTCGTCTCTTAGATTTCTCCTGCAGGAGAAAATTAGCATGGTAATTAAATATACTGTCGCTGTAACTGTAACTATACAGATTGTTTTAAAATACAGTTATACAACTAAGTATCTCTAGATTAAATTAAATTATTTCTACGAGCAATTCGTAAAAGAACAGGTTATTTGAAACGAAATAAAACAGTCAACAAAACTTGAGTTTAATTTTACTGTCAACATTTCAATTTAACGAAAAAATTTGCCTTCAAATAAGGTCCCACCAGCCAAAATGGAATTAAAACTAATGGGCATTAAAGGACTCCTGCGTGCCATTAGACTAAAGACCCCGATTGAAATCTTTACTAGGGTTGTTGGCCGGTGGGTATTTAGAAAGCGATCGACAATTACTACTGCATACTACTATCATAAATTTTGGGCTTTCTTGGGATTTCGGAGGGTTATATCGGTCGAAATGTTCCGAATTGTCGAATTAGCTAAGAACTGATCATATTTGAGCACCTGTGCAATGGAAAGACATGTTTAAATAAAGGTTTGAAAATATCTGTTCACAAGAATTGTTATAGACAACACAAAAAGAAAGAAAAATGGTATTAAAAACTATGTAATTGTCACTATAATATTTTATTATTTTTTCTGGAATTGTCATAGTTCATTGAGATCATATCAAAATTTTTTATAAAGTGGTCAAAATTGGGAAGCAGATAGTGTAAGTCAATTTATGACGCTAAATAAAAGTGCAGTTGAAATATCTCCACTTGTTTACTGTCTGGGTAGTAATTTCCTCACATAATGTTATTGGAAATTCATTATTTATATCGTAGTACAAACTGTTTGTTACCGCAATTCCAGTATGAAATCTGATCAACGTAAAATCCACGAAGAATGCTAAAAATGTTTCCCTTTAGAACATTACAGTCACAGTTATATTTATGGTATTGGTGCTGTCTATTTTTCCCCGAGAAAGCATACAGAATAAAATATTTCGTATATTCTGAAATAAATTAAACATCTTGAAAACACACGCTGTTATCCATTGAAAATCTATCGCACGAGTCTAAACTTGTCCCTACGTGGACCACCTGACGCCCCAAAACTGAAAGAGTGATTGCTTTTAAAATTTCAGATAAACTCAATCGGCAGATGGTATAAACCGTGGTTTTTCCTTCACGCTAAAAAGGTACTTCGGGATAAAACGCCAAGAACCGAATACATTCCTCTGAGAGACTATTATCACCGACACACGAGGTCTATATTTTGGGAAATACAGGTAAATATTTTGTTAGAGATTATACTATCTACCTGCTCTTGAAAAGCTTCCGGTGAATTGTATACGGAGAGGCTGAGGAAAAATCTTACTTGCAGGACATAATTCCCTTCGGTAATAATCTTCTGTTTAGAATTTTATTCGGTTGGCTGGTGCCGCCAAAGGTGTCCCTGTTGAAATTAACTCAAACAAGGGCTATTAAGAAGCTCTACGAGAACAATCACGTCATACAAGACATGCTGGTACCGATAAGGACGTTAGAGAAAAGCATAACGGTTATGACTGATATAGTAAATATTTTTCCTATATGGTTGTGCCCGTTTATGCTGCCGCCCAATCCGGGAATGGTGCACCCAAAAATGATGAATTCAAGCGAGTTGTATGTAGATATTGGGCTGTATGGTATACCCGGAGTTAAAAACTTCCATCCAAGGGAAAGCACAAGAAGAATAGAGCAATTTGTGGCCGATGTTAATGGGTAAGTAATGGCATGAAATGACAGTTCGTTAAGATGCTTATAAAAATAGTTCTCGACCTAAAAAACAACGCAGATATTGTTAAAAGCACTTTGTGCCCGTTAAATATGAAGTAATATATAAAAATGTTCACACGCTATTTATTTGTTATAATGAATATAATTACAGTGTTATAGAAGGCAGCGGTGTCGATTGTGATAATTTGTGTTCAAAACTGTTTTAGCAAGTTGTTATTAGCGCTGATGCATTTACTCTAAAATGCAAATAATCCCCATAAAAATTAATGATACTAAAAAATTATTTCAGAAGTCCAATGAACTATTATTAAATTTCGAAATATTTTAATATTAATGCCCGATCCTATGTAATGTGTATGAAAGCGGAATATTAAATTATTTCTTATTGTTAACAGGTTCCAAATGTTGTATGCGGATACTTACATGACTAGAGAAGAATTCAGACGGATGTTCGACCATTCATTGTATGATGAACTGAGGAAGAAGATGAAATGTCACGAGGCTTTTCCAGAAGTTTACGAGAAAATATGCAGAGCAGCCAGGGATTGAACCGTACTCAAGCACACTAATTAATTTTTATTATTGTAAATGAAATAAGCACTGCATAACAACAATAACAGCGTTTGAATGTATTAACCTCAAGGCATGCCGCAACTATTATAAGGTTTTTAAACCTACTCCGCATTTCTAATTAGTTGTGTGCATCAGTGACTTGCTAAAGAAACAATTACCAGTTTATTTCTCGTACTTCCACGATTCACAAACAACAATAGAAAAACCCAGAGGAACTTCTCCGATTGTTGCTTTTTATTTCTTTTCACTAAGAGCAATGGCTAGTGGCCATGACTTATTCGAACACCTCAGACAATACACCTCAAAAATTAAAAAAAATGCTCGTAAAAACCTCAGAATACTTCACCGCGACGAAACCAATTCAGAATGAATCCGATTTATTCGAGGAAATTATACTTTAAAAAAATTACTTAAACGTGGAATGTTAATATTTGTGGCTATGCGCGAGGTAGATGTTTTATTTACCCATAGGCTTCCTTCACTTTTTTTCATTCAGTTTGGAACTTTTCAGACACCTATCAGAGTCAATATAAATGGTCTTTAATGTACACATTTATTATTAATACGTAATACTTCAAAATATTTATGCAGCACAGTTATGTGGACTTTATATCATGATTCGGGATGTAACTTTCTACAATATTTAATGGCATAACTTGGATTTTGGGGAAGATTTTGCGTAGGACTGGTAATTTGCCATTTTACTATATTTGTGTTAAACTCAAAATACAAATGCATTTAAATCGTTAATATGAAAAAGGTTTATTATCAGTTATTATCAAAAGCTCAATGTACTGTTAATGATATTTTAATATTCAAATTAAACGAAAAATATTTGTCACTTACAAATTCAAATAGAAAAATATTTATATTGAAGAAAATGCATCGGTAATCGTAGCAGTTAATTCTGTAGATTTCTGAAGTTTTCACTGCGTAAAGGAGAATTAACCCGTATTAGTAAAGTCGTTCACAGAGAAAATCTAATCAAACACTTCATTACTTCCCAAATGTTTACATACGTTGCGTCAAAACGATACAAGATCAACGATATTGTACAAAATTAGTAGTGTCCATACTTCTACTTCTCATAATTAGTGTGCTCTACGATTTAGTACGCTCTTTCATATTTGATATTCGGTAGGTGTTGTTGTGAAAGTGAGCTGAATATTTTATAAAGAATACATTTGTAATATGCCGTCAAGGTTTCACCCAAAAATATTTCTTTGTGCTCCTCTTATAATATTCTGAGTTTTTAATTTAACATGAACTATTACTAAAGGTAGCAGAAAATTTGAATGGAAACGAAATATACGCATATTCTTGAATCCCGTTGATCAAGGTAAGACCAATTTTTCCTTTAGCTATAGCTGTAAAACGTTAGAATTTTAACTTAGCAAAGTCCACTTTCGTTATCCATTGAACAGTAGTTGTAAGTGTAGTTTAATGGTGGTAAGAGAAGTGGTTGCTTCTACTGATATCTTTAGAGTAGAAAAATGAGTTGACCTGCTTTATACTCTCATGTCCATCTGAAAAGTGTCTATTACAGTGCACTAAGTCCTACGTCATTTAATTTAGTGAGTTAGGTCGATGTGTCGCCCAAGATCGTGGATCTTTGGGGGGCACATCGAAAATTTGGCAATTCCTTCCTTCCCAAGAACTTCCAGACATTACTTAGAAGTAATGAAGATTATCTACGCATGAGGACTCCACCACCATTAAAGCCATGATTATGTTTTAAGAAATATATATCTAACGATTAAGGGACTGTTGTGTTCAAAAAGTACGATGTATATTTCTGGATCTTGTTGGTGAAGGTAAAAAACCTCTCGTTTCATAGTTTTGAAAAGAGGTGTAAGTGCCAAATTTTAATTTGCCAGTTTTATGTTTTTACTTTTATTCTACAATATCTACTTTTTCTATATGCCATTAAACTTTCGAGATTAAACATCACGTAAATAATAATAAAATGTTTGTAATATTTAATTATCCTTTTTATGACTGGTGTTCCAAATGACCGCCTTTGCTATTTATAAACGCTTAACACATACAAATGTACATTCGCGAATTCTTTAGACAATATTGGTTTAAATAATGGTTAAATAAGTATCGATGATCTGTTTCAGATATAGTATCTCGGTCAACATATGGACAAGTCCTTTTAAAAATTAGCCCATAAAACAAACATAAAGAAAGTTATTTTTCTTTCATCAATACAACATTTTTACCTATGCAAACGTATTCAGCTTACTTTCTACCACTTCGACTTTTGCAGCCATAAGCACCATTAGTATTCGCCACAAATAGGAGTCTTCAATCTAAAATGTACTAGAACAGTCGTACAATAGTCGCACTTGTCACTTGTTATATTTATCACGAAAAATAACGTCGTCTCGAATTTCGGCTTCAAATCGGAATGTAGTGGATAAATACATATTACTTATCCACTCTCTTTCTTTATCTAAGAGCCGGTTTAATAATGCTCATCCTAACGGGAGGTTATATGGGTATAGTTCTTATTTCTGCAAATCTTTTGACACCGAGTTTACCTAATTTTCATTACTTTCTAGAACGTTTTACAGAGATATTTTGTTCTTTCTACTATTTCGATACATCGAATACCTTGGTGATTTTGAACATTGCAATTTTCATTATTTCTCAGCCCATGTCTTTAACATCTATCTAATGTAAAACTTGTTTAAAATTGAAAACCTGATGTAAAATCCCATATTTGTACTCTTGCAAATGCAAGAAAATGATAAAAAATTAAATCAGGAAATAGTTATGTAGTTATATAAAAGTATAAAACTGCCCAAAGAAATAAAATATTAGTAATGTACACTATTACCAAAGAGAAATAAGCTTTTTGTGGTTAATTCCAATTACCTTATATCATTGTCATTTTAAATGTAATTATAACGTATGATCTCATTCCTCATGCTGGGTGCTAGGGGGTGTCTCACCCTACAGTAATTCTTTCTTTCGCTTTACCGCCCGGTTAATGGTACAGCGTTTATCGATTTCATCATCAGAAGCATCAGAATCTCCAAGGAAATCAATCTGACAAATTTGTGACTAGCATTCATTGGCGGCAGCAATGCTTTTACACTGTGGTGAATTTGTCATTAAAACTTTAAAACTGAAAACAAATTGTGTGTATATATTATCATTCGCAAAATCTTTAAATTAATTATTTTTTTTTATTTCGACGCCCCACTGGTGGCCTTTTTTCAATAGAAATAAACCACTAAATGAAATCAATTAAATGTTTGCAACACACCATATAACCAGGAACTGACATCTGTTCAATCTTTGTAACACTCCAAATTGATGAATTTTACAATTTTGAATGCACCAAAGATATGGTCATCACCGAGAACACACTAAAATATCGTTTTCAAAGCAATGTACGTTTCTAAACAATAAAAACGATACATGGAGTGTAAAAGCTGTGACTAAATCCCGAATCGTGAGGTTCCTTCTTCTTTTCCTCCTTGACCAGAAGTACAAGAGAAGTGACCACAAGGACGACTCTATTATAGTGATGCTGCTTTTTCCTGCTTCTCTCCACCTATTACTATTCACTGTATTGCAGGCAGCTTGTCCGATACTTGTTTTAGTGCATTCTTTTATTTGGTCGGATCCGACCAAATCCGCATAAATAATTAAAATACACACAACGACGTACAATAAATAAATCACACTTTCCCACTTTAAGGAAGTTGAGGAAAAATCCTACAAATCCTATTATTGATGCCAAAGCCGAATGTTATCGAGCAAAATCGACAGTTTTGGATAAAAACGCAGTGTCACGTATAGAATGAACTGTACGAAATCCACAAGAACATTTAAAATGTATGGAGAAAATTCAACTGGAAATTGATTTATTAAAAAAATATTTCGTTTGTGTTTAATTTCACTACGAAAACCTAATAAAACATGGAAAAGTCTAGTAGAACTATTAATACTTAGCGCCATACACACAATACCAATCGTCGATCTTACCACATGACATATGTAGGCATTTTTAATTATTTACAATTGTACAAAATGTTACTGAATCAATCATTCCATTTCCATCAACACCCAATGGAAAAATATTATGGTTACTCTCACCATCGTTTTCGATGATGGTTCAGTTTGTTGGGATATCCTCATTCATAAGTTATGCAACATCGTAACTACGTCACCTGTATCAACTGTAACCATAGTAACGTTCACTGCAGTATCGAGATGCATCCGTATCCCTTGGAAATCCACGCTTCTACAGACACCGTATTACTTTTCAATAACGTTTCTGGTGCAGATCTGTGCTGCATTGTAAATCATTTCAGTAGAGTTTCAGAGTCGTAGGCTGCTGTAGTGATGTAAACAAATATGATCCTGGCCATCCATCAATAATACCGCCAATATTTCTCGAGTCTGAAATATTTGTGCATCTTCGCCTTCATGTGTACCTGATTAGCGTACAATCAATCGCTTCTAATACCCTGGGAATCCTCGTATTGTCATAAAATTCATCGGCAACTACTGCCATTTCGTTATTAGTCCTAGGCATCTTAATGAATCTTTTCGATGATCCTGCTATTATTATTACAATAGTTCATTTTCTAATGACGAGGATTAATTGGTATCTAACCTATAGCAATATTTGTTTCTTGTCTCTCAAACTTTTCAATTTAATTTAATGGACTGATGAACATCACCCCTTTTCTTATGTTGACTGGCGCATGTCACATCAAATTAATTCCGGAATTAAAAGACAATCGGTCGAAATTCGCAATAAGACTTAATAGCGGAATTAACTGCACAAATAATCCATTTTTATAGTTAAATCCTGTTAAAAATTGATCCTCTAATTAACATTATTATGAAACTGGGCCTAGGATTAATACCAACAATTCTTATTATGGACAAGCGTCTTACTCCCACTAGAATTATTAAAATGTAACTTTTTAACATTATATGAAGCCGAGCAAAAAATATTCTGTAAGAAATATGACGTCGTATTTACATCCGAGTATCGACAATACTGCTCTTTTCAAAAGTATTGGTTGGTATGAAAGTGCCTCAGTTATTGTGAAATGCTTGATATAAGTGAATAGACTTTTAATGGCAAAAATAATACTTTGATATGTTCATAAGACAATTCACAAATCTGAATAAAATATTATATGATCTTTAATAACTTAATGGTGCGGCTATATGTAAAAGTGATGATTTCTGTAATTTAAATTGCAGGCAAAGGAAAAATGAAATGATTTCCATGTACGGCTACTTTGCAAAAAGTTTCGCAACTTAATAACATCTCCTTTGGGATATCTTGTTTAAATAATGATAATTTTCTCACGGCTCTGTGAGTATGTGTCATACTCCAGATGTGTGAGCTATGCAAGTCGAAACTGGTCCAGGCTCCTTTTGGAGATAAGGAAAGTCCGTGGATTGTTGACTAGATTTTAAAATAAGAGACGATGGGAGGTATTTATGAAAGACAAACAAATTGTACACATTAATAAAGGAATAAGCTAGCCAATTTTTAGGGCGTTTAAGCCTGTTCGATACATTGCCGTTCATAAATTACCGTTCCACTCGTTTCTCTTTAGAGGAAATTTATGGCTTGGAATTTGAAGAATTCCATCTTATCGTTGCTTCCTTTTTAGCACGAAGAGGTAGAGCTTTGTTATCTGTAAGGTAGATTACATCACCGACCAGGAAGTTTAAATTACAGAGTGCATCAAACAAAACCGTGTTTTAATATTCTTTTCAAACTTTCAATACGTATCAGATTGTCATATTTGAATAGTTTTGCTTCCAGGTGCCCGTTGTAAATTTTCCAACTTCTATACCTGTCGTAATTTTCTTGGAATATGGACTGATTTGATTTTGGACCGTACTTTTTCAATTATTCAGGTGAGTAAAGCCCGTAGTAATCAGGATGACTAAGGTAGAATGGCACTTTTCCCTCGCACTAGTCACTCCCCTTAACCGTAACAGGGGCGGCATTAAAACTATTTACACCATAGTTCGCATGGGTTTATTATTGTCGTAAAGTGGAGTTAAATTTTTAATAATGTGACGAAAATCCTTGTAATATTATAAGTATTAAAGTATTTTTGGGAGCACAGAGCCGTATTCGCTACAAAAGATAATAATCGTCAAATGTTTATATACACGATTTGGATAATAGTCACTACACTAAGATTTCTTTTTATTATTTATGTTTCGTTAAATTTAAGAAGTTCATAAAATGTCACAACAAAACTAGGTTCAGTAAATCTTTATGTGAGAGAGTTGTGTGTTTCATTTAACTGCTAGGTATACTCAAGGCAACACCTACTAAAGTAAAATTAAATAGTGAGACGTTAGCATACTTCTAGAGCATCTCTATGATTACTCGCCATATCATATGGGACATACTTCACTGCTTGCATTTTTTAAACGAGTAAAACCTATTATACCCTTTCTCAAGCCCTTCGTTTTGAAGGCCAGAGGTCACTTTTTGGTCAGATTTGACATCATTTTAGTTTTTTTAAATTACTGGACAACTATGCATTTTTGTAAATATATATGTAGCGGGTTTTTGAGGGGAATTAACTAGGTAGTAACACGTTTTAACAAGTCCAAAAATGAGCGTTATTAAAAGTTTTTCAAATGAAATTTGACCGAGAAATAGTTTTTTGCATTTCATCACTTTTCATTGCATTTTATAAATTCGTCTTTTATACTTCATTATTCTTATACATTATGAAAAAATCTCAGAAAAAATTGTTTATTAACGTTATTCCAACAACAAAACTTTTTTAGAAATTTTAGAGAAAATTTTAGAGAAATTTTTTAGGGCTTTGTTGAATCTATAATTTTGTTATCATGAAATAGTAGATACTTGTATTAATACATTATTAAAAACAGAAGTGCTACATTTAAGGTAATAACGACTTATTGAAATCATTTAAGAACTATTCAACATCAAGCGCAATGTCATTTTCACCAACATTATCCTCATTTAAGTCCCCTCCAGATATTTCAGGATCACTTTCTTTTTTGCAATTTCTACTGTACGTGAATTTTTTCCTTTTATATCAAATGTATGATTGCGCACAAATGAATCGTGCGCTATATCATAAAAATAAAAATTTATTGCCGACATTTTCAATGTACATCTAAGCTCGGTGTGATTTTTATTTTAGATGTGAAAGCTGAGTGAAAATGCCATTAAAGTACCCTCTGATCACGAAAAAGAAATCGATGATAACTAACAATGGACCGCTGACACGGATGTTACATGAGTTGTAACAGATTTAGTGTGTAAGAGGGAATAATGACACCTATATCTTATTAACTTCGTTCTTGCAAAACTTTTTAGTTTCAGTTTTAGTTCAAGTTTATGAGTTACGCTATAAGGCGTTAAAAATTTGTATAAGCTTGAAAACAACGTGGTATTAATAAGTTTCATGAATTCCAAAATTAACTGAATTGAATGAACTATCAAGAAATAATTTTTTCGTCACTAAGAGAGATCTATCGATGAACCATCTTTCATGATTTAAAATTCCTAAACTTCAAAGCCGAGATAAGAGAATATAAGTTAAATTTTTCTTTGAGAAAATTAGAACAAATAATGTGGAATTATATCAAGAAAAGGTAAAAATTTTGCCATTTGGCATGAAAGGAGTTATTTAACAAAAACTTCGTGGGATAACTCATTTTTTGCATTATATTATTTGATATCAAAGTGAAATTTTATATCAATTGCTACCCTCCCCATGTGTAGGTGGATCATTGTATTTTTAACACCATCGAGTTCCCCCTTCTTCAACACATTGTTCTCATCTTTCCCACTACAAAAGTCGTAAAAACTCCCTTCTATCGCAAAAAGCACAGCTCGGTACTATATATATACATCGACATCGATGGCAGATCACACTTCGGCCAGTCCTGTCCTGGTCCGACATCAGTTCTTGTAGCCAACAGGCAGATACGCGTTTTCATTCATAACTCGCTGGTCGAATCTTCTGGTTCATTCTATTATATCAGTACGAGCAGAGTACCGAGAGTGTAGTACACTCAACACCTGCCGGTGCTGAGACGGGGCACCCATCCTGCCTCTTTTACCTGCATTCCAAAGGGCCCAAATAGGAGCTTTTGCGGCCCACTCAATAGCTGCACCCATTCTCGGTCTATTTTTTTTCTAATTAATTTTTTTTTTCGGTGGTTTTTTTTTGTGAATGATTCGCGGAGTTTCTGGTGACAATTTTCGGTGTCGACATATTTTGAAAACAACCATGAGGGGGGTCGCCGTTGGAATTCTTCTTGTCTTCAGCTTGCAATGTAAGCAATTATTTTTTATAATTTTTGGTATTAAAAATAGTTTAAATATTATTTTTATTGTTTATTGTTGTTAGTGAAAAATGTGTCTAAATTTATTATTGCGTTGAAAAAAATAATTCGAAAGATATAGTGTATTTGTGATACTATTTGTAGTCTTACCAATTGGAGCACATTATTTACCTAACAACAATTTTACCAAGATTTTTATAAGAAGGATGTACATGTTTAAATTACCGTAATTACGATTTTGGTAACTGTTTCACATGATTTCATATATTTTTAGACACTAAACGATAAAGTAAACTTCGCGCTTTTATTACTTAGCAACTTATAGACATCTTTTTTTTCTTTGCAATTATTTTAACAAAACTTTAATACCGATCATATAAATTCTGTATTTGATATTATATTTCTTTTTAATGGTTCATATACCAATTACGAGACTTTAAACGATATGTTCATTTATAGTTTCATAATTTACATGGATTTTACTTCAGAATAAGTAGTTGGAATTTTTCAAAAAAATCTCATATTTACCGGCAATCATTTTCATTAATTATTTTATTCCTAACAAATAATTTAACATGTATATAAACAGTAATAATAAATATGAGATGTTTATGAAAAATATTTAAATCATTTTGAGGAAACTTTAAATTGCATGAAAAATTCTTGCAATAATTCTATCAGAATTTTAATAGGAGGGATGTACATGTTTGAATTACCGTAATTACATACACTTTTGTTAAATAATTCAGACAATTTTATATATTTTTAAACCTTCAATGATAAGGAGGACTTTGCGCTTTTGTTACATTTAACAACGTAATGAATAATAACTTTTTCTTGCTTTACAATTATTTTAACAAAACTTTAGAACCCGACATAAATTCTGTAATTGATATTATACTTCTTTTTAATGTTTTATGTACTATTTTCAAAACTTTAAACGATATATTTATTTATGGTTTCGTAACTAGTAAATTAAAAATAATTTGATTTTACTCAGAATTAGCAGTTGTAATTTTTCGAATTTTCTCATATTTATCTGCGATTATTTTCTTTAGTTATTTTATTTCTAATGAACCATTTAACATATTTACAGTAATAAAATTATTGGAAACTTTTAATAAATATTTAACAAGTGTTGTCAATGTAATTGAAGAAATGTATTTGGAAGAAACCCTAAATTACCTAAAAAATCCTTTTAAGAAAAATTTAAAATCGAACCTCTTTTACTACACGAGAATTTGAAAAGTTTCATACCTCTCTGAAAGTTCGATCATTTTAAAAAACACTTGTCGATTCATGGTGCTTCATAAACAGCAATTATAATTTGAAATATTTTGTTATTTCTTCAGAATCAAAAGTGGAAATTTGTTGGCAGTCACTTAATTCTTGAAAATTTAAAAGGTATTTTCCTAGTTACGAATTGTAACATTTATCAGTCATGTAAACAGTAATAATTTAACGTATTAGCCAATACGATTGGGAGATGCTGTTAGAAGGGCTGAACACTATGAAAACTACTTTTATGAAAAATTGAAAAGTGGCCAGTCTTAGTAAAGAATACGTGAACAGATAGGTACAAAATTTAAACCTTTAGACACGTACGAGAGTATAGACATGTGCTGTTTCATTATTTTTTCACAAACGGAAACGTGATTCAGTTCTTCACACAAAGGTGTTCTGCGTACCGCGGTTTTACTTTCCTTATAATTGATTAATAAAAAGATAGATTTACCCTCGGACTTTTTAACGTCAAGTATTCAAAATCAAGTAACAAATATGTTGATTTCTGACGAATCAACAAATGGGTAACAAAATTAGTTTAACTTTTTTCTCTCGCTCGTGAATAGACTTGATGGGTTTGTTGTCATCTTGTGGTTTCCACATATTTAACCGATGAGTAATTATTCTTAGTCCTTTGATGTATTATTCATAAACTTTGGAAAAGAAAAGTATACAATAGAAATAGAAATAGTCGGTAGGTGTGTCACCACCCATCTGCAGCCCAGTTGAATTTGAGAATATTTATCACAGGTATAATAACGGCTTCACAACGGAAAAGAAATTTAAAGCAGATATTCACATTGTCGATATGTGTATGTGATTCCCTTTGAAACAACTTCCCCTGCACGTTTAGCTGAAAATTTTTTATACCAATAATTATAACTGGAATCAAAACTTGCAGATAAATAGACATTGTAGAGGTGATGGATCAACATAATTTCCTTCTAATTTTCTAATTCTAAACGTTTTTAATATTTTCAATTCACTCTACAAATGGGCGAATTCAAATTGCTCTTATTTAAATATATTGTCAAGAATACATTATATAGTAAAATGTACAATTGTATTTCTACTAGTCTGACCAATTTAAATAATGAAATATATATTATTATCAAAGAATTTATGTCGGACATCAATAAATTACACGATTTATATGAGAAACAGAGCAATTCAGACTTCAGATCAATCGTGATTTAATAAAAGTTATTTTTGACCAGCGTAATTAGAATCCGAGTGAAAAACGATTCTTCGTACCATTGCAATAGTTAGTCTTTCTTGGTATGACCGTGAAATTAATTTATTACTTACTAGTTGTGGTGAACTGATTTTGCGTTTGACCGCGACACGTGAATAATAATTTATTATCCACGTATTAAACATGTATCCTGAAAAATTCGTTTAATGAACTGAGTAATGTGTGAAATTACTATTACCTTTGCGCTGGGGCAATTAAATAATTAATAAAAGGGAAAGTATTCGTGGAATGGACGATTAATGCGCGTGGGATAAAATTTGGACAAGTTTATTGACCATCCTCATTAGTTTCTATAAACTCGTTTAATAATATACTCTCTGTTTCATGGTTACGTATGTTTTATGAGCTTTGTGAGTCATTGTACGTTTAAAATCATTAGGAATTCCAATTTTTCCCCCGATTAAATGAATAAACATTTGACTTGCTAAGGTGATGTTTGTTTTGCCCGTTGCCGGGGCATCCATTTCATTTATCCTAAAAGCGCTATCAAACGCCTCGGCACAGGTAAAGAATGTCCAATAAAGGTGTCTCGAACAATTTCTTGTAACAATGGCCCGTCTCCCAGACAATATGTAGATGGTATGTCAAGCCTTACCACCTCTACGGGCCAAGAACAATACCTGTCCATTCGAAAAAAAATATACATGAGTATAGTAAGTACGTGAATGTATTTTTAATATTCCTGGTACCATATTTTCAACACCAATAAGCATCCTTTTCGAAGAAAACGCATAGCGTTCTACTTGTAATGTGGTGGTATTAAGTGGCAGGAAGGAAGTTTGGTATACGTTTGTTTATTACCCACGTTTCCTTTATTTTGTTATTTTTAGGTACTGCGGACCATTAATGTATTTATTAGCGTCTACATGGGTAGTTCCTTTCGGCGAAAACGCATGCATAAGTTCTCTGAAAATAGCGTTCTATTCTAGTTGTCTGAAATTTCAAGTATTTTAAAAATACAAACGTCTGGCACCGAAATAGAAGTCTTCACTTCTCACCCTCGCGGCTCTTTAAAACCAATGAGATTGTCTCTTAAAGAATGCAATAGCCGCAAATAGATAAAAATCTTAGGAGTGTCATTATTTTAATTTAGATGACGGTTTTAGTGTATCACCTGGCTGAAAAAATATAATGGTCAGCCAGGTAATCCTAAGGAACACGTTAGACTAGGTCAATTATGTGTTTTTGTTATCCATAAAATTAAAGCGATCTTTTATAAAAACTTTACTGTATATGTACGTATATTAATTACAATTTACTTTGCACACAATCACTTCTGTATGGTACTTACAATAGTGCTCAAAAATTGTGGTACACGATGATTAATTCTTACTACATTGCATACCTTGAACGTCTTATTAATAACAAACTGTTTCGAAAATACAAATGGCCGGTTACATCTAAAATTATTGGTGTTCGCGTTGAATTTCTCTTTTGGGCACCGGCGCACTCGAGCAAAAAGTAAAGTCTTCCGCTTGGAATAATAACAATCCCAGAAATATAATTACAATTCCAATTAAAAACTTTGAGGTCACTCTAGGAAGAACAATACCAATAACGGCATTAGCAATTAAAAATAATGGAATCCACATTTAATTATCGATACTCTTTTGCATTCCGTCTAATAAACGCGAGAGTAAGTGAGATTAGAACGGATGTTTGCAGGTTTTGAATAAAATGAGCTGAGGGTATTTTCAAAAACATGAGTACGAGTTTCCTTATTCTTTTCGATGAATTGTATGGAGACACTAACGATATAGTGACGAACGACTTTTAAATTTACGTTACGCTTGCCATAAATAGGAAAGTTTTAGAACCAAAACCATGAACAATGGTTATTGACAAGTGTTGTGTGAAATTTTGTTAAAAAGAAATACTAATTTTCACTCATTTTACATGAGATGCATTCAAAGACGGTATCCATTTCCCGGAAAACCAGTTACCATTTTCAATAGTTTAAAATCAACATTCCCGTTTAAGTACGGCCCATTGCAGGTAGTTGTTTATCGCACGTTATATAGTTCACCGATAGATAAATGGTTCGTCTTTTTAAGTAGCTTTAAGGGACTTTCACAAGGGTTCATGGTTGGATTCCATTATCTGTTATACTAGTTCGTTCGTATTAGTAGTAGTAGTTCGTTATACATTCGTTCAACACGATTATGTACGCTGATATTGGGGATAATCTTAAAATCATATTACCAAAGTGTTCAGCCAAATTATCGGTAACATAACGACACGCATCGCTCACGACCTCTATCGTCATGTCGTATACTAACCGAGAGATTGAAACTGTTCGAGATAGAATAAAATGATACATTATATTGATATAAATTTCATTTAGAGAAAAAAATAAATGTTTCAGATTGAAGGATTAAGTGTGTAAACGGGAAAGAAAAATCAAGTTATAAAGAGAAACAAGATCAACAAGCAGAAAATCAACATATAACTAATTTCTTTAAAATAACGCAAAAACGTTATTTTAAAAATCATTTTTTATTCATTAATTATTTCTGGGTTATCTGGGTGTAATATTTCAAATCACTGAAGTGATTCAAATTTGAAACAAAAATTGTGCCCCTACAAAGTGACATAATGATTGAAGTGCGTATCACGACAAAGTGAGGGGGATTTTTGAATATTAATCCAATGTGAAATCAATAGGGTTTTTTAAAATTCAAATGAAGCTGTACCAAGCTCTGAACTTTATCGCAGTGTCTATATTTTGAAATATTCCCTTTATAAGTTCTGGAGAAGGTTGTCCAAGTTCTCAAAGTTGGTTATCATGGTCAAGAGAAAAGAGAGAATTTTCCATCCAAAAATAATTGGAAACACTTGGGGTTTTTCTCTTTTCTCTTTATAAGTTCGCTGATTTCGGTGTTGTGCTACGGCTTGCTCTATTCGGATCTACTATAGTACATTCAAATACCTACGTATCACATTTTAGCTACCAACTGAAACAAAATTTTGTGAATATCTACTATGAGACAGATCAAACAGAAAAGTGTGACCAAACTCTCTAGATATTCTAACTAATTGGAATACATGTACACTTGTACTAACTGTTGAACACTATTGGACCTACAAGTGGGTAATATATTTTTTAAAATTTTGATAGTTTTCGTTACATTTAACCTAAATATGTCTACGTTTACTGTTTGAAGTGTCTATTATGGAATAAACTTTTTGTTCTGCTAAATCACTCTTGATCAGTACTACTTTAGTTATAATCTGTAACAACGTTATTTTTAATTAAGTTCGATTATATTTTTTGTGCCTGCCGGTCTGTACGTTATCCGACCGGCCGAAAGGTAGAGGATTCGTAAATCCATTCGAGCACAGGAAGCCAACCTGTTATTGCTACAAAATTATAATCTCAAAGCGAGTCGGCACTTGTAAAAAGTGAAGCAAGGTAATGCCTCTCCACCGTGTATAATGAATATCTACCCAGAACGTCCAGTTCGGAGCTCCGGGCGATCGTCCAGGGGTATCTACCGTGCGGCTACCTTATCTTTACTACCTATAGAACCTATTTACTTTAATGGCGATCTTAAATTAGTCAGGTGCATCGGATTCTTATGGGCTACGGTCGCTAACAGGGTGGTACCGTCCGTGCTTCCCTCTAACGTGTAATTTTAAAATAGTACTGGAAAAAGTGAGCTATTAATGTAATTTATTAGTTGTTTAGAAGAGGTTGGGTTGAACCTCTTTTCAGACAAACGGAGATACGGTGATTTAGGAGATTACCGTGACTTTAATAGCTTTTGGTCCCTAGAGACGAAATTTCTTTAAAATTCCTCTAACATTATTTGAGGACCAAGAGGGTCAGTCAAGATAAGAGTAAAATCTAGACACCCTAATCGGAACTTTTAGTTTTGTGATTATATTTGCCTTCCCCAATGTGATAAACCTGTCAAAAGGTCACAATTCTTAATGATATGCTGGTATGTAGTGTGTGTAAAGCAACTGATAGACCAATTTCAGGTCTTGAGAAAAATGTGTCAGTTGTACACCAAATACGGACTTAAAGTCAATTACAATAAAAGCTACTCTGTGGGTAGATGTAGAAACGAAAGAGAACATATTTATACCTTCATCTTTAATGTGGGTTGTTTCAGGTAAAATTTTAGGTGTTTTTCGGTCGTCGTATTACATCACTCTCTATCATAAGAATCTTATCACCAAAATTAATTCCCTAAGGTCGAAGTTTTGATATCATCTTAAATAGTACACAATGGACATTTTATTTAGAATTGTTTGAAATTGATCACCGCATTATTGTTTATCACTACCTTTCAATCAAGAAAAGCTATAGAATATACAAAATACTTGTCAAAGATTTGCTTGTTATTGACCATTTTACTTCACATTTTACACGTTAATGCTACTAAATATCTAGTACAGCGGTTACTTTGAAAAACAATTCGATTTTTGTAAAATTTGTTGATAAAGGCATCCAGGATATAGTCTTATGGAAACAAATCGAGTACCATTTCTCGTATTAAGAAGAGCAATCACATTTTCCAAATAGAATAATAAGTAACTAGCGCTAACACTAGTTTAATAAATATCACTAAACACGCAGAACCGACAGTTACGTTTAATCGAAGATTTTTTCAGTAGAGCTAACCAATCATCGGAAACGTCGTTTTAGAATTTACTGCTAGGAAGTTATTACATAAGAAATACACAACTATTTAAGAAGAAGCTGCATATTCAGATTATTTTTCTTCTTGTAAACTGTAATAAGTTTCGATCAACTGTTTTTTCAAGTCATTCTCATCGTAAATAAACAGCATGTAACACATTGCAATCGTTATAACTAAATATAATAATTTTCTTCGCCTTCTATTAGCTTGGTAATTCTGCCGCAGAAAACTGTACTTCGGACGCTATTACCTCTTTCTAGTCCACTTCATTCAGCAGAAATTATCTTTATGTCCTCGGTTTGGCTGCGATCAGAATTTTGGAATCAATGATGAAGAACGCCTCGAATATATGGTACAGAAACTGCTGCGGAGTTATCGTAAATTGAAAGTTCTGAAAGCTCGGGAAACTTTTTTATAGCCTCTAAAAGTCCAGGCAGCGTTAGGATTTGGGTTTTACGAAGGTATCAGAATAAGTTGGAAGTTTCGAAAAGGTTGCTCAACATTTAATATTTGTTTAGCAGTTTTGATCATATAGGGATAGTTTTCGGGATTTTAAAGCGTCTGAAAGCTCGTAGTAACACGTTTAGGTCACGTATGAAATACGAGTCAATCGTCTACGTCGCCGTTATACATACACATAAACAGTTAGCAAAAGTTCCCACAAGTTTTTGCTTTGGTGTCATAATCGGTTCAATTTTTAATTTGTTGCGGTCACAGCAGACCAGTTTAGTGAATTTCTGCGATCGTAAAAACACCAAATATTTGTTAATAACAAAATTGGTCGGCACAAAACGTCGGGTCATAAAAAAGGCCAGACAAGGAGAACCACGGTTAGCCGAGAACCACATCACTCGATTAGTCAGGCCAATAAAAAATGGTCCACTTCTTCGCCTAATTTATTTGGGCGCCATAAATTATGCATTGTTTCCAGGCAACAATTAGCAGCCCCCGTAAAACATCGAACACGTAGTAGTGTTTGCTTTATTTTAAACTATTATCCGATTGGGTAATATAAATAAAACTCGCCAACGATTTTATATTAGGCGCTCGATTAATCACAACCATATAACGAATATAAACTTACACTACGATAGACGCGGGGTTGAGACGCGGATGAAAAACACAGTTTAAAGATAATTTTCATTATGGCCTGGTCAAAATCATAATATATGCGCTAAGAAATATATAACCAGTCAATCCAGCTCTTAACTCAAGTGGACATTTCCAACGACGCACCACAGACCAAGTCATTATAAATCAAAAATATTGCCCAAAGACTATTTTGACTGTAGCTTATCACGAATTATTGTATTTCAAGATAGAATAGTAATAAGCGAGATTACAGAAAGCGTAGTTACCTTTTCGGAAAAATAGTGTCACTTCAGATCAGAGAGGCCTTGTAAAAGCCATTTACAGTATTTTGCTTCTGGCTCTTCATGATTGAAATTTAAAATAAAACTTGTAACACCCTCGGTTTATGTGGGAAAAATATATTAAAAACATATCACGTGTAAATAAATTTGATTATTTCATAGCGAGATAAATAATATTGTGGTTAATGTTGTACTACTTAATTCCGAACGTCAGAAATCAAGACATTACTTTTCCACCGAGCATACGCTATAAATGGTATATTGCGATCGCTGCTCTGTGCATCTGCGCGTTTGCTGCTTTAGCCTTCGGCTCTCATGGCAACTCACACGCTTAAGCACATAGCTCACTTCATGCTCTTGGTGTACAACCATAAATTACCAATAACAGAAGCAAAACTTGCCTTCCTTGCTCAGACAAAATTTCAAGGTGCATATCTGAAGCAGCCATCTTTTTGGTATATCTGACGCCAACCATACTTAGTGGTATGGAAAGAGGAATTTGCTGGAATGTTAATATTGAAAAAAACGACATAACCAGTCAATGAATCGTAGGGATATCTATGAAATCTCATTACCAAGTTTTTTACACTTAAAATCCTCCAAATCCTCCCTATAATCGTTTAAAGACTTGATTCACTTTAGAACTTTATGATCTCAAAGGAACTAAATTTGCTGTTCATATTGACTTACATATTTCATATACTGCTACTCCAGTTTCTACAATCTATGAAGCTTAAGAGTTTTGGGAACTTGGAAACACTGAAGCCACTCTGTTAATATATCTCTAACAGTTTTAGATGTTCTTAGAAACATTTGTAGATGGTGTTTGGCAGTTTTTAGATTCTGGAAAATCTGGGAAAGTAACAATGCATTTCGGAATTGTACAACATCCAGCACAACCTGAGATAATTTCAAAAAAAACTGCATGGTTTTAGAGGGCATTGTAAAATCTGCATTTAAACTTTACAGAGCAGTCATTTCATTTTCTTCAACTTAGCAGGCAGTTTCACTAGATAATATGGAAGTCATTCAATCTTCAATTCCTAGTAAACCTGCAAGATTTCTAGATAGCCTTCTGTAGTTCACAGAATATGAGTAACAAGATTAGACAGGAGTTTTGAGAAAATTTAAGGCAACCTAAATGAAATGTTACTATGCAATGATAATATAATTGAGGTTGTGTCTGATATGAGATTTCACCCAGAATGCAAAATGCACGTGTATAGTATATCTATCATTGGCGTACAGAGATCAGAGATACGTATACAGATAATACGATTACTATATGTAACTTAAGCCATAAAATTTGAGGTAGTTACGACCGACCCATCTTCCCTCTAGCGGATAATCCACTTTGGTCGTAGCGTTTGGATGGAGTTTTACGACATAGGGCCGTAAGTTCGTTGAACACAGTTTATTCTCATTTTAGAATCTCTCTAGCACAAGGTGTTCGAATTTTCCTCAAAAACGAATTTTCATGCCAACAACACTACTTAATGGACAAAACCAGAAAATTTCGTTTGTTTTCCCCCCAAAAATACACAAGTATGATACTTTAAAAATATCGAAGTAGCCTGAGGTTTACATATTTTGCACAAAATCTAAGCCCGATTTAGAAATTCCGGCAATTTATTTTAAACGTAGTCTCTTGTAACATCGATCGTATCCTGTGAACCAACAGTGATCAAAGTGTGTTTTTCCCCTGCGACGTCTCGTTAATAACTTCGAACGATATTAATAGAACTTACAAAGCCCTTATTAAAACCTGCTCCGCGGTAATAAGTTGCATCGGATGCAACATGTCAGTGGAATCTCCATAAGAACGGAAATCGAATATAGCAGAGCCTGGGACTAACAGGTGTCTCACAGGCATTTTATGCTCACGGCGTTATAGTACACCGTTTCGAGTACAGGCCGAATAAAAGCGTCGATGCACCTCACAATGCATCCCAGGGACGTAATACTCATTTGCATTTTTATGAACTGCACAAGAAATACCAGATTACCTAGTTATATATTTGACGGTTCTCTCGAGGAGCATCTGACTTTATTGGTTTCGTGAGGAACCTATAAAGTTATCTCAATTAAAATATCATACGACTAGTCGAGATTGGATTCATTTTCCCCCTTAAACTAAGTGTATTTGTGTGTTAAAGGTATCGATAATGACCCGGTATGGAGCAAATAACATCAATTAGTTGTAATGTAAAAAATATAATATTTGATTCCCATTTTTCAGTTTTGCTACACTTACATAATCAACATTCGAGGATAGTGATTAAGGAGTTAAGGCAATGAACCCCAGAACCCAATCTGATGACTTACAAATGCACTCGAGTGCCCACAACATCAAGGATAACAGCTCCATACAAAAAAATCGACAAAATTACCAATGCGGTCTGACTGTCTATGATTCTGGGGTCCATTTAACATCAGCACGTCAGGATTTTTCATAAATTTAAGTATTACATTCAAAAACTCATTAAATCCTTTGTTCATTGACCTTTCAAACCTCACAACCCTTTAATTTTTAACACCATAAAACCATAAAGCTCTAATTCTTCAATCCCTCAACCCCATAACCTCGAAACCGCATAACCCCGAAACCTTTAACTCTATAAGCTATGTAGCTTATCTGCAGGTAGCTATGTATCGACGTGTAGCTCGATAATCGAGCTATACGAGTTTCTCGACTTTTAAACCCACATTTTCCCAAAAACCTCATCGCCCCATAACCTTAAAACCCAGTAAAAATAGACATGTACGCACTCTCGTCAACAAACCCTTAAAACACATATCAACGGTGATGCTGTTGTATGAGTTTCGACTTGTTAAATTTATTTAGTAGCATACCTGCTAATAAATTATTTGCAATTACAAAAGACAGATTAAATAGTCATTAAATAGCCATCAAACACTTTAAAGCACGAATGAATGAACTTTAATGAACGAACAATTTTAAATATCAATTCAATAATCGAACTTTTATGCTTATATTTATTAAATACAACATATTTCGAAGTGGATAACTCTTTTTACAAACAAAAATTTGGAATGATCTTGGGATCATTATTACCACCAGTTATAAGTAACATCTTTATGGAAAACTTTCAAATGAATCATGCATCAACCAAAAATATGGTGGAGATACGTCGATGATATATTTGTCATATGCTACAGAAATTTTGAACAAATTTTTAGATCACCTTAATTGAAAAGAACCAACTATAAAATTTACCATAGAAATGGAAACAAATACAGTTGCAATAATATGTGCTTTGCTGAAGACGTCAACAGATATTGCTGCCGAAACATTCAAGAAAAACAAATAAATATAACATAGACATCATATCTCATATCGTTCGGACAACTTCAGAGTTCAGGACAGCTGGTTAGCAAACAACAAAGTGCTTTAGCCATATTTTAGTGCAGCCAACCTTTCGAAACTACACTAGTCATTTTATTTCTCTTATCTGTTTTAGATGTTACAGGAGAAATACAAAATAATTACAAAATAAAATATGGACATAGATAAACCTTCTCAACGGGGCTTTATTCATTATCTGTCTTTGTTGAAGCAGAACCTTTGCCAAAATTTGATAATATTTCAGTAATCTTGAGTCTGTATCACACTACCAAAAACAAAATGAAACATATACTTTGAATACTATGATTGTCTGCGTATGATAGTTACTGATACAAGTGAAGTGAAAGAGAAGAGGTTGGCAAAGGAAAATAAAGTAATGGTATACGAGCGAATGAAATGCAAAATAATAACTCAAAGAACTAAAAAATAGAGCCTATAGAATATTGATCCAGTCAGGTGTAGTATATAATAAATTGTAAAGTTGAGAGAGGAAGACTTTACGAAAGGTATATAGAGAAACTGACGATGTTATTACTCAGGAAGTAAGAGCATAGAGGGTTGGTTGGACAAACATATAACAGGCCAAGAGATCGTCGAAGAAAAAACGATTTTTGGTATCTTCCTAGTTTTCTCAACAATTTTTTAGTGGTGTGGTGCCAATGTTTACCTGTCAGAAATTTTTATAGCAATTTGTAAAATGAAAATTTGAATGCATTTTCTGTTATTTCGCATAACAATAAACCAAAACCGCCGAGATAACCCGTATTACGAAGATACCACAAATGCCCAACGGCTCTTGGCGCAATTTACACAATGGATGAAGGTAGGCAGGTAGATAAAGAAGATTCCGCTGGGAGCAAAAAGAAAAAAAAAACATAGGCGAAGACACCCGAGGCAGAAATTTCTGAACACTGTAATAGATCTAGTCTGTAGGATTGAAAAGGAAAAACCTGGAAAAAGAAAGGAATGGAATATGGGTATGAGAACAATATAAGCGCAGATTTATTTATATGTATATCAGACTACGGAAAACCGCTTGCACAATATTTAAAATAGCTGTTGTTGGTTTCTTTTTAAACTTAAGAAGTGCGAAAGAGTTACAGCAAAAATAAACGAACTAGGGTGGCTGAGGATTGACAATATATTTAAGTGTCGTATGGGTGCAATGACTTTTAGAGTTTTGTTAACTTCACCTCCTTACACTAAAGAAAATTTATAGAACCGGTGAGATCTGCAAAAAGGAAATACTCGCTTATATTACTAGATTTGTAACCTGTAGTGAGACTAAATTAGCATAACACTGCTAGACTTCCTCTAGCTGACTCAACGGCATGGTTATATTTACTGCACCATAAAGGAAATTTATTACTATCATTGTTACAAAGATAAAAATAAATGCCGGCATAAAGAGAACCCCTAGAAAGATTGTTTTATTGATTATACTGAACTAACTCACTTAACTCTATATATAATTGGCCGGCCGAATTGATGTTCTGAAGCTCACAACTACCTGTTAAGTCCTGGCAGAACTCAGCGCTTCCAGAAATTAGATGTCTTGTTAAGAATAAGCCACATTTCTTTTATAGAGGTAAATAAATATTCGTTGTTTTTCGAGAGACCGTTCCGAGACGCACATGAAGGCACAAACTGGTTTCAATCTTTTTGTTTAATTGCATCAGTAAATATATTGTACAAACAATAAGTCGTGTGATAATATTCAAAGTACGGCAGTGTTACAGTGTACAATTCCAGAAATGTGTGAAATAACAATTCAAAAACAAGTTTTTCTTTAATTGTCCCCAGTCGGTAATGCAGGATGGGAATATTTTGTGTGTGATACAGAAAATTTAAAAACTTTTTTATTGCATTGTGAACGTGGGTCCATAATTTTGGATATTTAGTAGAAAAGACTTATTTTACTGTTTTGTTTTATTTGACAACGTGACCCTTCGCCTTTTGTTTAGGAATATTTCACACATTTTTAAATATTTATGGAGTAAACATTAATTTTCGCCAAATTTCTGTCCTTCAACTTGGGCACACCTTAATTTGTAATCTAGACAAACAGAAATATGGCGATTTCAGGTGAAATATTTGTTTTGCCTCGGTAGACTAGGGTTCATTAGCAATTACTGTATAATTGCTCTAGAGCGCCTTTTGATTTAAATTCATTTGCCTGGCGTTGAACTTGATTAGATGCAAATTAATACTGGTAATAGGAAGACGAAAACTACTCGGTTATTTAGCACTTCCTTGCAGGCAGAGCCTGAACTTTCAATTACTTCACCTGGTACTCATATTAACTAAAGTAATTTTTATAGCTCATAAACTCCTTTGTTTACTTTACGTCAAATACTTATGAAAGACAAATCAAACCAGTCTGTCCGTGAGGATAACAATAATTATAGTAGCCGTGGTCATTAGTAGTAATTGATGAAATTAATGAGCACGAGAAGACACAGTAATCTGATTTACGCATGTGGAGGAAGATAATATTGGAGGCCCCGTTTTCACTCAAGAATTGTCGGAATGGTCTATGATGAAGCTGTCATGCTCGGTTGCACCAAAAGTCACCGACCGGTCTACTCATTGGACCCTGATGATGGTACAGCTTTAGCCTTTCTGGTTACCGCATCCTCCGATGCTCTTTATATATACCTACGTTGCCGAAAAGGACAGGAAAAATATTTGGAAACCATCAACTTAGGTACCGGTGTAAAAAATTTCTTTTCTTTAGATCGTATTCTCTCATATCTGACCCATTATTTACAATGAATCCCGAATTTTCAAGGTTTCATTACGTTGAATTATTTTTGGAGACCTAGTCACATCCTGTTTAGGGACTTTTAAAAAAACTATATTTTATTATGCATGGTTAGAGATACAGAAAACTGAAAAGGTTATTAAACTTTTTATTGTGTCTAAACATGTAAATTAGATATTTATATTCCATTCCAAAAATAGTGTTTAATTAATGGGACCAATGTCGAACAGATCACCTTTTAGATATACATGTCACATTTAACTCTCTTAGGAGATAGGGTCCATCACCGGCGTCTCATTGGAATTTTTTTCCGTCTGAATAATAATGCACTGCGTTAACAAGATGGACGAGTATTTTATTAATTGTGTAAAGATAAGTGGGTTAACTAAATTGAAAGGTTTATCGTTTTCCCTCTCATACATTTTGTTATTTTTATAAGCCTTTTAAGTGTAATGTTGTGTAGTTGAGTTTATTCTCTTCGTCCTTAAATGTATCGTATAAATTCTGTCGTTATTTTCCAAGGTATTTTTCTTCTTTCGACTTCCTTTCTTATTTATGTAAAACTCAAAAAGCAGGACAATTCAGTAGATCAAGCAGTTTGGGAGAAAGGTAATTACCGTACTTGATAAACTCAGACAAAATATTTTAGTTCGCCAATAGCAACTAATTAACTGTTCCACCTTGAACATTAATTTTGGAGCAATGTGGATCAATGCATCAGGTACTTGTAACATAGCATCTAAAAATTATGTCACGTTTATTGTTCGTTTAAATGACCTGAACATATCTAACAGTTGTACCTCTAATAATATCTTAGATTGTGTACTTTCTATCTATTATCAAAAGGTAAAAGGCTCGAGTAATAAGTATCAACTTGTATATCAGTCATCAGTGCCTGTGAATATGACATTATAAGATAAAATATTTAGTTGAACATCTTGAGAAAGTGGTACAATTGCACTTCCATTTAGTTGTTTAGAGCTGTATCATCAAAAATAAGAATAGCTCTGACGATACCCAACCTTCTTAAAAGAGACGGCTATTAATGAAAAAGAACTTATCAAATAGGATACAGTATGTACCCTACAATGAATACCGATGGGATATATATATACTCGGCGTCATCTGGTGTAGCTCAGGGTCCCAATAATGGGCCGTTATTGCTTCTGTTATTTATTAACGATTTATATGATATAATTACTATTCATCATTATGCTGACCATAACATATATGATTACCACAAGGTACGAAACCAACTGGATCTCGGTAGTAGGTGGTATGACGAAAATCAGCTACGTCTTAATATTAATAAATGCAAAGAGCTAAGAAGAAAAATTTTACTAACTATCCTTATGAAACTAATGGGTCAAGGCTGGAAAATCTCAAACAATTTAAGTTCCTGTTAGAAATACCAGGCATCTGGATAATACACATGCTCTTGAAAAGGACAGCGTACCTTTCTGAAATACTTAATAATTAAGATTTATGGTATTTTTCCCGAGCCGGAATTAATAACAATGAACTTTATGATCACTGTGAGCGTCGTTGAAGTTATGGAGGGGCTATGTTTCACTCGTATTTCTGTATAACCTTTCACATAATTCGATAGACTATAGTGATATTTTGAATGAGCTGAACTTTAATGCACCTGCTTATTCAACACGCAATGTAGTTACCATTATAATCACACGAGCTAACGTAACTGTCATGATAAAATCACCTGTATATATTTTGTGCAATAACTAAAACTGATATTTTCAATTGTAGAATGTAAATGGAAAACTCTTGGATAAAGAAGCAATTATTATTATTATCAATATTATTACCATTATTTTTATTATTTGTTCGTTCCATGTTTTTCGCGCACTTTTAGTTTTGCTCTGCACTACAGTCTCAAAAGTCTTTTTGCTCACTTTTTTCTGACGTCTGATAAACAGGATGTTTCACAACTCTGCTACCAAACGGAAACCCCAGATATTAAATTTGATTTTAAGTCAATTTAAGTTAGCACTTTCAGGTCAATTTTTTCAACATATCTCAAAAATGACAATACTACAAAAGTTTAAATTTTGTGTATACCAAGCTTCTAAAGACCAATAGGAAGCTGTAAATTTTTCAATTGTAATCACATGGGAGATACAACAGATATTTTCAGTTACAGTTTTTTGTCTTGACGTTTTTAACCTTTTATGTCATATTTGTAAATTGCAAAGTAATGAGGAATTTGCGGATATGTATTTAATTTATGGTGGAAGCACGTGGAATCGCTCGTGCAACAGAACGGAGATACGTGGAAATATTTCTGAACAGAAGACATCCCATTGGCGAAACTGGCCCAGTACTTCCTTAAAAAACTGAAACTGATCGACTTTCTGAAGTTACAGAACACGAAAACAGCATTTTGTTTGAATTTGAAACTTAATAGTAATTTATAGTACAATAATGAATAATTTACAAAAATTTTCTTTATATATGATGATTCTAATTATATAGCTTTCAATGTATTTATTTCGTAATAAAAAATCCCCTCTCCTTCTTTTGTACATACACCAAACCACGCTTATATCAATTGATGTTGGGTGACTAATTGCAGCGAAAATAATTACACCTCGTCAGCTGCTCTTTTAGAATTTTCATTACATCTTAATTTTTGCATCGGAAAATTGAAGGATGTACTTCAGAAAAGCGTATTACTGCATGTCTCGAGAATGTTTGCCGAAACGAAAATCTCTTGAAACATTTTCTTCTGATTAAATCCTGTGCTTTTAAAGTTGATAAATATTCGGAAGTAAACCACTTGATCGATTTACCAACATCGGTATAGAAGCTGAACTTTATTCAGTTAAATGCTTCTATATTTAAAAGGCTAAAGAAAGGAAATTATAATCTGATATTTATTTTCCTTACTCCAATTATAACGCCAGCTATAGCAATCAATCAAAAAATTGTAAATTTTGAATTCAATTTTTCTACGTTTTGCTGATCCCCGAGTGGAAAAACATGTTTTTAGATGTTTGTGTCTATGCGTCTGTCTGTGGCAGCCGATATTTCCAAAACTACTGAACAGACGAGGTTCAAATTTTTGAAATTTAAGCTTTTCTTAGAGATTGTAGTGTATTTGAAAAATTCTATTAAAATCCTTTATTTACTGACGCCTTTCTCGATTTTTGCGATTTTCTCGAATATGCTTCCAACGATTTTGGTGAAACTTTTCTTTAAAGATAGTCATCGGTTTTTTAAAATTAGAAATCCCTATTTTTGTTATCTGTTTACGATAGAGGTATTTGACCTTTATACAGCGGTATAAAAAATCAGAGAAAAAAAATTCCAAGAAACTTATGGACTAACATCCAAAGTTCAGCAATTTAACAATCCAATGGAATATATGTGAAAAGGTTTAAATTATTACGAATTTTTTTATTCTCTAATGGACTATACCCTTAAAGGTAAGAGGTGGTCCAAGTTCGATTTATGTATATCTATCTATCTATCGATCAATCTATCTATGTTGGCAAAGTATTTTATTAATGCGTTACATTTAAATTATTATGCAGCTTTATGAAATACTTTTTTTTCGACTATACATTATCAAACAAATTTAAAAATTTTCTAATTCCTTTAAATATGTCTCCTTAGGCTTCTGATTGGCCGAGAGTAATGTTTCTAAAAAAATATAAGAGGCTGTAAAGAAGGTTATATTGCTTTTCAAGACCAGATTTTTTTGATATGAAACTGGTTTTTAAACGCAAATCAAGCGACATTTGAAAAGTCTCAATTCTGACAACACTACAATAAATTAAATAGATAATTTGTGGCTGATATGGACAGATGCTGCTACAAATTAATAGTGTTTAATGTAGTGTTTGTTTTTTAATAGTGTTTAAAATTTATGTTCTCAGATTTACTCCTATCAACATAGTTACTAATTTCTAGATCACTTGTATACCTAAATCACTATTCTGGTCGTGGTTCTTAGCACGTACTTTGTTAACTTAAGAGTTCCAACCGAATTTGATGTAATAGATTGATATTAAAATATTGCTAAAACAAACGCCTAGTGAACGTGAAACACATCTTATGGTTCATAATAACTATAAATAATACACGTCTGAATTATTAAATGTTTGTGCTGCATTTATGAGTACAATCGAGTTCGTATACATTTGGTAATTTAAGAGATCATGCTTTTCTTCTGAGAAACTCTTAAACGAGAAATGCTACCCACGATATCTCGTAAAGTCCCGGAAAATTAATTCATCACGAAATAATCTTTTGCAGTACAATAAATTGTCGCTTTTATTAAAATTTGAAAATGTAATTTCATTTTGATCCGTAGGAACGGTGCAATTTTTGTAGATTCATGATTCAACGAAAATTATGTCAAAACAGCATTGGACAGATTACAGGATAGTCTAAATAATATTCAATTCTGGATAAAGGCTCGACATATTAAAATGAATTTAATCATGTAACATTTACCATGCGACAGCAAACGCGATCTATTGTTGAATTAAATGGCAAGGTTTTGGTGGAAATTGGTAAATGTCAACTTTCTCCAGAGTTTGTCAACTTTCACCGTTTCGTTCGGTATAAGTCCGAAATATTTCCGACAATATTTTTATTTCGGTCCTAAACCATATAACGAATTAATTAAATAATCATTAACTTTTTGTTTTCAAAGATGTTCATTCTTGCTATATGATAAACAAGGCTTTATATGAAATAAGTAGAAATAAGAATTTACGTTAATAAATCGTAAAAATAATAATATATTTGGATTATTTCGGACTTTTTTCCCTCATTTGGGACTTTGACAGTAATACATGCATGATTTCCTAAAACGTCTGGAGGTTTATCCAAATGAATTTGCAGTTAGCATATTAAGTAATATTACTGCGTAGACATTGTACCTAATAAAGAGCCTTGCAACTAATCAGAAGAACACGCCAGTATTGGCTGGGAATATCCATTCGTGCGATTTATACGAAGTCCTCAAATTTACTCAGTATTTTGCTTATTTCAAACACGCTGTAGATCATTATTTAAACTACCTGTGTACAAGTTACTTAACTATAGGATAATATGTAAATATTACACTTAGTTTAAAAAATTTCATCTTTGTGTAGTAGTAGGCTATGTAACGTGCTTGTTAATGTTTAAACCTCCCTCTAAGAACGCTTATAAAGTATTCAACTTTATTAAAAAAGTATTCCTATGACGTCCCTGTTTCTATGCATAAAGGAAAAGTTGAACATATTCATTTTTCCATTAAAAAACTTCTCAGTGCCATAATACTTTACGATGTTACCTAATCTATTCCATATTCACCGTCCGATTATTATGACGTGTGGTCCAAGTATGATATTTTCAAATTATTTGGTTTTCTTTGCAACCCTTGCAATTTCATAACTTCAAAAACTTTTTCACGATTTCAGTTTTCGACATCTATACAACTTATTCATATTTTTTTATAATAGGCTTTATCCTGCTTTCAAAATAAAATTTATTCCTACGTCGAAACCTTCCCCGTTGCATTTATTCCTGGTTCGGATTTCAAAAAAGCGTGTCGGATGTATTTCGTGACGGATATTTAAATATCATATTCTTTAGATAGGTAATACTTTTGCTGAAATAACTTTTTTCGTTGGATTTGAGATTCCGGTGAGCTCGCGATTGTCTGAGCTGTTGAAAAACGAGATGAACCTCAAGAATCAATCACAATAAAACAAAAACCAATATCGAGGAGATGGAATTGAAAGACGAAACGTTTGATCGTCTACGCGAAGGCGACATTAAATGCGGTAGGTAATCTGTTTAAAACAATGCTTTGTTTAAGCTGTTCAGTGCTAGGAAGGGAATTGAATGGGCGCTTTAAAAAAAATTGTCTTATACAAATACAAAAACAACGCTACAAAGGTAATTCATGAGAATATAATCGAAATTCCTGTGTATGTGGTTTTGTGCCTATTATGATTTTTCGCAGCTGATCGCGTTAGACTACGTCTTACCTCTCTTTGTCTCTCTCTCTCTCTCACCTGACACGCTTCATTAATTTCTTACAATACTTGACAATCTTTACAAGCAAGAAAACCGAGGAATGTTTACTGTTTCCTGTATGGGAATGCGATAAAAAGAACATTAATCACTTTTCCATTAACTAACTCGACCAGCGTCTCTACAAACTAGTGAAGAGTGCATTTGCCTATCATAAGAGTATGAACTTGCCTATTTAGTATGAAACCTAGTCAGTTTTATGTATGAAACCAAGCCATGTAAGATTGAATCGTCACAATGAACTTTCCAGAAATGTATTCGCGATGCAATATGCATATCACCTAGTAAGTTTTAAATACGAAATAAAGATCTCACGGAAAATCATAAGGACAATCGACAGTCTCCACCAACTAACAAGAAATTCAATGATACAAACGTAAAACTTACAAAGTTTTATATATGAAATTAATCCTGGTAAGTGGCGACGGTAAATTATTCTTGAGGAAATAAAGGATAACCTTAGTGTTTCTAATTAATTGAACAAATATAATCGACACGTTTTCATATAACGATTCCAGTTAAAACAATTTTATAACGCCCACAATATAAATCACCGCTGTATGTTTAAGACTCATTCCTGTAAGCTATTTTATTAATTGAATTACAACGTATTTCGTTGTCACCCCCAAAATATACTACATTATAAATGTGGTACCAATAAAGACGATCATTATTATTGTTATTAATATTATTATTATTATTATTATTAATTACATGGATTTCACATAATTCCGTCAGTGTTAAAAACTTCCCGCTGAACTTCAACTCCATTACTTGTCTCTTTGTTTCATACAAACTTCTTCGCTAGATTAGACTGTCGACTGAAACTGAAGTTTAAAGTCATCTTAAATGGAGTTGTTGTAATATTCATATTTTACTTAAGGAGTATACGTGAAGTTAAGAACTTTGGTAATTATAATAACAAGTGCCGTGAAAGGAACTTTTCTTTACATTGTTCTAACGTTGTCGATTCCGGTGCGACGATGTATACATATTCACTGTTATATATTTCATTTTACAGTTACGTAATTCGTTCTTTATGCCTTCCTTTGTATCCGATCCAGTTGTTACTTTCAATTTGAGCTCATTTAATCTGGTTTGATAGTGGCCATCACGAGGTTTTATATCTAGGATCATTCTTAACAGCAGAATCGCATTACGCGACAGTAATAAATAAAATCTCCACAAATGCGCCGTAATTCAGCTGAAATCGTAAATAACTGAATTTCAGGCTGGCTGTGCCCAAGTAAACATGGAGAAAATACATGTTTTGCTTTTATTTTAGACTAGTTTTATTATTCGGATACGTTGGCGAAAATTTGTCCGAATAAAATTTACCTAAAAGTTTGTTCGAAAAAATCAAATCGACTGTCTCAAGAGTCGATTACTAACTATATGGATAAAGTTAAGGCGGAAAAAATTATAACTAGAACAATTAAACATAAATTATAAAATAACCTGATTTCATTGCCTCTATGAACAAGGCAAGAATTTCCATCATTAAAAAAATATTTTCCAATATTAGATTGCCCAGCAATAGTAATTATAAAAATAATTTCCCGCTTTTGTCCAATCAATTATTGACGTTTCAGTGGTCCTAAAAGAACTTTTAAAACGAATTTCGATAGTACTAATGAAGTCTACAGTCTACAATTTGAATTCCAAATTATGAAGGTATAGTTCATATAGTTTTAGTAACGTGATAAAGTTTGTCAGGTCAGCATGTTCAGAAAATTGATATCTACCGGAACTACTAAACACATTTTAATGTATTGAATAAGCGAAAAGCCATTAGTCTCAGCTAATACTGAATATTCTTAACTACCTATTAGATTATTTGATTAATATTTAAAAACTACAATTTTTTCTTGTGAAAATAGCAACATTCTATTAGTACTTTTATTGGCATACGAATTTCAGCCATGGTTGATAATTATTGACGTAGCATGGTATGTGCAAGTAAACATTTTAGGACATGATTATTGGAACTACGAAAAAACAACTCGTAATGACAAAATTAGCAAAAACTTTTTTTAACAATGGAAGCTTTTGTTATGAGTGCCTACTCTAAGATAAGCCTAATTACAAGATAACTGGAATGAAACAATTATCAAAATAAATAGTTCCATATGGGCCCAAAAATAGGATATTCTACTAAATTTGTAAAATAATTTTTAGATGTAATAATTTGTTAAGTCCCTAGGGAAAGTAAATAGATTTTATTACAATAGTGGTAATAGAAATATACAGAAATAAAATATCAATCCTTTTGAAAAATATCGGTTAAAGAATATAAATTGTTATTTTGGTGATTTATCTCACAACTTCTATATTACTTGTCTACCTAATTTGAGTCTCTTTTAATTATTCATGGCCGTGCGACGAACACCCCATCAGATCTTGGACTATTTCTTACTGCACGATAGCTACAATAAAGCATCTGTTGTGAAGTCTAAGTGCCGTTTATGGTCGTAAATCATAGAGCGGGCGGGAATTATCTTGTTTTGCAACAATTCTGTCACCAGCGATATCTTGCGGGATTCACTTGTCTACACCAAGTGTCGAACACCCTTAAGGCTTTACTTGTTAATGAATAAAACCAACGCTGATTGAAACAGGAATGTTCTATAGTCTGTCTAAAAATGAGGCGAAGTAATAAAAACTCATTATAAATGCAAAACCGATACAAGGTGGCACCCACTAAATATGTCGAGTTCTCTAATGTTTTGCACGTTACCTTCCGTAATCTCTTTATATTACGAGTGTTTCTCCCTGACCATTGGCTATTTTGTACGCCTCGGCACATGCGAAGAACCACTCACTGGCGTACGGTCGGGAAAAATGACGAAATGTGCAATAATCGATAACTGAAAAAATTACGTGTGCGTGCGCGTGTGTGTGCGTGCGTGCGTGTGTGTGTGTGTGTTTGTGTGTGGGCGCGCGCTTGAACGAGATAGAGAGGGAAAGAAAGACAACACTTCAGTACATGTATGGTCGTGCATTAATTTATGAAATTTTGCGGCCCTGAGAAGGGCCAGTTTATGAAAAGTTTTTCCCAGCCGTCACCTTCTCCTTGGTAACCTCAGTCGTCGTTGCCATCGTCGAATTCTTCCCAAACATCGGAATCTGAATTCCTGAATGAAGAATCATCATTTGGGTTGATAATACTTGATTCTATCAACGACTCCGAAATGTTATCCAACTGTAACATTTGGTCTTCTATTTTCAGAACGTGATTTATGCATTTTTGCCAATTTTCCTTGGAAACTTTACATATTGCTTCTTTAAGCAAATTTTTGACATCTGCTAATTTGAACGTTGTATTTGTCCTCGCCACGTCCCCTTTTATTTGTGCCCATATTAGCTCAATGGGATTCAGGTCGCAGTGGTACGGAGGAAGCCGAACCACTGTTATTCCTTTCGCCTTGGCTAATCCATCGACGACGTGCCTTTTAAAATCACCTTTACGTGAATTGGCTAAACGCAAGAGTTCTACTTTTAATAGGTTTTCGGCACATTCGATCTTTTTCGAGGATAACCATTCTGCGATACGTTGTTTTCGCCAAGAGCTATTTGGTAATTTCTCTTCTACCATTCTACCATTTCTACCATTCGGAATTAGATCGATCATTTGACCAAACCATTCTTCAAACATGTCCGCAGTCATTTCTTCATGGTAGTCTCCTGTCTTAGTTGATTCAAAAATTAGTTCTCCCCCTTCAACGAAACCATCCTCGCTTCCAATGTGGGTAATAATAAGCCGTCGCCTTTTACCCAACGAAGGCTTTAAACCGGTGGACCAACCTTCTAGAAAAGCTTGCCTTCGATTAGTTACACTGGTATCTTGCCAAAATTTTGGCACGGAATGTCCTGCGTTAATCCAAGTTTCGTCCAGATAGAAAATTTTTTTCATTTCTAGCCTACTCCTTCGAATATCGCGCAGGTAACTTCTTCTCCACACAATGATGTCATCTCTTTCCATCAATACAGATTTTCTATTGTGCTTCTTCCATCGAAATCCCAAATCCTTTAAAATCGTCCATAATGTACATCGGCTCATTTTTGGAAAGTCCTCGTCTTCTTGGACAGACAATAGAATTTTATCTAGTGTTGGAAGTTCGTTGCGGAAAAAGAAAGCGTGAACTTTTCGACGTAGTCCCCTTTTTAGAAATTCGTCTAAGGAAATTTTCGGACGTCCTGGAGACTTTTTCTCCGGTTGAACAGGACCACTCTTTCTTTCTTTTAATAACCTGTACACTGATGTCTTACCAACTCTCAGCATCGCAGCGGTTAATTTCACGGTTTTATCCACATTCGCATCTAAATTTTGTTTCTTGATGGAATCGAAACAATTCAAAATTAGAACTTTCTCATTAACTGAGAACGGCGCTAATTTTGGGCGTTTCGATGGTCTTGGTAAATTCTCCATACTCCAATACGTATCTCCGTACTTTAAAAATACCACTATGGACACACAGGAAAGTCACTGTCAAAGTCTGTCTAATCACACACACGTACACGTCTATAAGCAATGCTGACTGACTAATGATTTTAAATGGAATAAATGGGCCGATCTCATACACATAACCACCTGATATGTTAACGCAAGCATTAAGCGCAATCAGTTCCTTTAACTTACCTAGAATTACTGAGAAAATAATAGCCGTCTTGTCCCTTCTTGGAATAGTTAATCACATAATCCGAACTTTAGTATTTATCTGCACCTCGATTAGACAGCACCCACTTTTGTACATCGGTAGGAAATGTTCATATCTCTTCGTTTCTTCCATATCCCGAGGATTTATTAGACAAACAGTATGAAAAAAAAACATTACCGTAAAATATTATAAAAAATACCGATTTCCAATATTGTAATATGTTATATTAATGACGAGTTAACAACAATTCAGGTAAAAAGGGAAGCGTTCCTGAGATGATAACAATCGCGGTCGTAATACCTACCTTTTAATAAATCAATTATACCGGTTTTAAGGAAACTCAACATTACATAGACAATTTTAATGCATTTATTAATATTCGTTGATTTCTTTAAGAACGCCTCTGGTTAGCGGCGAAATAATCGGTTTATTACTTCGCCTCATTCTTTGACAGGGTATAATTTATTATCCATTTACTTATTCATGCGTTGAACAATTTACAAGACTTTTAGCAATGCGAATACCGAACACATGGCAAGGTGTGATGGAAATAATTTGAGGAGCGACATATTACATAGTGTCAGCCATTATTGTGGAGAATACAAAGATACGTTTATGAAAAACGTACCTAATGCCGTAAATCATCATCTCCAGGACTTCAAATTGTTTGGAGCAGAAGACAGATTTATGGATCCTGTAAGATATTTAGCTGGATATGCACCAAGTTTATTAGAATACGTTGACACTAATATCGCCGAACAATTTAATGCTATTGTAGCACACAAAATTGGTAGAAAAGGCGCTGCTGTCAAGCAAAACGTTTTGCTGTGGTAGTTGCACTTTAAAAGAATTACAGAAAAAAAGAATATGATTATAAGGAATTGGAATAAAGACTAAAATTGCAAGCAGATTGCACCAGAGTCAAACCAAAAAGAGATTAAACACATCTTCAAATTTTGTGGAAATTTACAAGTTCTGCACCCATAGTGCCTTCCATATTATATGGCGATTTTTCACTAGGACCAGCGAAGATGGGGTAAAACATCTGTTTCAATTGCAATAACTTGTTAAGTTAGAAAATGTGGCCTCGTGATTAATGAAACATGGATGCCTCATTTGAATACTTCTGACGGAGTTGTACAGGAAAAGTATTTGTTAAAGTAAGACTGTTAAGGAAGCTGTGACAGGAGGAAACACCCTATATTTGAATCTTGATGATGAGCGATATTTGCTGAAGCAAAACCATTATTACTTTTCTGAAATTCAAGGTATGTTGGATGTCCATGTCAATCCGTAACGAAGTGTTACTTCATCATATAAATCCCTAACGAGAAGGTTCATAGAAATTGATAAATATTTTCAATTCTCCTCCTGGGTAAGTAATATTCGAGATTTTTAAATCTTTTCGAGCCACTCGAAAGCCTAAGCATAACCCTGCAGAGTTTTAAAATGTCTAACAATCATGCATTTTACACACGACAAAGCTGGTTGCGAATAGAGAAATGCACTATTATTAATATTATTTTTTTTCCATAATAATTTTGCAAGACAAATTTTGAAAAAATTATGCAAAATCGAAACAAACGCTTTTAGATACTTAATAAGTTAATCACATATAAATGAGCAATCAACCTTTCTAGTACACGTATTAAAGCAGTGCGCTTTTCGCGTTTTCAGCAAAACAACATTCCCTAAGTATTTTTCTTCTAATAACAACTCACGAGAATAAACAGTTCGAACTCCTCTCCTCTCCATTGTCATCAAAATTCTATGTAACGTTACGAGTAGGCGTTACTTTGAAGTACTAACAACAACGAGATATAAACAATTATGATTCCCACCGACATTTACATACAAGTGTAATAAAGTACTTTACAGCGAAGTATATGCTAAAACGAGCGACGGCAATGGTTGTGTTCGTGTCCGATTTAGATGCGGAGTTTTCTCAAATAAATGTACAACAATGAGAGCAAATCGAGGAGAATTTAAAACCGTATCATACAGATGGATACATATATTCATCTGATAACTGCTCTGTTGGTCAAGCGTTTACAGGTGGAACCTTTGGTTTAGATACACCAGTCAACATTTGGAATGACTACATAATGAATATACTACGAGTACGAAACAACGGTTGCTGTGGGACAATTAGGGTAAATTTTTTTTTTTTTTAGTGTCATATAATGTAAAATTGTTTTATATAATGTAAATAGGGTGGGTTAGTGGAAATTGGTTATGGAACATGGGCCAAACAAATCACGTATTGGAGCATAGGCTGAAGTCGTAAAGTAAGGAAACGGTGAAATTACTGAAATTGTCAAGTACATACGCAGTCTCTTAGGGGAAAACGTTAACTTAGACATAAAAAAGAAGGAACAGCTTTAGCTAGCCAAAAATGGAAGATTTTTACTAGAAGGATAATATGTGTTCTACGCCTGTGACCACAAAATACACCACTATTGTCAATTATAAACAACATGTATGTGAAGGCATTTGTAAAATGAATTTATTTGTTAGCTTTTCACCCCCCCCCCCGTGCGTATTTTCCTAAAAAAAAATTTAAAAATTTGAAATTGACTAATTTTCGAAATCCTTAACAGTACTAGTAGAAAAAATTTTATAACGATTATTGAAATATTTGTTAACATGATAAAGGCTTTCAAATGTCCTAACAAAAATGTTTATGAAATATTGTTTTAATTTGTCTTAATAATATAACTTAAAGAAACGGCATGGGATTATCCATCATCGTTTCATAATAAACCGTTCATAAGGAATTATCGGCCCAAGTTAGGTCCACTTACAATACATAACTACCGAAAGGGTAATTAATTTCCTGTACAGATACATTCATGACGTATATTTATTAATTGTTTCACAAAGGTAAAACGTAACGTCACATAGAGCAGATGTGTTACTTTCCTCGCGATAGAAATATTATAAATTATTCGATACAAAGAAAAGTGCTGAAGATGTCTAACAACTTAAATTCACAATTATTCAATTCCATGGCTGATTAGTCGATTTTAGTAAAAGGGTCGCGGGAGAAGCCATTCAAATTTATGTCTATTTTTCCAAAGAACAGTCCGAATAGCGGAGGGTTTACTTCCTTTCTTTCTTTCAGGGCATTTTTCGAAAGCCTCGTGTTACTTCCCACAAGAATTCCAAGGAGAATTTATTATGCAGAACTCTGCCGGTGTGGGCAGAAACCTCCAGTACAGTACCCTGAATATAACGGAGAATTCGATACCTATTTGGGGCAACTGTCACCGCAGGATAGGAAATAACTTCATCCTGATGCTTAGGTGAGTATCTGATAGATCCGGTAGACGGAAGGAAATGCGGTTTCCTCACCAAGAAAGATAATTTGATTGCACATTCCAAATCGTGATAACTTCGCGTCAGTTTCAGCGGAAATAGCTGCATGCGATGCTTGCATCTGAAACTACGCTCTGCCAATATTTTGCAAGTTTTTGCTTTGAATCACGCCACGATGTCGAAATGTTCCACCAATGAAGAATCGGCAGAAGCAAGCTGCCCTTTGGAAGAATCGCTTCCTATGAGGGAATCGGTGGAGATATTACTATACAGTAAGTTACAATTATACCTAGAACAACACTGGATTTAATTTAATCTGTTTTCGCTTATTAGAAACGAAAGACAGTCTTGGAATGCCTACAGTCAAAAGTTACTGCCCCATTGATGGCAAATACTCTCTTAACTACGAGGGACCGCGTAGCAATCGAGGGAACAAATGCCACGGATTCAATTCGACCCTAGATTCGTGTCCTGCTGGTTCAACTCTTAACGTTAAGTTGCGCAATTGCACTTTGGACAATTCTGGTGAGATTACTTTAATTCAATCTATCAATGTTCGTCAATTTGTGCACTTGTTTTAGAATTTAAGTTTGACTGCTTAGGACACTGGAAGGGACCGAATCAGGACAACTTTTTGGTATTCACCGATAATAGACACTCGACAGATAACTTACCTCAGTATAGATGTGCTGTAAGTACATTTTTCCAGGTGTGGAATCCACAGTGATTCTGTAATAATAAAAAAAATAGGTTATCTTTAAGGTTTCTACAAAGTACAAGGCTATTAATCCAGGGGGGATCTGTAATTTTTTTTTATATTTGGGTGGATCGGATGCTATGCGCCAGTTGAAAAAGGTAGGCGTAACTTTTTATTAAACAAATTGCGAAAAAATCGAGAAAAATTCCTTTTTTTGCTTTTTGCTCAGATAACTCGAAAACTAATAACTATGGAACAAAGTTGAAGAAGCAAAGAGATTTGTAATCGAATTTTATATTTGACACAGGTATTTGCTTATCGAAAAATTAATATTTTTTGTTGAAAACATGACATAAATGACAAAAAAACGGTTTTGAAAAAAATTAGTTTCTTAGTTAATTTTTTTAGTGAATATGTAGCTTCATACTTGGGCAAAAAACGTATGATTTTGATAAATCACCCTGAACATTTTCAGCAAAATCGATTCGATATATTTTAAACAATAAACTTGGAATTCAGGAATTTAAAAAAAAATAGAAATTTTTGCAATTTATACCAAACATGAACGAAAGCCATCAAATCTTTGAATAATTTTGGACATATAAAAGAGATTTCAAGCTTTTAAATGCTTTTTTAAAGATTTAAAGAATGCTATATAAAGATTTTTAAAGATTAAAGGTTAATTAGGAGAGCCTAGGGAATTCTTTAAAAAAGGCTTGAATTTTTTGTTTATTAGCAAATAAAATAACAGCAAATTTTTACAAAATTGTTATTGTTTGTGATATGGATGGAAAGTATTTGTTGAGACAATGTTTTTTTAAAAAATCACAATGATTCGTTGATTAGTTTCGGAGTTACGACCTGTCAAAGTTGATCTTATGTTGATCTTTATTTTTTGCGAATATTTGTGTGATAATTTTTCAATTCATAAAAATACTAGGCCATGAAATTATTCTTGCAAGCGAATTTCAGTTCACTTGTCAAATTGTAAATATGTATACAGTATTTGCTGGGATGTAATTCGTCACCTTGTCTAATCTTACATAAATTATTTAAATAATCATAGTTACGACAATTGTAGAGACTTTAAACTAATGTACTCAGATATAGGTAAAAAAGATGCAAATGTATACAGTGTTCAGTTATGTATAGGCGCTTATCAAAATGTATTCATTTAAATGAGCTATCTGTGCCAAAAGCAAAGAAAGAGGAATATTTTAAGATTCCTTGACTATTGGTTTGATAAAAAGTTACACTTACCTTCTTGGACTGGAGCATAGTGAAATTATCATTTCTACTGACAATTTTAAGCTTTTGAAATAAAAATCAAGTTGGCTGTCCGACTCACCCAATTCAAAATAGATCTTGCCTGGACTATATTCATGACACTAAACAAATTTTAAAGGTGTATCACAGCAGAGAGAAGTAAAATTTAATGCAACATTGTTATACATTGTTGTAATGTTAATGTGGACAATAGTAAAATTAATGTAAGAAAATATTTGTAAGGTTGGCATTCCATACACTAATATCTTGATAATCATCAAAGTACATAAATATGATAGTGTTATAATAACCAATAAAACGCGACTTAACCCCCTACAACATCCATAACTATATTTGTCCAAGCATTACTTGGATTTTATGACCCGAGCGGCATGGACAGGGAATCAGTTATTAATACTACAGAGTGTCTCAAAAGATATCAACGGAAGGTGAACGTACAGGGTTGCATTCCATCGATTATGGAGTATTGAGAGTGTCTACTTAGTAAATCACCATGAAAGAAAACCGTTAGGTAATATTGCTATCTATTTATTATAATTCACGTTAAATAAATATTATTAACAAATTTTTGAAGAACTTACTGTCGTCTGAATTTATAAAAGACGGCCCACTTAAATAGTTTTTGTGCTTCATTCAAAATATTTAGGAAAAGGGTAGTTTATGATCTGTTAATCACGATCCCTTATTGCTGCCGCTCACACCGTAAACAACAAATATTGTGTGGACAGGTATATGCTTAGAGATGTAGCTTTTCATAAAATCGACAATAAGAGACATAATCCAAATAATGGAGGTATTAACAAAAATTACGTTACACCTACATTACATTAATACTTATAGTTTACATAACAACGTTTTCATGTTGCTGTTTTAGATAATGAAATAATGTACATGTAAGCACTATCCATATGAGAAGGAACTAAACGCTTGTTATGATCATTTATCTTTTCCTCTCTGGTTCTCTTCCCCATCAAGTGCCCATCAGTATCTCCCTTTCACCTCTCACTTTATTTCATTTTCTCTGGAATTGCCTCGGCTCGTCTCGAACTGAGAGAACGAAGGCGATGGAGGACAAAAACTGTTAATAACTAACGCTTTGTTCGCTTGGGATATTTTTTATTACACTCGGGGAGTAAAAACTATCCTATGGAAGTTTCACTTCAAAAATTGAATTATCAAGATTCTGTTAGATTATTGTTGAATTCAAAATTAATTGCCAAAATTAGTTGGATTAAGTTTTCTGTAGTTTAAAGTGTTACGGCTTTGAATTTTTGGGCTCATTACTACATGTGTAAAACTGAATGAGCCTTAAATTCCAAAAGTGGTCGCAGACATGCGATCATTGTAGCTTCACAAAGGAGCCAAATCACCTTCATAGCTAAGCAAATGAAACCAAATCAGTTCAACTTTTCCAAAAAGATTTAAGTTCTCACCCAAGAGGATTCACTGAAACCGTATGGAACAACCAAGTACACATTCTAGGCTAAAGGGTAATACACCATATGACTTTATAATAAGATTTCGGTTTTTTATATTGTAGTTGTTATATAAAGGTTAATTAAGTTAAAACTAATGATATACTAATTTAGTTTTTGAATGTAAACTACCGTTGGGAAGTTTCCTACTTGTTCACCATAATACTAAATTATTTGCCTATTACAGACCACAAATAGACCATGAAATGCAAAAACACATGTGAATTTATGCTAATTACATTTTTGTTGTAAGGAAAGTTAATGGATCCTTATCACCTTAATGTACCATTAGATTTGCATTAGTTTTACTCAATAATTTTTATATGTAAGACTTATTTTTCAAAGTCCATGACATGAGTTTCTTGCAGTTTGAAGCGTCTCAGTTGTAATTCATTGGTCGTAAATACTAAAATCAGCTACAAAATTTGTATATATGTGCAAATAACTTATTTGTTTCTAATTTCTAACCATTTCAGATGTATACGCAACATTCTAATGGGGATATATTCATGGCCCTTGGCAGCGACTCGACCTGCTACTCTAATTTGTATAACAGTTCGTCTGGTTTCGAGACTTTCGTATTGACTCCAAAACCCGAGAAACCTTGGCCTTTAGAAGTGTCCTTCGCCATGTGCAGTTTTCCCAAATGGATGTACGGCAGTTGGGAACACGTAACTGTTGACGTAAATACAATGATTTATAAGGATCACTCCTCCTTGAAAACCTATACCATTAAATGTGTTGGAGTCATGGAAGACAGCGATAAATATTTAGTTTTTAGCAGGAGTCAATGGTAATAAACACTTTAAGTGTATTAACAGATTTGAGTACATGCCGAATATTTTAGCGATGAGGAGTTTTATGGGTGCATCCGAATAGCGAATAGGAGCAATAACATACTGGAATTCCAAATCGGGACGCAGAATAGCAAGAATAAAGATGTTTTTACCTTATGTGCTGATGAAAACTTTCAAGAAGACACTTGGATTACTCAAGGACGTAAGTTGAAAACAAACTTTTTAGTTCGTGCTAATTTTAATAAAATTTGTGTACCTAGAATATCAAACCAATTATTTTGTGTACTCAAGGAATATTTCATCACGTTATACAGGGTGTTTAGGAAATCTACTACCCAACGAAACAGAAAATGTTGTAAATGATTTTGTGTTTAAACCAAAATGATCCTCAAGGCTAGGAGCTACCGATTTAAAACAATTAAATACAAATTTTTTTGTAAACAATATTTCCGAATTTATTTGAAGTCCGGAGTAACTCATATCTAAACCTAATGAGATGTGACGATTGTTGAAAACAATTTAATTCTGATAGTGGATTAAATTAAAGTCACTGGTTGATGGTCAGATTTGTTCAGAGTTGATGTATTTTATTCGAAAGTTATAGAAAAAGAAGTTTTTTCAGTTGTTGACTATAGACTTATTACAAATTTGAGTTGGGGAGGGGGGTATGTTACAAGGATATTCGACTGGTGGTTGGCCAGTTTAATACAACTGGTTGGTGGCACCGTTTCCAAAAACCTGGCAGTTTGATATTATCCTTGTGACCGTAAAATATCAAAAGAAATAATAATGCACGAATATGGAAGCAAAACAGTAATTTAAAACCAATGGCAAGTAAAAGAAACCACCCTAATTGTTAAACGGACCTGTGTTAAACTAGCCGAGGACATGTTTATCGCCCAAACGGCTCCAAATGAAATGAGTATTTTAATTTGTTTAAAGTAGGTAGAAGTGATAAATTTAAACTTAATATTATAATAGGGTAAAGATTAGCACGCCAGCAATATTTAAAAGGTAAATACCGTAAATGGATTGCTGTTGATAGTTTTCTACTCCGGTTAAAAGTGTATTAATTAAAAAATTAATTAATTTTGTATTTTTCACCTTTTGGTAATTCTGTCTCATACTTAAAAGTGTTGGAATTTTGTCTAACATTAAGAGTGTCTTATTTAATATTGCTAACATAAGTGCACTTTTCCCATACATATACTTTTCTTTTCGATTGAAGATAGATGCAACATGTTTCGTTTAAATCAAACCTTTTGACACATACTTTCTACTTTATTAGCAGTGATTTTGAGCATTGTTGACCTTTTGAAATAATATTTTTAGGTTTATTGGTCGGTCGGTCAGCATCTGTTCAAGCAGCTACGGGGATGTGCCCAATAACAGGCGAGTACACTGGAAGAATCCCTGATGCGACAGATCTCTGTGCCAAATTGTGGTCTGACTGTAGGGCCCCGGATTTGATGTACTATCAAGTGTCTCACTGCGAATCCGAAGAGGTGTATGAAGAAAGGGAATACCAATGTCTGGGACACTGGAGGGAGGGTAACGTTCTCTATACATACACTAAAAGAAACGATGTTGCCCCAGGGACTTACGAATGTTTCGTGGGCTCGATCTTATATGAAGACGACATTTATATTAAAGAAGCTGGGGAGCACTGCGCAAGAAACATAGATCCTTCTAGGTATGGAATGAAACTGGTTAAGAAGCAACCGTTGTACTCTTGTATTGAAAGAAGTAAGTTACATTATAGAAATAGTTATTGTTTAAGATAAAGCGTTTCTCGTAATTCAGGTACCACACCAAGGCATTCTACTCGGATGACCACCGATATAATACATTTCACCACGCAACCAAGTATTACAACTAGGATTACACCCAGTCAAGATTTCGGTGAGCAAAAATAACTAAACCTAATAATATAAAAGTATAAAAACTCTAAAATATTTTCATGCTATACACATACATTAAACCCATTCTAATCATGTGGCACATAGCAAGTATAAAAATACCTTACCTCATCCAAATCAAACAGTTCTAAAATATTGCGATCCGAACAGGAAAGCTTCCAGTTACAAACTGAGACTGATGAAAAATGTAATTTTATTTGTTTACTTTACATCACACTTGATAAATACATTGTTAACGTGATTAATCTCCGAATTTATGACATGCAAAAGGATGCTGCAAACTTAAAAAAGTTAGTTAAAAATAACTCGATAAGTGACTCAGTAACAAAGTAAACATTTGCAAATGTAACGTCTAATATATAATTTTGTTTCAGATTCCAATGCCATCCCAAAGAACAACGAAAACATCAGCTCTTCCATCCTACTTAGCCCAACTTTCTATCTCTGTGAGATTTTGTTTATTTTTGTGAAATACTTTTAAATACGAAGATCCTCAATGCTTATAGTATATAGAAACACAGAAATATTTTATGTGAGCAATTTCTTGCCAGTGTTATGGAATTGTTCCTTATTTTATGAGAAAATAAGTATTATTTTTATGCATCACCACTGACTATATAATTTACTTCTTCTGAGACTACATGTAACAGGAGAAGTCCATTATAAACTGCTAGATATAAAATTTTATATTTTGCAAAAATCTGTAAACCAAGCAATTTGAAAGTTACCATTAATGTTTGATCATCGCAATCATGGTCGTTTTAATATAAAAGTACTGATCCATTTCACAAAATCTTATCGATTATTTTTGCAAAATATATGTTGAAAAATGTATTAAATGTAGGTACAATCTTCAACTGTACATCAGAAGAGATATGACTTAGTGATGTTCGATAAAATGTGATTTAAAAATTATTTATGTAGTAATATGTAATATTGTATTTAAAGTAAAGTGTACTTAATTTTATATTGTTGTTTCTATACATCCCTCCCGTTTATTACTAACTCCGTGTGGAGTTAGAAGGTAGAAAACCTACTCAGATTCTGTAGATCGTTTTAATAATCAAATAACTTTACAATTGAAGATTCAGATTAATTTATATAACGTGTTCTTTAACTATTAATAATATAACCAGACTGATTTTCATAAACAGTGAACAATAGAGTCGCTTTCAAAAATTCAACTGAAAATTTCTCGAACCAAGAAAAATAATAGCTTCTGCAATGATGAATGTGAATAAAGTAATATATAAAAATACATATGACAGAAAAACAATCTGAACATAAAGAATATTGTCTGAATGAAAGTACAAAATGAATTAGAAGTTTTGGTTTTCAAGAAGCCAAGAATTGGAATCAATTTTAGATTTGTTCATAGAGTCCAGGAAAACTCACTCAAGGATGATTATTTCCAGTCAAATGAAGTACATATGCTTTACCTTGTCAATGTATCGTACGATGGTACATAAACAGATTTAAAAAATCTTCGAGAGACGTGCTAACAATCCTACTGTTCGAAATTATTCCGTTCGGTTATGCCAGTTAACCGATTCGACGCTAATAACAGTTTAACTGGTTGTGCGGTAAATTTGAAATTAAAATGACTACGAACGTCCTTGAAAAGCATTCTGATATTAACAATACGTGATATCGCCACAGACAACAAACAAATATTGTAGTCTGGGATGTGATAATTTATTCGGATACTTTTATTTAATGGGTGCTGACAAACTAAAACGAAGTGCTCAACATGACATTCTACTTGAGAAGATTGTTGAGCGAAAGTTTAAAAGTCCGTCATGTGAACTCGCTGCACGTAAGTGATTTTTGCTTTAAAATTAGCCACTAACGAAGGTTTTTTGATTCAAGTTAAATTAATTTACACTTAAATTAAACAACTGTTTCTTCAATGACCTTTATGCTCGTTCATTACAATTTCTGGGCCTCATTTGAATTTGTTTATAACTGATAGACACGTTCCCCATAAAAGGTTAACTATAGCCTATAGACATTTGTAATTTTTATTTTAGAATGCTGCTTCTGTTCGTATAGTTGAAGTTGGACCAAGGGACGGTTTACAAAATGAACCAACCAATGTTCCTACAGAGGTGAAAATAGAGCTTATTAACAGATTATCCAGAACTGGCCTTAAATCAATTGAGGTCACCAGGTAAGCTAGTTGTTTTGCCTACATTATTGCAATTATTACTATTTGTGGGAAAGTTTATCACGTAAATTGCAATTTTGCACTAGAAAAATATTTTCCTTTTTCAGCTTCGTAAGTTCAAAATGGATACCCCAAATGGGAGACAATGCACAAGTATACAAAGGTATCACAAAACAAGATGGTATTTCATATCCAGTACTGGTGCCAAATCTTCAAGGGCTCGAATCAGCAGTATGTTTAGAAACAGAATCTAATATTCTTACAAAGAAGTTTCGTTATGTTTCAGCTTTCAGTTGGTGTGAAAGAAATAGCAGTGTTTGCTTCGGCTTCCGAAGGCTTCTCCAGGAAGAATACAAACTGTTCGACTCAAGAGGGAATGGAGAGGATAAAAAAGGTGACTGATTTAGCAAAGGAAAAGCATCTTAAAATTCGTGGATATGTCTCCTGCGTAGTTGGGTGTCCATATGATGGTACGGTTCATCCGTCATCAGTGACAAAAGTAGTGGAGGCTCTGCTTGGTCTAGGTTGCTATGAAGTATCACTCGGTGACACTATTGGCGTCGGTACAAGAGCCACAATTGAAAGTATGATAAAAGATTCACTTAAAGTTACTACTGAAGATAAATTAGCGATCCACTGCCATGATACATATGGTCAAGCGTTAGTTAATATTTGCACGGCCATGGAGTACGGCGTATCGGTCATTGATTCCTCTGTCTCTGGTTTAGGAGGTTGCCCCTATGCAAGGGGTGCTACTGGTAATGTCGCTACAGAAGATTTGGTTTATATGCTACAAGGATTGGGAGTTCAAACTGGAATCGACATGAGAGCCCTTATTCAGGCTGGGAGATTTATTACAGAATTTTTGAAAAGAGAATCAGGTTCCAAAGTTAATAATGCGCTGTACAGTAAATATTTTGAATGATGTGATAAATTTTGTTACTTACTTTCATAATAAATGTGTTCTATATATCACAATTTGTTATTAATTAGGATGTTGAAAATGAAATACTAAATTGATGAATGGTTAACCATTGTAGTTGATGGACCAATGGGTAATTTTTCCACCAACCAAAACTTGATTATTGTTAGATATATTTTTTTAATTATTCTATGGTTAATGAGTTCAAAAAGATTTATTGAACAGGTGTATATGCAAGCCGTTCTACACTAACGTCTATTTCATGTTGTATATAACTGCGGTTAATGTATACGTTTCATATGTTTCTTGCTTTTCCTGTTTATTCTGTAATCTGCAATTTGACAATTGGTTGTTGACATGTTTTTGGGGTTAGGGTTTGTTTAAGAGATCAGAAATGGAAGTCTGTCTTTTAAGATGAACATTTTAAAGAGAATCAAACTAAAATACATACACACGTATGCAGTAAGTACCAAATGATTCCACATCTTTAAAATTTTACTTCCACAACTCTAATGATAATTCTTGATAAGACATCATCAAGATCATAATATGTATATACATTTTTCATAATCAGGGATTAAGGCAGAATGATAACAATTCATTGGACCATTACTCGAATCCCATTATCAATTTAGTAAGTATAATTTTTTAAAACATTGTTAAAAATACTAATGAAATATATTTCAGCCTTTCTGTAAGATCGTTTTTCAAAAAATGCCGTACACTATGTCGTTCGCTCACATACAACCATTTCATGGATCAAAATTATGCTGCAGATGTTTGCATGGAACCATTGTTCTGGTTCGTTGATAACTTTACATACACTATAGGACCAGTAAGTGATAAAAAATATTACATAAATTTCTAACATAGAAATTAATTCATTTCATAACACATTTAAAAGAACCAATAACATTATAGGTTTGAATGTCGTTAATTTTGACCTGTTTTAATTTGTCACCAAATTATGTTCATTGCGAACTAGTATAAATCTAATATTTTCTCCCCCAAAAAGAAATATTTGGAATGTCTAATATTTATATTGGAATACATACATATTAACCACTAGAATATTTGTATGGTACATTTCATGCTTTACCATCGCTGTCTTTAATAAGAACTATAATAATTAGCATCATAAAACTGCACTACCAACAGTACAACAGACGATAGGATTTTATAAGTTTGTATAAATTTAAACAACATGTTTGAAGGTGCCCATTACATTGTAATTTACCTGTAACATGTAATAATCATTACATCAAAAAATTTTCAAATTATTTTTCTACATTCTTGAATACATAACCTCCTAGGATCATAAAAAACTATGTCAATGATTTCAAAGATAGTGAAATTAATTTTTTATTGAGACTATACTGATCGAAACTTCAAGTGTACTGTATAACGTAGTTGTGATCATCTCTCGTAACTACCTTACGATATATCATTTTATTAGGAATAGAGAATATTTTGGTTATTTACCTCTCAAAAGTATAACCATATTTCGAAAATTATAAAAAAAAATATAGGTACAGCCTTCTTCTTGAAATTAGTGTATTTTTATTGTATTATAGGGCTTAGAACTCTTATTTTTTACCAGTACTTTTTACTGACTTTGTGACCTCCTGGAGATCGTGATCCACAGAAAACATTGCCATATATTATATAAGTAAATGTTTAAAGTTGTAATTCTTACCTATTTTACCTTATTGTTTTGCTAGAAGTTTCCATTTCTTGACAAACCAAATCCTTGTTATTCTCCATTACTTTTTTCAAAGTTTACCTATGCTGTATTCATCACATTTTCTGTCATTACCATTCACTATATTTCTGTGAACCATAAATAACACGTTTGTTGTATTTATTCCAACTGAAGGCCACATTGTTAGTTTTTTTATATCAAGCCAATTTTTATAGTTCTTAAGTTTATCTGCACCCAGTAGTGTTGCAGGTATATTGTTCTCAATACAGTGAAAAAAATTCGATTTTTATATGTAACCGTACCATATATGTGAAGCCTGAAATGTACCATACAATCATATCTCATAGTTTTAGTATATTTTATTTTGATACTGGCATAAAAGTTCTTTTTTAGTTGTTTGTTATTGCTGTCATTGGACTTACAGCTTCAGTAGTTTTAATAGCATATTGGATTGGTATTCCCTATTGGTGGAATAGGAATGCCGTGGTTTGCATATTGCTAGTCATTATAGGACATTGGCTTTTACTTAACATTTGTTTCCATTATTATATGGCTGTGGTAACACCTCCTGGACACCCTCCGCAGGTAAAACATTTAAAAATTCATTCCTGTATAAGTATTTAACACGATGTGCCAACACTGTGCTATTTTATAAAAAAAAATTATTAACATGAAAGATGGTAAGAGTGACTTTTTATTTTGTTTTAGGATGAGTTAATTACAGAAGCTGTGAGTATATGCAAAAAATGCATTTCCCCCAAACCTCCAAGGACTCACCATTGTTCTGTTTGCAATAAATGCATTCTAAAAATGGACCACCACTGCCGTATCCTTTGAATAATAATATTAGTTTTTCTAATAAAGCGAAAGTTGCCAATGGCCATTAACTAAACCCTATTTTCTTTGCAGTTAAATGCCTTTTTGAAAAACTTGGTAAACTAAAAGATTTTTGAATTAACACTTTCTAGTATTAACAAATATTGACAGGTCAAACCCACCACAAAACTAGAGAGAAACACCATGCATTTTTGAAGTAAAGACTTATGACTTATTCAAAGACCATGGAGAAATGTAAAATCATCAATTAATAAAATCCTACATTAATAAGCCATACAGCTAGCTTTGATAGTGCAATTAAAGTGCGTGTATTGAAACAGATCACTGCTTAGACTTATTATTATTAACAGAATAGTACAACTATTCTGGAACATTTTTTTTTTCTTTAACGATCAAACAGCTTGGCTTAACAACTGTGTTGGTTATAGAAATCATAGGTATTTCTTCATGTACATGGTTTACACAGTGTTGGGCGTTTTATTTGTGATACTATGTGGTTTTGATATAGCATATACCATGATTATGCTCACATCCTCAGATTCAGAAGAACCTGAATTAGAGGGACATTCCGTTAAAATTAATAAGAGTGGAGTGTGGATTCCAGTGGTAAAGTACAATTCCTAGCTTCATACAGTTGAAAGTAATATATGTTTTGCAGACTGATGTACAATATTTGGAGCCTTCATTTTTTGAAGACGAGCCCGTTACAGAATATGTAAATCCTTGGAGAAAAAGGGCCATCATTTATATGACGCTGATTAATAGTGGTAAATATTTGATTAATATATCAGATGTGGCTATAATGTGAAACTAAACTTAGCTCTTACTTGATAATTTTTGTAGTTAGTTGCTTATAAACTATTTAAATTTTTAAAGCCACAGGGATTTATATTTTGAGGAAGGTCAATGTTTTTGCCTATTTACCTAAAGTTTGTTTCTTTAGGTGTATTTGTGGCTCTGGGTGTTCTTTCGCTTTGGCACAGCAGGTTGATAGCTCGAGGAGAAACAAGCATAGAAGCTAATATAAATAAAACTGAAGCTACTCGTTTAGCGGAATTGGGAAAGACATATGTCAATCCATACAACTTTGGCACGAGGAAAAATTGGAAAATATTCTTAGGTCTAGTTCAAGGAAGGTATATATTATTCTGGTTGTAATAAATTGGTATTAGTATTTGTTAATTATAGAACATTCCTGAGAAACGTGATATTACCTTCTGCCCATGCACCACTTGGTGATGGTCTTCTTTGGCATACGATTCATGATGACAATATCAATGAATGGCCCTAATAATACTAGTCATTTTTATATCGTTTTATAAAATTTTTCGTGTTTAATTATATTAATAGATAATATGAAATTTATGAAGAAGTAATAAATTTAAAAAATCACGCGCTTGATTTCATTTCTCCAATTTCCAATAGTTCTTTAAATTTCAGACCAAAATCTATCAATCACGAAAAATAATATTTAAATCGTGTTAAAAAATACTAAGTTTAATATTGAATAGGTCATTATAAGGCACAAAAAAATCGTTTATGTATCCCATACAATTGTCTCTATCCACTCAACATAGTCTGACACTTTGGTGTATATTGCAGGGGTATTTACTTGACCGCAGGACTTTCCAAATGAAGTTATTCCTACTACATAGAATTTACATTGGTTACTTTCTTTTGTTATCAGCAAGGGCCCACCTGAATCTCCCTGAGAAGTATAAATTAATCATTTACGAAATAGTTATGGTTGATGACTTACTTGGCAAGTGTCTTTTCCTCCTTTAATTTCACCAGCGCATATCATACTGGCAACAACCCCCTTGGGCAAAGTCGTGTTGTTTTTATACCGTTCTTGGCAAAAGTGATTGCTATAAATATTTAATGAAACCTTCATTAATTTGTCACTATTCTCAGAAGCATAATCAGTCTTGCCCCAACCAGTGGCCAAGGCAGTTTTGCGATTAACTGTCAGTTTTGTGTATAGACAGGCTGGTCTTGTGAAGTTTGTGAAGCTAATTTTAGTCTGTGTTCTTATCAGTGCAATGTCGTTGTATTTTAAAGGCGGTTTATAATCGGGGTGGTTGAAGATCCTCGCTATTCTATAGTCTTGTTGTAGGGGGCTGTTGGAGGATAGAATTAAATGTCCCAGGCGTACAACTGTAGGTGGACCCCTGAAAAATATCAAAGTTGAAGAAAATGCATTTACTATTAAACCTAACCGCCCCAACTAGGTTACGATTAATCTTTGAACATGACACTGAGATGTATTTATATTTATTTCAAATTAAAATTAACATTAGGTATTTTCAATTACAGAGAACTCAAACTAAAAATTAAATTATTTTAGGAAATAACTTTTGGTTTCATAATTTTCCAACTATCTACTTACTGACTCATATTTAGTTAGTCCACACTGTTTTCCCCAGTTTTCAAAAACAATAACAAATACAATGGTGATTGTATCATTCCATTATCTACTTTGAAATATTACTCAAATAACTTACAAGTCCAGGGTGTCAGTGCAGTGAGCTGCTGTAAGAATAAACCATTCACTGATAAGGGTGCCTCCACACCTCCATTTCTCATCATCTGTATTGAAACCAATAGCTGCCTTAAATAATAAAATGGGATGAATTCAAGTAACATAATACTCACTGTATGAGCTTACCATAAAAGGAAATTCTCCAGGAGACGCAGGTTGTCCCCCAACAATTAGAGGTACGCTGTTATAATCACATTTCTCGACTGTAAAATTAATGGGATAAGATGGCAAGATTAACGGCGTTGCTTGAACTACCTTGGACACTTCTCTGCTGTACTCCTCACATTCTGAATCATACAAGTTTCATGATTAAGATTTTTGTAGAAAAATAATGTACAGTTAGAAGACAAAATATCAAATCCTTTCGAATTTTTTTTTAAAAAGTTAATAGCTTCGAGTTTATTTCCTTACTTTGCTCGCTTATTCGCTGATTGCTCGATTGAGGTCGATTATTGTCCTCTGGGAATACAATGTCTCCAGAAGTCAAAAATGTGTCCTCATTCGCTTCAACGAAACTGTTCTCCTGAGGTCGAGCATAACCGTTATCCACAGGTTGATTGTAACTGTTCTCATTTGGTTGAGCGAAGGTGTTTGGTACTATAGGAACTTGAAGAAAAATACAATAAATATTGTTATTGTACACGAAAAGCCGATTATATTAAGACTAACACAACTGATGTTTTAAACTTACTTTCACAACACAATATTGGAGTTGTTAGGGCATAGAAACCGCACTTAGTGATTGGGATCCCCCTTTTTGCTTCTTCTACAGCAGAAGGGCAATCTAATTTACATTCACCTTCCAGATTAGTGCTCTTCAGTATACATTTGTCTCCAACTAAAAAAACGAGTTTGTTGGTGCGATGAAATTAATTTTGAATAATATTTTAATTTTTTGTTTACGAAATTTGTATTATACTGAAGATATTCATATAATTTGCATAATTTAGAGTTAATGACGCTTGCAGTTTGTCTGTTCAAGTAAACAAATCCCTTTCTTCATTATGTAAAATGTTTAAGGTATGTGTCAACTTTATGTAGATATGTGATATTTAATAATAATAACATTCGATGCAAGATAAGGTAATTATAGGCCCATTTCAAAAAAGAGTAAACGACCAACCGAACATAAACCCTAAAGAAGATTTAGTCAAGACATCAAGGTTCAATTTACAATCAATTAGGATTTCACTGTTGAGTGTTTTGATTGTAGTTTGAACTACAAATAATATAAACGTTGTACTTATTGCGTAAATTAATTTTTGTCGTTTTACTGCCTCCCTCAAGAATATCAGTAATTTTAACATATTTGTGCATTTTAATTTCGATTCTAATGCCAAGGTATAAAGGAATCAACAACTTCGAAAGTGTTTCTCAACAACTATTTTAAGACTGAATTGTTATTAACAATTAAAACCACTCGAATGAGTTATTAATTATGAAAGCAAATAATTTTTTAAAACTAATAGCGATCACTTCTCTGCTTTAATTATATGACCATTAGTACTTGAATTACCATGAGAATGTTTTCTATTTATTATTCAAGAATGCCCAGAATGTTGGAAATCTTTGTTTATTTTAGTACTGTAACTTTTTAGTCCCATTATAATTTAATTTGTTAAATGGGATTTTGATGGACTTTAAGCACTTGTTTTTTGAAGGAATTTTTAGTGTATGTAGGTTTATCATCATCATATAATGCATAATTTAAACTTTTTATTGAAACCTAAGGCTTGAAATGTTTTTCTAGCGGGTAGAATTACATAAAAGTTTTATTATTGTGATTATTGTAATTAGTATTACAATCTTATGTATTAAAGCAATTGTATAGTTGCTGTTGAATAACAATATATAATGTAAATTCCTAAGGAAGTAAACTTTTTGTTTTTAGTTAGATTGAACCCAGGTTGATCGCAGAGCCTTTTAAATAGCTTCAAAAATAAATCATGGAGGTATTAATTATGTAGTCCCCCAAGAAATCGCTAATAACATTATCTTTTGATACAATTGGATATTTTATCTTTTGTTTGATCAATTTTGTCGTTTTAAACGACACTGCGGGTTCAACACACAAAATAACCCTTTTGAACTTTGGTGCGCTATTTAGGCTAACCATTAGCCTTTTATTTTTACCACATTTTATGTTCATTGAGCATGAATCAAATTATGAACTTGTTATGTAACTGATATTAGTACATGTAGAAATATGTAGGCTTTAGAAAACTAGCTAGGTATAGTTGTCGTGTATAGAATTTTAACGAAACATTTGGTATTCTTTAGAAGGTAAACAGTTTTTTGTAACAAATTTTTTTATATGAATGTGTCGCTTTACTAAGAGGTGCCTCGTATTAGTCTGTTGTACGGTTAAAAGCAATTAATCTATACATTTAAGTAAAATGGAAATCACAGTAATTATCATTTCGAACAATAGCTATTGATGAAATTAGTGAGGATTCCCAACCTGCCAAATTACCACGTATTCAAAGAAATCAATGTATGTAAATGCGAGATATTTCCAATGTTTTTAATATGAAACTCGTTTAATACTCCGGCGAGAATACCTGTTCTATTAGTATACAAATCGCAAATTATAGTAAATAAAAAATAACACTCACTTTGCGCATTCGCAGCTGCAAAAAATAAGATAAATAAACGCGTTAGAAACATCATGAGGGCACTCGCATGGTCAATTAAACGCTTTCGGTTTTTGAGTGTGTTCACAATTTTATACCGAGCATTCGTGCGTTCAAAATCACCGAAACCGCATCTTCTGACGTCACGGCCATCAAAAAATTTACATAAAATGCGATGTAGTCACACATTAATTGATTCGTTGATAACAGGAAAAATTGTACGTTTCTCTTGACCACCGTTTTATCTGGAACTGAACACTTGATTTGAATTTTACTTACAGCCTTCCACCTCCACTTTACCTGGCTTCAGCTGGTTAACCGTGATACGCGGGCATGGAATCCTCTCATTATCTCATTAATTATATCCATTATATATTCGGTTGTTTATTTTCATCGAAATAATTTAGAGAAGTTACACATCCATACATTTAAAAAAATACGTTGAATAAATTACACTTGCTAATTAGGAATAATTCAAAGAATATTAAACGTAATATTACAAAACAGGTACTTTGTTATTGACTTTTAGAAACAGTATCTGCGAAAATTCCATTTTCCACATAATTTCGAAAGTATAAAATATCTTAAATAGAATATTGTAAAGGCGTTTTAAATATGTGACGATTTGAAATATTTTTTCCAAACATTTTCTGAATATATTTGTAAACTGTTTTACTATAAACTAAAACTTTTGCTGTTAAATGATATTATTTTTTAACAATATCATTTTTACGAAATATTTTAGAATATTTTCAGAAGACATGTTGCAGGTATGAGTTTCAAATATCTTACTGCTACTTTTTGGAAGATATTCATGACCAGCAAAATACCGCTATTTGTTAAGTAGGCCATTAGGTCCTTTAACAATATTGGAGAAATACTTTAATCATGATTTTAAAAATATTTTCATAGTTTTGGAATATTTTTTAACATTGTTTTGTTCTCAAGGAAATCACCAAGATAAACCGTATCGTCGTCATTTCTCTCTGTCACAATAAAATCGTAAACCCATATAGTTGGTTGTCTGTGGTATTACCATTATGTACTTTACAGCTTATTTTAAAATTTCCTTATTATCTAAGATTTCCTACGTTCAAGTTGGGTAAATTTTGTCAAATCTGTTGATCTCTACATGTGGGATTTTACGTACCACCGGATCTCTCAACACGCACTCATCATATCCCGAAACATACATTGACGCATTTATAAACATACACATTTTCTTTTGGAAGACGTACCTGATAACCACTAATTTGTTCCGGAGATAAGTGTATGAGTATACACTTATTATTAAGTGTACTTCCTGGTACACCAACACTAAGAATGTAGTTACTTCTTATCAAATAAGGAAGCTAATCGTGCCCTTAAATGATGGATTCGTCAATTATCAATGATAGAAATGCAGAAAATTCATTTCATGTTGTTTTATTTCAATTATTGTAATTGAAATGACAATGCAATATTCGTTTTAATATCATGAGAACTAATTATCAAGGCTTCTAATGTGCATAATTCGCATATTTTTACGCATACATTTTTTAAGTACTAATGTGTGGTGAAACTTGCATTTGTTATAGTGAAATAAAAGCATGTGGTAATTAACTGTATGTAAATTTAATTAAATAATCTCTTAGGACGATGAATTTCTATAAATCATTCCGTTTGGAATCTACCAAACTGAAAATGTGGTGGGAGGCGATTTTCTTACACCCTTAAGGGTTGAAGCTGTAGGTCTTTAATTCCAAACGTATGTGTACGAAGTTTTGAACACTTTGAATCAATCATTCTTGAAAACTCATACCATTTCACCATAAACCCGTTAATCCAACATGCTTTAAGTATAGACGCGTATGTACCTAATTGTAGTACTATAAATCCTTAACTTTCAAGGCAAAGCAATGTACCATTTAAAAATTTGAAGTTTTTATTCACTATATCCATGTCAAAAATAGTATCGAGTCGAATCATACGCACTAAAATGATTTTATGAGCATCTGTTTCAGTTTTTTGGTAGAATTATTCTATTTATAATCGGTTGAACTCCACTGGTTCAGTAGGTCGCTGTTTGACCAGAGGCAGCACTAACGGTATTTTAAAGTTCATAAATCTTGATTTGTTAAAAATAAATTTGAGATTTTCGAAGAGATTTCTAAATTTCTGATCTACCAGTTTTGCATAGGACACTTTCTGCTAAATTTCAGATTTTCAGAAGCCAAAGTTAAAAATCATTTTCATTTTTGAATCAAATGCGCGGAGTAGATATTCTAGAAATTTATTCATCTATCCACATCTTGATAAATTGTTTTAGTAAATCTATTCCGAATTTTCTCCTCTGTGTGTATTTAATAGGGTACGCAAGATGTGAATTTGGTCGATTTGGTTATAATTGCTGCTTTACTTATATGGAAAACGTAAATATGATTTAATAAAATGCCTTTACGCTATTTAATTTTATACAAAATCTTGTTGAATCATAATTGGGATAAACTAAAAAGAAATCGTTGAATTACGAATAATATTCAAAACAACTGTTTAGCTATTTGTCACAGATCAAGTTCCTGTAATAAATTTTTCTTGCTGTGAATCCCAAAACCCAAGATCACGAGACAAGACTCTGAGCCTAAAATATGCAACAGAAATAATGAAATATGTATGAATAATTCAGATATACCTACTATACAGATGTTAGACCAGTTGGCAGCTAAAATACAATACATTAAAAATATTTACAAAGTTTAATATTTTAGTTTTTTAGTTTTAATTTTAATAATAATTTTAAGCTCGCCCAGTAATTTGGAAAGTTTCGTATGTTCATGTAAAATGAGGTTATCAATCTCAGTTAATAAAAAAATATCACAAATTATCCGGGAATTTTGTGCTATTTATTGGATAGCCACATAAGTTTTATTGTGGTAAATATACCACCATATTTATGTTTAACTTGTGTCTCCCTTGTGAAGTTACATAACTGAGAAAATTTAATATACAACTCCTTTAAATTTTTTCGAATACGAAGCGCGCTCTGTAGATGTTATAGTCTCCAAGATGATTTGTTAACAAGAAATAAATAATTTAATATTGTTGCCTATGTGAATTCGCAGATAAGTGGGATTGAGATCTCAAACAATTTTTCATTTTATCCACAATAACACAATCGCAAAAGATTAGAGCAAAATGTGGTCTTTATTTTAATTCTAATGTCTAGTGTAATTACTTGGTTCACGTACTCATATCAATAGTTTGTGAATACAATGTGTACAAGGTTGTCTTGACGATTTGATTACTGAGTGGGGAATCGAATAGGTCGTCTATTGATTTTGATCAGTATATCAAATACATTTGAATTTCCCACCCAAAGAATTCTTGTGTACCGTTAAGATTAACGCAATCATCGACTAGATGGCGGTGATCAACGTTGCGGTTTCTATTGGGTCATTTTATGATATCATCTGTCACTTCACACGTAAATGTTTTGTGATTTCACATTTGTCATTAGTAAGTTTAGTTGTTAAATTATACTAAAAATCTAAAATGCCGAAGAAATTTGCCACAGAAAACACTAAAGCAGTCGTAGCTCGAGAGCGGAAGAAACAAGCAAAGGAAGAGGCCGAAGTAAAACTAGAAAGACAACTACAAGACGCATATTGGAAAGACGATGATAAAAATTTGCAGAAGAAGCAACAGAGAAAGGTAATTGGGACTTTCCGGCACATTGATTTATCAGCGTGTCGAAATTATATGCTTACTTCTCGATTTTCAGGAAGCTGAAGAGAAAAAGAAACAGGAGGCTCTTCTGCGAAAGGCCGAGGCAAAGGCGCTTCTGGAGAAGGAGATGAGTGAAGTTGCCAAGAAATCTGGAAAAGCTCCTCCTCCGCCAAAGGTGACCAGGGCGCAAATCGAAGCTAAGAAACAGCCGAAAATTGAAAAAGAGGAAAAGGACACCAAGATTGAAACCCACTTAGACGTCCCATTGGAGGAGAATATTAACAGAATAAAGATTGAAGGGGAAGAGGCGAGAACTGTAGATGAAGCGATCGCAGTTTTAAGGTATAAAATAAAATTTAAGTCTAATAGTTCTAATTTATCCAGAACTCAATTAATCGGACTTCGAAGACATTTTAAAACACTTCAAAAGCAAAACAAAATCAGCTGAATAAAGTATAATTGGTGTGACTGTAAAATAAATAAAAAGGACCTACCAATAAATCAATTTCAATGAATTAAATCATATCTAAAGGTTATTAATAATATACAGTTAGCGTTTATTTATAAATATATAGTGTCATAACTTACCTAAAATAAATGTAGCAAGGCTTTGGATAATGAAAAGGGCCAACAATGTGAAACAGTAGAGAACCTGAATTTTACAGTTAACAGGGTTTACATGGAACCTTCAGATCTAAACCTGAAAGCAATTTTGTGTATTTACCTACCTTGAATTATAAATCACACAATTATTTTAAAATGCACGAAGTTACTGTCAGATTCAAATCTGAAGAGAGATTATAATGATTCTCTGGAAGTTAAAAATGTAGATTTGGTCAATAGAAAATTACTTTCGTTCATTTCAAATTTGATTCAGTGCATTTAAATACAAGTGTAAAATGCATTTGTAATTGAGGGATAGTTCAACATGCCAGGCATTTTAGAAACAATTTAAATCATAAGGTACTAAATGATAATTGGTTTGTTCCAAGTACTTAAATGATGGGACAGACACAATGCACACTAATTCAGATTCAAATTCCAAAAATCTGCACTGGAAATGGACAGTTTGGCTCAATGATGATGGCCACAGTATTGCAGGTTATAGTGCATTCGCGTAGCTTTCTGAATTAGGTGCTTAACTGGAATAAATTGTTCATTCTGGTTTCAGATTCCAACGCTATTAGAGTACATAGAAGTTTTTACTTTCTTGATGTTTGTTATGAACCACTAATGTCTTTTTGCAATATATCATTTAAAAACCTCACTTTCTGAAGCAATTAAGAAATATTCACTATAATGCTACATCTGACTATCCTGTTTTCTGTGTGACAGAGCTTCAGCCTCCAGTGTGACTATTGCCTGTAAATCTGGTTCCAATAAAACACAAGCCGATTTTCTGATTCAGAACCGACATGTACCATATACAGTAACAAATGTTGGACTGATTCTAGGACTAGTTACTATTGTGTTCCAATATTGATGAAATAGTTTAGAATAAGTCCAGGCGCAGGGAAATCAGTTCTTAATTCTGAGCAAAATGAGAATAGAAACTGTCATGTAATGCATACCGTCAGACAAAACACAACTTCATAAATTCAGAATTCGTCATACGTAGGAGGGAAATTTTGAAGGGTAGAATTTTGTTAGTATATATGGAGATAATAGGATTTAGTGTTTGGTTTTGTACATGTTAAAATGAATGATATGAGTGATATGGACATTAATGAAAACTATTAAAAACCTGTCAATTGAGGAAGAAGATTGTTAGGTATAGCAAACTTGTTACTACTTTTTCAATTCTTCGAACAGAATGTATTCTGTGTCCCATCTGAACTTCACAACTGATTCTTGAATAAATACTTTGTTGACACAGACATTAAAAAATTCATTACAAGAATTGAGACAATGCATAAGCTGCTTGTTGGAAGAAACTTAATAGGTTATACATTTTACCCAGTATACTGCTAGTAATGAATCAAAACAAATATATTTACATGAATGCAGTGAACTATCATCAATACTGATGCCATTTTAAAACTACAATATAGCTGACGTTCAAACATTTACTTTCAGACATCTATTAAACTGCAGTAGCCATTTCATATCCCTGCCACTGGAATAGTTGCATAATTTATAGCTAATTTGTACTGGATAATCTGTACCTAATTATTTGTTAGTTTGTTCTTTCAGAATTGATGTTGCTCAGAACAGCTCTTGCAGCTGAATCTGTAGTAGCCACCATGTAGGAGAGTTAGCTCCTAAATATCTTCCTAGCTCTACAGGTTAAAACTTCATCTGCAAGGGCCATTTATTCTGCAACGAGCAGCTTCGAAATTAATTTTGACGTTATAAATTAGCTACAAATGGTCACTATTTTGGTGGCATAGATATAAAATGGGTACTGCAGCTTGATAGAAGTCATTTTAGGAAAAGTTGGTGCTACTATCACTGTTCTTGTTGAAATATAATAATTTCGAAATTTTTCATGTGAAAACAGGACTAAAAATGTTCAATTATATTTTTCCATCATGTAACATGTGTTCCACCATATATCAACTTCATTTTCAATTAAATGCATTACAGATGGGTTTTAGAGTTAGTGCAAAATTGTTTCTTCTAATACCATATTTTAAGTGATGCCATGTGTGTTTATTGCGGTATTTTATATCTATTTTTTAGCACAAAGGATCAAGATATGGACAAACATCCAGAGAGAAGGCGTAAAGCAGCATTTCTGGCCTTTGAAGAGAGAAGACTGAAAGAGCTGAAAGATGAGAGCCCTACACTACGTTTGTCTCAGTTGAAACAATTGGTGTTCAAAGAATGGCAGAAGTCTCCTGAAAATCCATTGAATCAGCAAAGCTGAAATCTCAAAACTATTATCTATTATGTATATATTAAAACCGCATCAAATTATAAAAACGACGAGAACTTTACACTGTAAATCAATCCTTAACAACTATAGAAATTTATAATGTATCTGTAATACATAAATGAAGGCAGTTTATCAGTCATGGGGGAACAGAATATCATTATCCAAAATTATATTCAACCTGGGTTGTAATACAAATGTAATATTAAAAACTTTACACTATTTTATGAAGTTTTACTCAAACATAAATCGTGGCCCAATTTTTCTTTTAAATAAAAAACTAGTTATAGTAAAGTACCTATATTTTTGCCAAAATTCTTAATTATTCCGTACAGGTAAGGGAGGGGGAGGCACATCAGGGATATCGGGGTTCTTTTTAAAGTTAGCAACTATCTGTTCTTTTTTTTCTTCATTGTATGTTCTCTCATAATCATTGTTGTGTTGAGGCTGTTCAAACTTTTGCTCCTCTCTTGGTAAATACTGCTGATATGTAAAATGAGGAGTGTACAAGGGTACAAACTGCTCTAAAGATACTACATTGCTGGGTAGATTTCTGATATCTTTCGTTGGTTGACTCTAAAAAATTTTGTTAACCTTCAGGAGATTATAATAACTAAACTTACATAACTCTGCTGGTTCTGTATAGGAAGGGGTTGTGGCGTTTGGTTTGGTTGCATTATAATATTCCTGTCTGGAATTGGAGCTTCTGGAATCTAAAAAATAAACTGAAATTTAGTGTGAAAATATTAAACTTCTGCAGGTTATAACAGGAAGTGTGAGAGTAACCAGATGTCAAACCAAAATACAAAAATTAAATGAAACAAAATTTCAGTTCTCTTATATTACAATAGGCAGAAGTAAAAATGAAGCAGTTCCGACATGATTTTTGAAACAACCTGCAAAGTAGATTTACCAACTTTTAAAATACATTAAAATAACTTGATTCTAGATCAATAGATTTGCTGGTCAGTGTCTTAAAATAATTTAAATTTGAATACCAACAAAAGAAGAAACATTCAAGCTACTTGTTAACTACTGTGGATATGTAGTATTTATTTTATCTAACAACGTTTTGTACTTAAATTGATGCTAAAAAATATCAATACAGTTTTTTGTAATTATGAGTGGGTGTTTTGGTTGCAAGTCGAATATATATTTTTTCCCCATAAATCACTAAAATTTCTGAAGTATTACGCCTTACAGAATGCAGGAGTGAGATTTTAAAGTTTTCCATATGGCACAAACTTTTTAAAACACACTAACGGGCAAATGTGCCCTAATGCCTAAATTCAGGCAACTTTGTTCGCATTCCTCTTTGGAGAGAAGTTGACTGTATTTTCTCACTAATAATTGACCCTTAGTCAGTGCCTTATAGGTTTCAGCGCCTTGTAGAAGATGCGGTCTTAACGTGACATCTCTTTCAAAACTTTGAAACTAGGAAACTTCCAAAGTTCCGACTGTCCACCCTTTCGTAGATACCATCTCACCTCAACTCCTATACGTGTTATAAGTTATTCTCGCCTGACGGGGCTAATCGATACAACGACACCGATTATTTCATCCAGGACTTACGTATCTCGGCTGATCAGCAGAGCTCAGATCGGTGTAAATAAATGGCGGAAACGCCAGTCCGATCGACGTCGTTCTGAGCACCGGCTCGTAAACAGGAAGAGCCTGGCTCGGTGCGAGGTTTTTCTTCGACGTTATCAGAACGTTGTACACTCTTGGCGTCCTTGGGTCGCAATCGCATTTTAAAATTAGTAGGGTGATAAGAAGAAAGTGGCTGATCATGTCGGCTTCTGAAAAAGACGCAGAAATTAATTAAACGCCCGTGATCGTTGTATGGTGTTACACCTTGTTAATTAAAGTTGGCAATGTACAGGTGTGTGTTTTTTCTATGTAACTGGTTAATTGTCATCGCTATGCTCGAGAAAAAAGTTACGATCACTTGTGAATTGTATGTGTATATGAATATTATACTATAAATAATCTATATATACAATATGTACTATAATATGCTATAATACTATAGTATTACGGAATAGTATACAAGTATAGTATGATACACTGCAGTTTGTGCGATAGTAATGGAACTTGTACACATTTGCAACAAACCATCGTAACGTAACGCCGTCGCGTAACACTGTGGTCGGTTAGGCTAACCTCGTTACGTAACATACATGTGTAACATCACATTATTTCATCGTCTGTAGGTATTTTGGCGTCGTATCAAAGAACTGTTACGCTATAACGTTACCCAGCTCGTTTAAACCAACGGAAAGAAATGAAAGAATGAAATATTATAGTGTTGCCAGACGGTATTACGGTATTCTGTTGCACTCAGAGTTTTGATCGGTGCGTAACATCCTGGTGTACAGAAAATGTTACGCGATGGTGTTATATTACGATGTTCTGTTGCAAATGTGTACGCAGCGCATTGTTACGTGAAGGTGTTACGTTACGACGTTCTGTTGCAAGTGTGTATAACTCTAACGTTTTTACGGGTTTGAGAGTTAATTAATTTACACGCTGCACTACGTTATATACTAAAAGTAAGTTACTAAATATGATATCTGTACAGCTTAGAGCAAATTTACATTCACTTTTTGCTTTTTATCGCCACTCCTCACACTTTCAGACTCTCTTAGTGCCACCGTTCTAATTTGCTGCTATATTTATATCCGCGCGTCCATGTTTCTGGAACGGCCTAGTTTCGTCTAATATGCCCTCTCTCTCGTACTTGTAACGATGCATACGTCCGCGAAGATTCGACTCTGGTTCGAAACACGTCCGAGTTTCTTCGAGAGTTATGCAGAGGAGTCGCGAATGGGGAGTAATAATTCTGTTACAGTATATATATGGTGTCCAAATTAGAATGTTAGTGATGGTGCAAGTTCCAGCAATGCTTCAGAACAGGAAGTTGTTTTTTTACGAAATAACAATATTTAAATACACCATTTCTAGGGTTAAAGCAAATCCTACAATGTTATTACGCTATTTATGAACAACGATTCTCATGAGACACGTAGAGGAACAAACTTCACTTGTGGAAGGCACAAATTAATTTTACGTCAGCCTGAAAAGCGTTGCACGACTACATAATACAGTCGACAACGATAAAAATAAGTTATTACCTACCCCCGATATCTTTGTAGCACCCCTTTGATTGAAACGTAGTGATTAAACTCATTTTACCCCTTTCTTCAAAAGTTGTAGGCTTCTGATGTGTGTATTTTATTTTAGGGGTTGAAAACTAACCCTTATGAAAAAAGTTATGACTTTTGATATTTCGATTACGTTCATGTTTAAATATGTAAAATAAATATTCTTCCACGTAAGTTGTAATTTAATTCAAAGTTGCATTCCTTCAAAACCACCCCATTATAACGAAATTCACAATGACAATGATTTTTAACGTTTTGAAATTATAATAAAGTTTAATTACGTCACTTTTAAGAATGTTATTTTGGCTTTATTACAACCTTAGAACCCTCTAAAATTATCAGTTATTACGAAATTTACTGCATGCTTTATTTTTACGACCTATAGATCTGCGAAAAAGTTATTAAGATTATCAACCTCCTCCTCTCTGAGTGTACGATTGGAGGAAAATCGTACAGATCCTTGTTTTACATGTTGAATTATTAAGAAAGTCCAACTTTTCTTTTTGCTACAGTAAATTTAACATTTTAAGGAGAGGTTAATAATATGACATATGGGTAACTAATGAACATGGTTTTGCTCGTGGTGCCTTACGAATGTTTGAGTTGAATAAATATTCAACTGCCATAAAAGAATCTCCTGAAAAATGGTTTAAAATCTTACCATTGCTTGACGACAATTCCGTCATCGTGGTGGATAACACACCTTATTATCTAAGGCAAGCGCAAAAGATTCCCACAATTGCTCCTAAAAACAATATACGATCTTGGCTGAGAGAAAGCAATGTTGGTTTCGAAGAACGCATGCCTAAAGGAGAATTAGTAACTTCTGTCAGACACAAATTTAATAGATATATTATCGACCAAATTTCAAAGGAAAATAGGAAAACACTTTTAAGGCTTCCTTCCTATCACTGTGAACTTAATCTTACTGAACTTGTTTGGGCCCAACTAAAAAATTATGTTGCTTCACACAACACCATAAATCATTCCACATGAGAAATCTTTGTAATGAACCTCTTGTTCTGATAGATAAGGAAACAAATGTGTTCAACATGTCAGAGAGTATCTGCATCAGTATCAGAAAGTAGTTAAAGTCTGGAAATTAGATCACAATATTGAAAATGATATTGAGCAGATTATCGTAAACTGATAATTTAAAATAGTTAAACAGATAAACAGATAATCTCAAATGTAAAACCAGCATGAGCACCAAGAAAATATGCTACTAACTCCAGAAAAATTTTATCCTGTTCCTAAGGAAACCTACAGAACAGAGGGAACTGATAAAACAGTAAAATTGCAATTATTGACTGATTGGATCTGCACGATTAATTGATTGATTTGAAAAATATTGCAGAATGTAATATATGAAAAATGTATCTCGTAAGAGAAATTATAGGTCGTAACAGCAGTATTCGAAGAAAAATCAAAATAAGTCAAAGTATTTAGGTTTCCCCTAACACAAAATCACGTCTAAATTTTAAAGACGATAAATATTGTGGTTCTCAGTAGTTTCATTATTAGCTGAAAAATTGGTAATCATCCTGCGATATTGGAGAACCGCTATGCACAATACCACAGATAATCATACCAAATGTGAAAATCGAAATACTAATAACGTTTCATAGTGCTACTCAATAGATATTACTCTATTGCACGCTCATTTGTTCGGCGCGATCAAAATCGACAAAATATAGAAATTTAATAATAGATGATGCTCGCAGAACAAAGAAAGGCGCTTCTGAGAACTACATCTGCATACAGAATACTGTCCAATAAAACAATGTAAATAATAGCAGGAGTAGTTCCAAATTTATTGGTGGAAGAGAGCAATGTTACACATACGCAACACGAGGAATGAATATGTAACATGTAAGAAATGGAGCAAGAGAAATTAGCATCGATGAATGGCAATATCGATGGAATGAGAATATAAATCAATGAACCAAAAGACCTATTGAGAATCTAAATACACCTATAAACGGTAAACGTGGGGAGCGCTATATTAGTTTCTATAGTCAGTGTAAGCGTTAATAGCCTATAAATAATTGAAAGGTGGTAATCGAACTGAAGAAAAATGTGGAATGTTAAATAATGAAGGGAGTAAAAAGACAATGACAGAAAGAGAGGGAAAACTGAATTTTAATGAACGTACTGTTAATTTTAATTACTTATGGAAAACTTACTAAATCAAAAAATATATGCATTTATCAATGCAGCTAATAGCACAGATAGAAAGCATTTTAGGTTGTAAAAATTGTTGCATTGCAAATTTGGTTTACGTTCAAATGAAGTGACGCAATAAATCCACACTAAGAATAAATAAACATTTTGGAAAGTACTAAAATTGAGTTCCAGCACGTGTGTGTTTCTTTGTTTCTGTCATCTTTTTCTTTACTCCCAAGTTTTATCCTTCCAACAGCGGAAACAACGGTCGAACTTTCTGCGACGGATAAAAAACCGGTGTCCTTAAACTTTATTTCTCCGATCAATTGATGATTGTTTTCGCAGAGCAGCCTTTTAGTATCACTATATTAACTTGATGTAACCACACCCATTTCATGATCATTTCTGTAGGTCAACGAATAGTGTGGGTTCACGCTTTTGATTTGGATGTAGAGTGTAATTACGATCGCTTACTTTTTCATCGACAGGATCGTATTCGGGAAAAGTTGAACGTCATTTTACGCTCGAGTGGAATTGACGAAGAGGAAGAAAAATAAAATATGATTCATTTGAATTCGAAGTAATGTGACTAAAACTGATTTCAAGAACATCTTTCGTTCTTCAATCCCAATACCGATTATACAGTATTTTGCTATGGTTTATAAACTATTAACTACCAGTATACTACACTATTAATAAATATTACAATTATTATTGTTTTTATTATTATTATTATTATTATATTACGTGCGTAGTACCTATCATATTCAACAGCGAAAATCATTACCATGCCCTATTAGTGAGTGAAAATCCAATATATAATTTTGAATTTTTAAACGCGACTGCCAAACTAACAACTTTTAATGCCTCCGTAAAGTACTAGTGAAAAGCAAAACCAGTCATACTAATTATAACTTAAATTTTTCATTTTTAATAATCACCATGTTTTAACAGACAGAACATTTCGAGATGATAACTAAAGAGGGGTACATTTTGGGAGCTACAGAAGTAGAGGAAGGCTACGGAAAAGGCTATCAGTTTTTAAACCTAACTATGTCACCTTGAGGACTTGGAAAAGTTTAAAATGAACTTAACATAGTTTGTATAGTAGTCACAACTAGAATAAGTGTAAGTGTAGAAATTACATCTATGAAACACCTTACAAATGTTTCATTACCCTAAACTTTGACTGCAGTTACATGAGGATGTGTTGACCGTTAATGCCGCCATAGAAAGGAGTTTTTCTCAGAATGCAATTAACTATTACTCAGTAGTTTATAGCAAAAATGTTCAGCCGCATCCAAAGGTGTTGTAAATGTTAATACATTAACATTTATTGTTTTTCGACAATTAATAATAAACACAAATGTCCTCCTCATTTACAACACATCCCTTAAAGAGTGCATTTCAAAACTGGCCCAGTACCTGAATGTAAGTACCTATTAATAACTCCATTCAGAGGAAAACTGTACCACTTGTTACCTGCAATGTTTTCTCCTATCATTTTTATTCTACCTTACAAAGAATTCATGGTGATAAATACACTTAAGAAATAAGTAACTTTACCCCTTTTTCAATAAGTAGTAATTCCTTCATTCCCAACTTTCCTGGTGTCATTATTAGAAATTATACTTAATATATGGTAGTTTAGATAGACTTTAAATAATTAGGATTTTCGGTTTATAAGCTCTAAACAATTTCATTTTAATTTCAAACGTTAGAAAGAATCTAAAATAATTATTCCTAAAGTTTTTACAGAACTTCAAATTGTCGAATGTGCTTTAAAATCTATTGTGGGAGGTTCTGCAAGTTTCAATTTTTTTCATTTGTCCAGGGCTACAGGAGAATTCTCGATTTGGTATCAGATTCTAGAAGTTTCTTAGCCATAATTTCAAATAAGAGAAAGTCTGAATCAGACTAATGAGAAACTGCTGAAGTTGTTTTCGAGTTTTCTAAAAAGTTTTAGGTGTTCCATTAGAATTTCGGGAGGGAGGAATGGATTTAAAATTGGAATCTGAAAGTTTTATGAAAATTCTAAGGTTTTTACTTCATTATAAAAATTGAAAAATTCTAAGAATCTCTGATTCCTCTCGAAGAAGGGGAGGAATCGTAGAAATATCCACCTCGATGGTAGAGTTGCACAGGGGAAGTCGCGAAACAGACACAGACACGTGTTTTACGAGGAGTAAGGACTAACAACCGCCAAGGTAAGCACAGTTAGGCAATGAAATGGACAGATGAAATAAACAAACAACTTCGTCTCTGCTGTTGTAAAGTTACCGACAATGAAAACAATTCAACGGGATATTGTACCCTCCGCTCGTTCGGTAGAAGGGAGGACTGCTCGGCCAGATTGGAGTTATGTAAGATAGTTGCAAATGTTGCATTCAATCTGCAACAAGTGGCGTGGCTATTCCGACAGGATAATCCGTAAATGGATAGTACGAACTGAATTCGGACATGCAACAATTGAAAATCAGAACTCCACAAGTATCTTACAGGAAATACACTTCGCTCTCTAACACAACTTGTTGGTGATTAGCGAAGTTATCACTCGTCGGTTTTTGGAGTCACGAAACATTATTAAGTGGCATAACGCTGCTATTTAACAAAACACCTTGCAACACGAATCCAGAATATGGGTGTTTCAACGGACTTCAAGTAAACCTCATGATTTACAGCCTCGGTAAATTATTAGGATACCTACATAGTTGTTTGAGAAGGGTAAATAGTTGGAAAGTATATCGTATTTTCTAAGCATGCCATTTATATTACAGATATAAACTTTATATTACAGAAGGAGAAGACTACGTTACAACTCAAATCAAAAAGTGCTCAATAAAAATTGTATTTATCGTACATACAAGTGGTTGTATCACGCACGGTGTGGAAGCGAAGCCTTTTTGTGAAATTGTTACAATACGTTAACGCATCTTGCAAGATGTAATCAACTTTGCAGTTCGCGCGAAGACGGAATAATATTTGTAATGGTAATAATTGTATGGGAATATATATATATATATATAGTTACAACACTTTGTAATATCTGAAATAAGGAATGAATGGTTTTGATTCATTGCTATTGATATACCTTGACAATACTGCAAGTATGGCAGTACCGTGACAAATATTACTTTGTAGTGGATTGCTATTCATTGTCAATTATAATTAATTCTATCAAAGACGGGATACTTTATGTGCAAAGTTTATATTGAAATAATCGCTTGGTGATTATATGCGTCACATTTTGGCACTTTGAGGTTCAATTTATAATTTTGGACTTTTGGCCTATTTTTTCTCGAGATATGTATTCATTATTTTCACTGTCGTTGTCACACGCAGTATTAATGAATTAACGTTAAATATTTTATTTCTTTATTTTATGAAACTCTAATTCTTGCTACAAGGCTAGATTTACTACTACTACTCACTTACTTTTATCTCTTCTTTTTTGTTCTCTAAAGGTATATTTAACTCTATAGTAACTCGAAAAACAATTTTTTTAGACCTTAGATCAGCAGACAGGCTCAACCCTGCTTTCATAATACTGTCTCAGTCTAACTTACCTATAAAGATATTCTATATTTCCAGTAATATGTCAAAGACATATTAGCTTGGATAAATTAATTCGCCTCGGTGTTTGACGGTAATCAATTCGGTAGACAACAAATCACACCATTATAAAACCTTTGTAAGCGCCCCCTTCACCTAGATTCTCTAGCAGCCGATTTCTCTTCTTTTTTGATTGTGTCTTTAATTAATTGAAATTATTGGCCAGAACGACCTTCCTTGGATATTTGCAGGTCACGGTGACGTGTGTGTGAGCATTGGCCCATACTTGTATATTACAGAGTCTTTCAGTGCTACATGTTATAGAACAAAACGACAAAGCATTTGTAACTGGTCTCGACCTGGGTCGGGGTCCATCTTTCCACAAACTTCAGGACTGCCTTGGAAGTATTCCCTTGGGGTTGGTTTGGGGTTAAACTCTTATTTTATTTTTGAAGATAATAGTTAATTTCTATAATTGATTTTTAGTTAATGTTAGTACGGTTTGTGTGTTAAGAGGTCCAGGTTTAGTTATTGCAAAGTTATTTAGTAGATTTATTGGGCATTGAAATGGTATATGATTTAAGTTTTCTATTTGATTACATTTGCAGAATTGTGTTGTTTTGATTCTTATGGAACTTTCTTATTGTAACGTTGATTTTTACCTACATTAGCTAATTGGTCTGCTATTTTGTCTCCTTATATATTGTTACGTCTCGGAATCCAGACAAATTTTGTAGTTTTGTGGTTTCAGCTCAACTCTTTGAAATTTAATATTAAGCTTTCTTTTTTAATGTAAATTTTCGTCTGATTGATTTCTTTAATAGAACTCCTAGAATTTGTGAAAATTGTACTTTTGTTAATACCATGTTTTTCGATTAATTGTGGATAAAATTTCCTATCGACGTGTTGTTAGGAAGTTGTTCTGCGTAGTTTATGTTTATGTCAGGGATGTGGCTCCCTGTTGCTTTAGCTTGTTCTATTTCCACCGTTTCTTCTTCGTTTCAAAAGCGAAAATGATTATCATTCTGGCAATTATTAAAACAATTATATCTCCGAATAAGCTACCTTGGAATAGTTGATTTTCTAACGATTTACTATCGAACAATTTGAATTCGAACAATGGGTTTCGAACAATCGAGTTTGAATAATTTACTTACTTGGGTGTACGTATTGTTATAAGAAAACTAGCCGTTTCTAAGCAAAATATTGTGAAAACAGTAAAGATTACTAAGCAACAAAGAACACTTATCTAAGAGAATTTTTTTGTAATTTAAACGAAACTCTATATATATTCTGGATCAGTTAATTCTGGATTAGATCGTAGAATTTCTCGATCAGAATCTCGAGAAGTTTAAACCTAAAAGTGAAAAAAAAACTAGTTTCATAACACGTACTACATTGCAAATCACAAATAAAATTTTATTTGCTCTGACCCAAATTTTCTTGCAAAGATATGAGTAACTCAATTTTGAGATTGAGAGAAATTGTTCATAAACTAACTCAGTTTCATCCACGTTTATGTACCCTAAATGGATATTCATACTATACCTTATTTTTTGATTTCAACATTTAGGAAAATCAGATTCCTACTAAAATCCTTCTTAAATTAATGTTATACATCAACTTTAAAGTCTTGTTATATTAAACATAAACGTAAACCAGAAATATTGCATTGTAACACGCACGAACTTCTGCGTATTTGAAATATGTCTTAATACATGATTGCATATTCAGTGTTAATTACATTCGGAAGACAAGAGTTAGAGTTGGTTTAGTAATCTGGCTTTTCTGGACTTTATTGCTACAATGATATATGGTTATGAACGATATATTGCAATAGGGAGATTGTACTTAAAACTAAAGTCGACCTGTCATGTGAAATGTTTCGTAACCATAATTAACTATTAATTGCCTAATTACTTTTCCTTATACGTAGCCCGGAATCAAGTTACTTTGGTTTTACAAATATATTAAATAATAATTTCAGGAATGACAAACGCAAATGTAAAATTGCAGTCACATTAATTAATATCCGATCAATTTACTAGTTGTTACAAGTTTGAAATCACTTTTTAACTTGCTCCAAAAATGATCAGGTATAAATAGTAAATAATTTAAATTTAATCATCAATTACAATGACATTATCTACTACTTACTTCGACTCGGGAACATCCTGACAAACGAAACCGACAGGTCCTAATCCATGTGATCGTCACTATTTCACTAACTTACACCACCATCACATTACTACTAACCATGGAAGTAAAAAGAATTTTACCGAGTGGTAAAATCAAGAACACTTGTCTATTGTTTGACTTTCAAGGAATCGTTGGCGTCACTAAAACAAGTAATTGCCTTGATAGAAAACAGAAATCTTATATAGATTTTATACTGAGCTTGCCTCTTTGCAGTGCTGTATTCGATGCATCGAAGCGTTCACTTCGGATTTTCGTCAATCAATTTTTTTTCATTTATAAGAACGTTTTTTAATGGCTTAATAAATCGATTTCGGACGACAAAAAATATAATTATATACGGAATTAATTTGATAGGTGTTATTAGGTGTGACTTATATAAAGAGGTTATTGCAGGCAACTGAATTAATTGACCAAATTGTGCCAGGTGTATATTAATACTCGTTCATTAATATGTAATATAATGGTATTAAAATTTGGATTATTAAAACTCAAAATTACGTCTGTAATTGTTTCAAAGGTAACATTTATTGAGTCACATTTGCTGATAATCGATTCAATGTGAGCTTACTTTAAGGATTTAAATAACTTGTTTGTACTTTCGACAAACTTTGCGTGTTGTATTTACCTCAAAATGTGACCCCGCCACTCGTAGGAACGCCATTTCACTTCACTTGTAGTATGTGTGTGGTAAGGTGAATTTTTTAAGATGAAATCCCTTCACTTTACCAATCGAGGAGCCTTGCGCGCAATCAAGGTATTCACAATAAAATTAAATTTATTACGTATACATAGCCTACGTCCATATATCTCAGATACAATATCGGAACATTCCACAGTAGCCGAGCCGAAAGTAAATAACTAGTTATATGACGGCAAGTGGTTTAAGACATAAAATTCGTTTTTACAATGGGATGTTAATAATAAGAGTATTGGATCAAATAAATTTGTAATATTTTTCGTTTCACATTTTGATGAACAAATATGGTGGTTCATGAGTTATGAAACAAATTCATGTTTAAATAAAATCAATTTTCCTTTGTTTCGTTTAATTTTATTAACGTTCTGTGGACATTGCAATTAAAACGATTCATTTTGTACGTTATCCTTAAAATAACACCATCAAATTTGATCGCGTTATTTTTAACAGGAAACATTTAAGAAAAATTCACTTTTAAAAATTTATACATCCGAACCTTTTTCGCGGGTAAAATGTGCCAACTCTAACATATCTTTTTTTCTGCAAACGAACTTTCAGATCTGATTTCAAGCGTGATATGTCAAAAAATATACGAAATAAATCTCTAAGTAGTCGAAAGAGAGAAATATAAATCATTCCTGGTGTATAATATTTCACTTACACATAACATTTGAAAATACATATTCTTTATGAAAAACTTTTTCTGTTCCTTTAATACAAAAGAACGTGTAACCGATAAGAGGGCTAGTGTTTTCAGCTACAAATTTCCTAGCGAAGTGTTCGAAATTTTTTTTACCTTCACCTGTTTCCTGATTTACATATCAATGCAAGGTTAGCCTAATAAATAATATTTATTCTCGTAGTGATGTAAGGAAATCTTAAATTGTACTGTTTACAGCCAACGAAAAAAGGATTTAATTCTGAATCACTCTTACACAACTTATACATTGTAATTAATTAATATATGATTTCAATCGTCATTGACATGTTTTCGTAGACTATTTATTGGGAAATATGTATAAGTTTGAGCGTAAGCCATTGTGTAAATATAATATAAATCGGTTCAATGTTTTAATCACGTTACATTTTTTAGATAACCTATAACCTCATGGTACTCTGCCTTTATAATAATTTTATTCATAAGTTTATCAGTCAGTGTGCAGATCCCCCGATCTAGAAAATAATGAAGTATCTATTACTATTATTAGTGTTCTTAGTTAGTTATGTACAGGCTAACCCAATCACTATTAAAGTGGATAGTAACAACGCTACTACTACCGTTAAAACAAAAAATGTGACGATAGCGAAAAGTAAGGAAAACATCTAAAGATGTCTGCTTGTCTTTACTGACGTTTGTTTTTCAGTCGATTATAAAATTTTACAGAAACCTCATCATTTATTCATTGGCCGGTGCAATCCCAAACATCCTATATTACACCAGGAGAATATTATTGTAAAGAATGATGGTAAAAGTCACGTATCTGCAAACATTAGAGTAAGTACCCACTAATTACATTTTAAAGCCAAGTTCCATAGTTAATTGACCGAAACAATATGTGTAACTAAATTGTTTATTTATTAAAAATATTTCCTGTTTAATTTATGGCTAGACACGGATGGCCAATCACGAGATTGTTGATTTAAAATGTCTAATATCACTAAACGTCCGACATTACGGCAACCAACCTGATATTAAGGGACTTAATGAATAATTACTTTTTTTCGTGGAAAACATTTTTTTTATAGTATCACAAAATATAAAATTTATGAGTACTTCACCTCGATGCCTAATACATTAAAGAAATTTATCGATAAAATGTGAAGACGTAAATCACAGCGAAATATTATAGGAATTATAAATATAAGAAAGTGAAGAGGTATTGAAAAGAAAAGGATATATTTCAGTAGGTGGGTGACTTTGGAAAAATGTTTTGAGTTTCCTATTGTTTGTCTATTCGTAACCGTCTTAGGTCGATTTACCATATGTACTGGTTTTCCTCATTTTCACTTTGGCTAGCTTATTAAACATGCCACATTATCTAGGTATTCCATTTTTATGCTACAGTTCTTGCCCTTTTTTGTACGTTTTTCGATGTCTCCTTTATTAAATTGTATGTTGCTTATTATTACTTCATCTATTATTTCTCATCTTTGATCTTTAATATAACTGTTATTTGTTTCTTGCTATTTTGTATTTTAATTTCCAGTAAAAGTAATTTTAAGTTTATTCCAACCATGTCGAATAGGACAATACGTTAATGAAATGTATCAAGATGAGAAAACGGAAAAGAATGTGATTACATAGTTAATACTTGTCTATCTTTCGGCGTAAGACTATTGAGTGGGTTGGTGGGCTGCAACTTGTGTTGTATAACGGTTTTCACCCCTTCATACCATACTAGTTCTCCTATGTTTCTTTTTGATGTATTTCTATTGTTTGCTGCAATTTTCACACCGCGTTTTCATGTTTTTCTTGTCCCTCCCTTTCGTTGTTACCCTATGCTCTTGCTAATTGCATTTATAATCATTCTCGTATTATCCATTTTGTAAATTTGTCCCAGCCATCCTTATTATCTTCCTTTTATGACATATTTTTGCATATAATTAATTCAAGATAAATGGAAGGAAATATTGACAGAAGCGACCCCAACTTTTAAAAAAAATTAGGTTTACCTAATTTCCACAGTAACCAATTTAAAACTTGACACCTTATCGGGAATATACACAGGATTACAGTTTGCGAGTTTCAGTCAGTTTAATTTTAATGGATGCAAAAAAGCGGATTAGTAGGTAGGTCTATAGCTAACTGCTTTTAGCATCCCACAATCGAAACTTCCGGTAGATAATTGAAAGGCAGTCCCATGCAGCATTATTATTTACCAGGATTGTGAATAAGCAGTGGTCAAGCCTCCATTCGTTAAAGGGCCATATTCAATTAATTGACAAGATCAACAAGTCGGTTTTGTTTGGTTCTAAAATGAAAAAAAATTGGTTTATAACTCGAATCAAGTATAGTTTTCTCTTTAATGTCCTTTTTTACATTCCCCACTACCGAAAAAGTCATCTCACATAAGTTACATCATTAATGATTTAACCTTAATGGCCAAAGCATATGTATATATCAAATAAAATTGATTATACGTGCATATTTAAGTATTATTGATCAATCGATAGTAGCGGGTACAATCTAATGGACTGACCTTCAAGCCACTTTTTAACCGTAATAATTCTCATGTACTTCCATTAAAATGTATATTAAGTTCTAACAGCGCCATTTAATGGAAGATACAGAAATTGTCGGAATGTCTGTAGTGTGACTCCAGAGTTACAAACTGAGTCTTTGTACAGTATCTAATGGTAGCATCTTAATAACTATACGTATATCATAGTTATAAAGTTTTATAAACAGATTTAATGAAATCTGGGCCAATGTGATGCATCCACAACTGAGAGTATTTTTTAAAATTATCAATAACTTTCTTGATATAAGCTATAGTGCTTCTCCCTTTTATTTATTACGAATACTTCAAAGCTAAAATGATTCCAACGAACCCTGGAATTACGTGTGCGAAGCGAACACTCTTCGCGGTTTGATTCTTTTGAAACCTACATTTTTCTACTAGTTTTATGCAAGTAGTTACTAAATGGCTCTGCAAGCAGGGTAAATGGACAGTGAACATGCATTTACACCATAAATATATTTTAAAACCAACTTTGAAAATTTTTTCTTGTCGACGTCATTAAAATTGATAAGTAAAACAAAATTGACTGATGCAGCCATACATGTCGGATATGCGGTCGATAATTCGCATCCGGAGCATGATTTTCTAAAAGGTCATATACCTAAAATGGTTTCATAACATCGTATCTGAAAACTGGGTCAAAGCACATTATGGATTATGGCAAATTCTGTAATAACACTTTACAACAATGATGGCTTAGTTACTGCTAAATACATTGTGTGAAACTAGACTGAAAATGTATGTTTCTTTTCGTTCGTTTCAGATAAATATCGATGGGCCCGTATACATAACGTGTGCTAATGTGTATGATGAAGTACCAAATGGAGAAGGAGGCTACCTGAGTTTCTCCAAAGGCGGAGTAGGATATAATTTTGTCGAATTCGACGTTTTAACTAATTATGGAAAAGGATTTCACTTTTTCATCCAAATATACGGTTACAATAAGCCGGAAACGGGGGGAAAAATTCCTCTACATCGAAATACTACTAACTTTTAGAGTAGCGTTTTAGTGTATATTCCAAGTATTGCTATTCCGATGTTTAAGTAATTTATATAGACAATTTAATAAAGCTTGAAGTATAATAAAATAAAAACTTATATACTGGAGAAAGTGATACGTTTAAGTATACCATCTAAAGGCGATATAGTAAGGTGTTTTCATCATAATTCACCACTTTTATAATAAATTATATGTCAATACTGCAAAATTCTCAAACCTCATTATTCAGTTGTAATCGATCAAATTTTGAATTATTGAAAAGTATACAATTATATTTGACCTACTATAGGAAATGTAATAACTCATTAAGCAGGGCTGATCGACAGCTTTGAATGATTTTAGGCATAATTTGGAATTTTATTTGATGTTTCTGTGTGACGTGGCAACGTTAAGGTTATTTTCTGAACGAATTGTTATGTATTATGAAAATGTTATTTATTAACATCAGGAAAGTTCTATCTAGTGTCAACTGTGTTTCATAGTTGCATGCAGAATACTACAAGATAAATACTGGGATTTCCTCTTGAAGGCTCAGGTTGTTCTGTCAGCTTGAGTACGGATAAGGTGGACCCGAAGTAGTTGAGTAGAGAATTTTCGTGATGTTAAGTTTAACAGAAATCCACTTTTACGACTTTTTTCTTAAATATTCTGAAGTTGCTTAAAAATTGTATGACAGAGAGGGTTTCGTTTTGGGAAATTTGTAAAAAAGTGTCATTTTTTGTTTCTACTGAATATATCGTGTTACTGTCAATAGAATATCTGTAGGAAATTAAAAGGCCTTCAAAAAGTTCTTTTTACACACTGACTAGAAAATTTTTAACTGAGAAAAACAAAAATTCATTGTGAAATGTTTACTTGCCAAGACAAGACCAAGAAATGTCCCTCACTACCAAGTGTAAAACAATAACCCGGGTTAAAATTACCTTCAGGTATACTCAGCAAAGAAAAATAGATTCATATCGTAATAGGTAATCATAGGTAATAGGATTATCATACGCTAGGTCTAGGAGCGCAACTACTACCAACCATCAAATGATTTTTTAAATGTCAGTTAGTAGGATATGGCTTTTGGAATGTTGCGATTCTATTTTTTCACCACCTAGCAAATATTTTTATTCCTGATTCCGATAAAATTTCAAATGCATAACTGCTTAATAAATAGCCAAATTCAAAAAAAGCTTTAAAACCTCAGTTCTACTGATCCGATTTCGTTTAATTCTGTATTAAAGAGACATAATAAAATAGCACACCACTTCTGAAAATTTGCACCCCGAGCAACAAAGGGTACAAGCCCTGTTGACCGGGAAAGCTTTTGGCTAAGAAATCTAATCTTAATCGCTTTTTAATACGTTTGCTTACTATTGGAACAACAAGTGTTTAGAAACACCTGCTTAGGCGTCGTGTGCGACGACGCCTCTTATTGGCTGGCTAAAAGTCGTCGATCGATTATTAGTCAGAAAATAGAAAATTTATTCTAGGTTGCCAAGTCTTGATTCGATTTGAGTTAGCGGCAGGGCTGGACGTCAGGAATTGGGCTCGCAGAGAGCGTCATTAACCTCGTGGCATTCAGATGGCTAAGACAATAAACTCACGAGGTATTTGGGTTTTGAGGAATGGTGTCTTTCAAAGGAGTTAAAATTAGAAAGGTTAATCCAGAAAGTTTAAAATTCGAAAGCAAGAAAGGTCTTTAGGGTTCCTAAAATCTAAAGGGATGCCTTGTTCGTCAAGCGCTAATTGCGACTCTGAGGGCCATCGCAGTGCCTGGAAAGGCAACTCCCTGAGCGACCAAGCCTGCAGCCGTTAGAAGGACAATCCCGGAGCGACCCTGCTTTAGCCCTAAGAAGGGGGATCGCCGCCACAGTTTTAGTTCGCCACATAAGTGATAGTGACGTTAAAAGGTATCTGTTTTTTAATTTCTAGTCGACAAATCAAAGCAATTGCGATTAAATGATATTAATCGATTTGAACTTAAGAAACATTTTCTTGGCGATTGGTTGGGACTTCGTAAGATTGGTATATATTTAAACTTTTATGTGAACTTATGTGTACAGACAGGTTTTGTTTAGATAAGACCATTTGTGTGAACTTCTGGGGGACGTAGTAGTGAACTGATTAAATAATCACGTAAACGAATTAAATTGTTTACTTTCTCTACCATGACCTGTAATGAGAGGAGTCGATCAGGCTCGATTAAGCTAATTGAGCCGGATCAATATTAACGAGAATTGATCGTAACAAGAGAATATTAGACATTTGGTGCAGTTTGGAGCGACGTTACTTTAAATAATTAGAAAGTATTATAATTCTGGTTCCCCTGAGTTAATCAGCATGTTAAATATAGAATTTCAAGAATTACTCTCTATTAGCTCGAACACATTTCATCTAAAGTTGTAGATTTTAAAGGTAATATAGTAATGCGAATTCGCCATAATCTTCGTATTCTTATGTAAAAAGGTGAAGGTGCATCTATTTTCGCCGAAAATATTTCTAGTCGTAACTTCTCTACTTAAAGTTTCTAAATCAGCGGTTGCTTCACTATAAACGCTTACTACCAAATTTCTAGGACATTTTAATTTTCAAAACATTTTGTTTGAAAAATTATCCCTGAGAATCAAGTTCCCTTTTATGGTACCCGATTTTTCGACAGAGGTGAACTATTACTTAAATATCCGATAAATTAATATTTACTTGAAAATAGGGGTAATAACGAGGAAGTTATTTCAATATGAAACATTACAAAATGTTAACATACCCTTTAATCAATCAATGAACCCTTAGTTTCCGATACAAGCGAACAACGCCACAAAGAAATTAACTTCTTATTAGACACTAATTAAAAATTACAGATAGGTATGATAACCTATCTGTTTAAGATAGAGAATTTTCGAAGGATGCGGCTGCACTCATTCAGTCTCTACATTGCGTTAATTGTTCCATTCTATGAGAAAATAAATCAGAAATTAATCTAGCACGTACATATGTGGAACTAATTCAGAACATAATGAAATTGCTCAGCAAAAATGAGAACTAACTAAATGCCTCTCGCTGGACTGAATGTCATATTTCAGAATTATTTTGCTTTTAGGTGGAACTCCAGTGAAACACAATTGAACTCTGAAACGAAAATTATATTATTTGAATAAAAATAAACTGACAAAAGGATTGGAGAAACAAATTTCATATCTGCAGTTAATTAAACATTACCCACTTGTCTAAATTTTTCAGTTGACGTACAAAGGATGGAGTGTTAGCCATGAAATAATGTCGTGTAATAAAGTAAGTGGTTTTATCAGAAAGGAAAGAAAGCGTGATAGAGTGTGGTTATTAGTTTATTTAGAAGGGTGGTAGCGCAGCCAGTATACGTACTAATAAATATTAACATTAGTAGCAATCATTCTTTATCTGAGTTAGAACTCGTCGGAAAGTGAGATGTGTGATATACAGTCTGCTTGTATTAGAAGTTTTCCTTTATTATTTATGTTCAGATATGATGTATGATATCATAGTTCATTTTTCCGGGAAAACATGTTAGCATCTGTAGAACGTTTGAAGGCTTTTGGTTCAGCGCGCGCTCACACACATACACACACAAAAACACACTAAACGTTGAATTCATATTTTGTGAATAATATATCCTATAATTAAATTTCGAAACGTGGGACGTAAAGGAGTTGCAGTAATCATATAGGAAAAGAGAAGGGTAATATAACTTGATATTCGTTTGGAGCGTACGGAACTGGACATGGAAAATCGCTTTTCCCAACGTGATTTCGTTCATGTTTCATTTATGCCTTTAGAATATGACGGGTAGATTACAACATAATCTGACAATTTATGCACATGAGGTCTGTTCAAATAAATATGAAACTTTAAAGTGGGTCACTTATAAACGAACGAGTGTCTGTAGGGAAAAATCCCAGGACGTCTATTTTATATATGTATCAATTAAAAGGACAAAACATTTTATGTATATATGTATATGTCATAAGGAATTATTAATTTTTTTTTATTGATCTATGAACGGTGTTCTTAAAACAGCATTGGGACCCACACTTTTAACATATTTACATCACAATTTTAATATAGCAGATTTTAGGTGGATATCCAAATATAGATAATTGCCTGAAATCTTCTACTAAAACGGTTAACGATGTTGTCGTGTAAAGTTACTCGATACTTATTTCAGTTTTCATGTAAAGACTGAATTTGCAGAAACGGCACTTTAACTGAATCCTGTAACTATTTATCCTATCATCCTATGTTCTCTATACCCTCCATTTGCATTTAATAATGACTGACAGCATCGACGTATAGTTATTTTGCGAGCATAAGGTTTTCACTTAAATTGTGGAAAATAGATAATGGTAATAAATCAGTAGTTAATAATAAATTCAAGAAATCGATTCCAACAATATAACTTACAAATATCTTTTACAATTTTTCCATGGGTATTTGTAATATATGCTTTTTAATTGGAAAAGGGATAAAATTATTGAATTTAGAATTTAATCTATATGGTTTATAGAGGACATATTTGCTTGGTGGACATACTTTTTTTTTGGAAAATGCACTTTTTCATTTTTGATATGTATGTTACGTTACGAAATGTAATCGAAACGATATCTCAGTCAGACGGGAAATATCTGGAAACAAATAACCACATTGCCATTTTCAGCCCTTAGGGATTTAATGTTAAAATATTCTCTCTAAGGAGCGTCTAACCTGAAATTGGTTTATTTTTAACAGTGAGTAAGAGTAAAAGTAAGACTTGTACCTTATGTGATCAAAGTAGAATTGATATACTCGGAAAGAGTCTTTATACAGAAGAGTCTATAACTTGTCCAGCTTAAGAGAAATCGACAAATTCTTAAAACCACATTTCACCCTTTTTCGTCCCTTTAGGGTTAGAATAATAAAAAATCCTTTCTTAGTGAACACCCACATCCTATAAGGAGCCTACTTATCCTTCAAATTTCATGTACCAGAATCAGCGGTTAGGGCTGGCGGTTGATAGGTCAGTCAGTCATTTTGTCTTTTATAAGGTGAGAGCAAAATTTTTCAGATCGGAGTGGCATTTTTAACCCGATAATGATAAACTCAATAATATATCACAAAATACACATATTATGATGTGTGATGATGAACTATCCAGATATTATATAAGTAAGGGTTGGTGTTTGTGAAAATTTGTAAAAGTAGTATATAGTAGAAAAATGTTTCATATCAATATGGCTAGTAATAATTTTAGCAGGCTGAAATGTGAACCTATTAATAATAGAAATGTGTAGAAAATTAAATACAAATTCCGATACACGTCATTATTGGTGACATACGTATCGCTTATGACCACCAACTCAATATAGCCGCAGTACGAAGCAACGTAGGTGTGTTATGTATGTAGGTATTTTCATATAACATAGCTGTAACATTTTCTTTCTGTTTGCGCGGGGGTGAAGTTTGGTTTTGTTATTGTATTCTTGTTTTTTTCATTTCAAATTAATTTTTACATATTTGCTTTCACTTGAAACTCTTCAGAACGGATCTCAAATACCTAAAATGTACGTGGGAACATTTGGTTAAAAGAAGTATTATTTGAGTAAATGGGCAACAATGAACTGTTTCAACAACCGTTAAAAAATTGACATACATCGAGATTTGTGTTAAACTTCCTTTATAAATTGCATTATTTAAGTGTTTATTTATTAAATGAATTGAAAGAAGCTGACAACTTGATTCATGTACAATATGTAATCATCTGATGGTAAGAATTGTTATAACTACAATTGAAGAGGTTTGGAATGATATAAAATTGCAACAATCATATTCATAAGTGGTTGTTAGGTACGTTTGTATTGATTGGCATACATCAATCACAATATTGAAATATTTAAGACTTCTGTATCTACTTTCTCAACAATTGAAATGAAATGAGCTTACATTGTGATTTATATTCGTTACAATTGCTATCTCCCAATTGAAAAGACATAACAAATGTTATCTATCCGTTTAGGTCGTTAAATATATGTTAGATGGAGAGTTCATAAAGGGAGGCGCATTACCGTTTATTTTCCTGTGTGTAACATGTGATAATACTGAATGATTGTTCCTGTATCATATGCCCCAAGTTAACAGGTATTGTAATTATTGACATTTAAAAAAGTTTAATGAAACGGATTCTGTATTAGGTGACTTTCTACTCTTATTATTTGATATTTCCTTTTTATAGCGTAAACTGCATGCAAACGTAATGATATTAACGAACAGAACTAATTCGAGGATCGAAGAATTCTGTTGATTTACAAATAAATTTAACTTGAAACTTTCGAAAGACCTCTTTGCCCCACTTACTTCATGTTTCATATCGTTAGAATTTTTGATTTATTTTGTTTGTTATTTCTTTTTGGGATAACAATGCTTAATATAATGTTAGGTGTTTTATTTTCTATTCTGTCATTGTTATCTATTTTTGAAAGGTTCGTTTGAAGTTTCTGGTTAAGGGTTTATTATTTAGGTTATGTTTTTGAGAGAAGTTATATATTTTTTCTATGGAACTTGACGTTTTACCACTATTTTTACTCACCTATCCTCTCCCTACAAACCCAGTGTCCATATCTCGGTGTCCTATCTGCTGTGGCGAGAAATATGATGCATTATTAAATGAGATGTTAATAATGGAACATACATACCCTCTAAACCTTGTCGTGACTCTTGCAGCAGCGAAATTTGCAACCATAGACAACTATAGACAGCTAAGTAGACATTTCCTTTTCAGTTTTCGCCATTTATCCTCCTATAAAACAGACAAATATGTACTAATTACTTTATATGGTTAAATAATTTTAGCCTCACCATGATGGATGTCACGAGTCGCTACTCTTGTCTTGTAATAATGCACAAGTATCTACACATCTCGAGCAAAAAGAACCGGGAGTTATAATACAATACATTAATAGTTTAGGGGTTAGCTAGGAGATCAGTAACAACTTCATTTAATTCAAACACGTCGTTACGTCACAACTCTCAGTCATACCAACTACAAAAGCTACCAAGCATTATTTTTCGCAAGGTTTCGCAAGAAATTTTACTCTACCGGTCACAGAGAGTGATTGGTTAATCAAAGATCTTTAAAAGCATTAAAAAATTAAAGCAGTTCAATCAATGCTTATAGGTCGAATCGAATTCAGCTGAAAGATTCCTGGTACGTATAGCACCACCTATTAGGAAGTGTTGATGTTACCAGTTACAGAGCAGTCCTGCAGGGGGCGGAGCCCGCAAAATCCATCGCGAGTACATCCCCGGGGCTCGATAATCCGCCTGTTCCCACCAGTGTTCCCGTGTTCCTGGAATAGCCGTTCCCTGCGTGTTCCCTCTACCCTCGACTCGATTGCGGATGTTCCATCGTCGGATGGCGAGGAATAGGGAATACAGGATCGGACCGCTCCGATCGCAGCCGAGGCTCGAGGACGAGATCGTTCCGTTCCGTGTTAGCTTTGTTTATTTCATTTTCCGCTTGCCTGCTTTTTGCACCGTGAGCACCGCTTTTGTTCAGGAGACACGCTTGGCTTGGCTCACAGCAATGTTGTCAGCCTGCTAATTCGAAATTCAGGTACCAACTGAAAATGCTGGAATAATATGTGGTACCTATATATCGTACCTTCGAAATTATTAAATACTTTTAAATGATCGATTTGAAACATTTTTCTTATTGAATAGGCGCCTGAAAATGATTTTTTTTAATAAAAGAGGAAGGTATTAGTGTGCTGGGAAAGTAATTTTAACTTTGGGGAATCGGTAGATTTTGTGAAGGAAAAGTGTGAGGAATTTTGCAAAATTTGTCCATCATCGAAATTAATTTTTTCAATGTTCTCGCGAGTTAATTTCAATAACCAAACCTAATCTAAGCGCTCTTATTAAATTTTCGCAGAAACAATGTGGAAAAACCAGCGAAAACGATTAGAAACAGTTTTTCTCGCCTTCGCCATACTCAAATCATGTTGGCAACGGTATTACGAAGTAGCGATGTCATAAATGGCGGAATTTCAGTGTATTCGCCAAAAATTCGAACAATACTTTTGTTGCGGTGGCGGACGCATCGATATCTTTACTTTCTTGACAACTTACTGTATGATACCAATGTCTTTTTCCCAAAAGTTTACTCCAAATAACTACTTTTCCGGTTAGTTTTCTAGAAACAGTACTTTTAACAAAGAACCTGATTCATAAATTTAGAATTCAAATCAGTTCCAGATGGCTTCTCTCCAAGAAACAAATATTCTAGTCAATTATCCGTGATATTTTAGGTAGGCAATTGAAGCCTTTCTAAATGAAATTCTGCAACTTTCCAAAAAGTCTAAGAAATTTTAGTCAACTTCCTAAGCATCCACCTGAGGGTTAATCAAAACCGGATCTTAATGTTGCATTTTGAACTAAATTCAGTCGATTTCTCAAATACGTTCTGAATTCTGGTCAATCATATATCATTTAATTTTTGGTTCACCATTCAGTGGTTTTAAAAAAATTCTGATGAATTCTAGTCAATTCTATAAAAACCAAAATTTTAACTAAATAACTCATCCATAAATTTGTTTTTTTCCAATTTCAATATTCTTCCCAATAATCACATGAAGTTGAGTTGATTACTCATATATATTTTGTTCAAGAAACGACTATTTTTGCCAATTCCCCAGAAACTAACCCTCTTATTGTGAAATGGTATTTAACTTTCAAATGAATCTTAGATTAATTGATTGAGGATTGATGTAACGAGTAATTGCATCGAAAGTAAATGGTCACTTATCGATTTTTTCTGACCAGGCACATTATTTTAATCCCTGTAGGTGTGATTTAAATGCTATTAAATGGAGTGTTTATAGTAAGTGTAATTAAAAATGAACCACGAAAATGAGCGCCAGGTCTGAAATAACTGTGCTAAGTGAGACAAGAATCGAAAAATGTGTAGTGGGTATGATTATTAAATGTTATTCGAACGGATAAGGGAAAACCCATATTACACAATCATTATATTATTGCACTCGTAGTGAGGTGAAATGTCGCACCCGATTCGTGTGATTTAGACGGAAGATTTTCTGACAATTGCTGAATTTTTTATAAAACGAATATTGATAAAGAGTATTTTATTGGAAACCCGCAAAACAAATTAGCCTTGACGATTACTAGAAGTGTATACTGTTTTTTAAAAAACGAAGCAGCTCCAAGCAACCTAACAGTATGGTGTTTTCAAGACATTTCATTTAGAATGATGTTGGCCTTTGACCACTACATTTGGTAGTATTCAAGGAGCACCACGTGGAGGTATTCGACAATGACTCCCTTTCCCCTTAATAGATCGTTATCGGAAGAACATCTTAGGAAAAATGTAATGGGAAAGACCTGTAACGAGTGGTGACGGCCTCTAAAAGACTTTCAGAGTGATATAGTCACTCTCTCTCTCTCTCTCTCTCTCTCTCTCTCTCTCTCTCTCTATATATATATATATATATATATATATATATATAGAGTGATATAGTGATATAGGAGACAGATGAGTCTCCAAGATATTCTTAGGGATGGTCTGCGTTGTAAAAGTTTGCGTGCAATGTATTCCAACAGAGAAATAATTGACTTTGAAAGTAATTTAAAACAAGAAAGATTGAAGCAGCCTAATTTTACTGAAAAAATTAGTTTAATACGGTCGAAAGGCCATTATGGCTTATATTCTTATTGTTACGTTCCCTGTCAAGTGTTTGTGATATTCAGTAGCATAATGACGAAAATGTGAGGGCCACATAAAACTATCGTCATTTGTATGTGTTACCCTGAGGTCTCGTGTGAAAAGCAGTGACATGCATATAGAAGTTTTCCTAGGTAATTGTCGTCCGTTCATTATTCCAGTAAGAGGTACCGTTGTGGAATCATAACTACGGCATAGATGTTGGAAATTTTGGAGTTTTGGGAATTTGGAAAATTTTCAGGAATATTGTACTTTCAGAACAATTTTGGCATGGAAAATGAAAATAAGATACTTTTGCTGGAATTCTCGCACTATTGGCAACATCGGCTTGCCATAGATTCCTAGGTGGGGAAGCGGGGCACGACGATTGCGTTCGCGACGATTCGCGTCTATACTCTTTGGGGTAGAGCGGGGTAGGACCGTTGCGTGTAGTTATGGCGTCGGTAAGACTTCCGCATGCATCTGCCAGGCAGTCAATCATAATGAAACGCACTAGTCGAGATGAGAAACACAATGGGGGAGATGAAAATCCGCGAAAATGAAAGACTAAGCAGTCGCGCTTAGTTATAGCGGAATTTATTTCCGCCAACGTTAGTACATTCTTAACGGAAGATCGCTATATCTAAACAAGATTATCTCAGACGGTGTGGACCCGATCACACGAACGTGTTTTTGGGAGTTCTCTTTAATTTTGGGGTACGTGTTAGCTTACACCATTTATCATATTTATGAATGACTCATGGAATCGAAGTATGTATTCTTGAATGCAAGAGAGTGGAAATGACACGAGAGAAAAGTGTTATACTTTCAAACGATTTTTTCCTATTGGGAAGGAAAAATCCAGATTGCACTGCCAGTCGGAGAGGGCTACTTCGTAAAATGTAAAAGTTGTGAGTCTCATCATGCCATTTACTAAGCTGTACCAATTCACCCAATGGCATCTATAGCTTTTTTCTTCTGCCATATATAATAAAACATTGACGCAATATGTGACGTATGGCATATAACATTTTTTGTGTGAGTTATATAGAAAAATGTTAAATCCAAGGGTTAAGGAACATTTTAAGTTCTACAAAAAGCTTTATAACATTTCTGCATCAGATCGAAAACAAAAGAATTACAAATTTTTTATTTAATGTGGCAGGCCGCCATTGTGATTTTAGTGGACCGATTTGGCACGTTAACGAACGTAACCGAGAGGCTTATCCAAATTATTTTTGTATCGAGTTTCATTTTAATCAGTTAAAAAAAAGTGCCTTCTATCGTGTTTACAACTTCATTGTATTACTAGGTATATATACCTTTTGAACGGAGGGTTGTTTTGATGTTTAGGGACCCAAAAATTTTGAAAAGTCTCGTCATGTGCAATATCTCTCTGCAGTAGCCTAGATTTCTATCGAAATATGCCTAAAACTATCTGTTATTTATAATAAAATCATTGCAATTTAAAGAAGGGTGACATCGTCAAGTATTTTTTTTTCAATTTTATAAATATAGTAAAAAGCTGGTACCTAGCCTTGAGAAAAAATGTTAGGTTAGTACCAATTACTAAATTTAAGATTTATTAAAGTTAATTTATGTTTTTTGATTACAAGATAACAATTCTGACTTTCTGAATGACCTACTGTACTCAAGTTGATTGTCGTCACAGAAAAGTAGTATGAGGAAAATTCAAGATTTGATTTAATTTGGACCTTTTTATAAAGTTATAAGCGCTATATTAGTTGAAGTTTGTGGATAGCTATCGATTTTTCTACATTAACAACGTATTATTGCACTATTCAAGAATACTTTTTTATTGCTGCTAAGAGGTTTTAGAATCTTTATACACTGAAAACTCTAGTCTATTCCCATGCTATATCTTTCTTTCTTTTCGTCTATTCAAAATTGCATTATCAGTATTATGGATGTATTCAGTCAGTAATTGCTGTTTTTTCCTTCACAGTTACACGGGTAATTCTCTTTAGATTGATATTATCCATACTACTTTTATTACGAGGCATGAATAGTTAAACAAAACGACTAACAAATAGCTAGTTTGTCGTAGTGATCGTTATCATGATTGTTTTCGGTGTGTTTAGGAAAAACAGAAAAAAGGAAATTTCCACTGATGTTTAAATATCAGAACCTTAAATTAGACTAATGTTCTTAAGAAAAATATTTGTCAATAACTCAACCATAATTCCTTATTTTAGAATTCCTCCGATTAAAAATTTTGTTGAGTGAATTGATTAACGTCAGGAATTTTCATTTTAGATTGTTAGAAATACAAGCGTTTAGAAACTTCTGTATTACTGCGAGTTTTCAAACGGGATTTTATTTAGAAATTAAGTATTCTCAAAATTAGGACACCAAAACACATTAGAAAAAATACCAATATAAGTTCAATTTTAAATCGATTATTTTGACCGATTTAAAACTTGTAAATAAATTTTTTAAAAGCCCAAACAAACTACTAAGCAAGTTATCAATAAAAAATATGACTCCTGCAATGGACATATGTTTTACTAAATGTTTATCTCTTTTTAACGAAGGTGGAAATCATTCAAACAAGATACCAGTGGCTGACATGCTGGTAATGCTGAACTTTAGCTCATTAGCATTTTTCATAATAGGGATTTTGCTATGTTTCCCGTTAGGTAAGTTCCAGTTTTATTCTATACCTTTCCGTATGAACCTATGCATAATGGGACCTAATAGAATTATTACTTTGGTTAATTTGCTTTAGGATTATTAAAACTTGTAAGTTGCTTGCGCTTATCATGGGTGCGTTTGATGATTTCAGCATTAGGAAAATAGATCGGAACCGACAAATCAAAAGAAAATAACCAGCATATTCTGCCACTACAGAACAGTCTCAACAAATTAAAAATAAATTTTCTCCACCCAAAAGGCTAGATATTTTATACTACACATTACAATCAAAAAATTATAGTCCTGTGTGATACACAAAAAACTAATACGTATGAAATTGTCTTAAGAATGAAACAACTACACATCCATATTTTTCATTATTACTGAAAGCGTCATGAACATCATAATTGTGTACATCAAATGAAATTTTCAAAAAATTCGTTATTTTAACTTTGGTAGCACCAAATGTATGCCTTGACTACAATTTTACACCCCATGAATATAATTACTGCCGTGGAAACAATAGAGAGAAAACACTTACTTGTAGACAATACCTGTCAAATTATTCGTCAATTTATCCACGCAGGAGTGAACCCCATCGTATAATTGCGACCATAGTCGAGCGTTGAACGCTTTTTGCATAAGAATTTTTCCCGACCAATTTCAATGGCTGCGATGTAATTATTAATGGACCAAATTGTATTAGTACATTCAACAAAATCGTGAACACGGAATTAATTGGATCACTTAAACAAAAACACGTTTAGTCAACGATAACTCTGGAGCTGAGATAAACTAGTAAAATCTGAAATTAATAGAGAACAAATACATTTAAATACAAATCGAAAATTACATTGAAATTAACGTTCGGGATTTCACTAATTACATTTATTGTATTGTGGACAATTTAAAAGCTGAGGCTTGTATTTCTAGTGCGAAACTGAACCTTGGATTGTGTAAAGAAAAAAGTCACGCCACTGGCAAAACGACAGCTTTGGCAAAGATTACCTGAAGTGGGTTATCCGCATCAATGAGTTAACGTTTGATGTTTGGAATAAGGCATCCATTTGAATTACTGTTAATAAAAACAAATGTCGGAGCATTATGCAGAGAGCATTAAATGAAGACATTTTTATTCGGTCTATATTAATGAGTATTTATTGTCTTCATAATTAGAGTGATACTGAGGAATCGACCACATCAACGTTCCCCTACACTTACAACTATATATTCCACGCGACGAAGAACAGGGGCGGAATTTATGGGATTATAGGAAAGTGATATGCTTCAGAATATATGCTTGCAAACGTACTTCATAATTACCTCTGATTCTCCATCATTTGACAACTACATTCTTTTAATACGTCTCAATTTAAGTCTATGAATTTCATTCCAAAACATACCAACCCCTTGTTTAACGGAATGAATTTCCACTTCATTATCGTTATATTCATTTTAAGATATCTCATTTATTTAGTAACCAATCTTCAAACAGATTTTTAGAATTGGTAGTCAAGGTATTGTGAACAATTGTACTGTACAAGAGAACCTTCTCTTTTAATTTCGGAGGATACATTCCATTCCATTTCAGAAATTACGGTAAACATTCCAGAGTATGTTCATCTCAATTGTGAATTCTCTCAAGTATAGGTACGTTTGTAACTACAAGCTCAACTTTTTTGAATGGCTGAGATGTGATCAACCGGGCTAAAATTTTGGGGAGGCATGTGCGGAATGTTGTGTAATTGAAAATGTGGGCTTTTCATCGAATACCTCACAGTAAAGTTTCTTCGGTGAATTTAATCTTTTATAAACGTGAGACGATAACACATAATTAAGCTAAAGCACTTGTTTCCTCCTCTAAGAAATTTTTATCCTCAGATTTACACCGAAATAATTCTGGAACTATAGGGCTACTTACTTAAGTTCAGTAGTCCATACGTAAGTTCTATACGTTCTATGGTACCATAAAAGTGATAACATCGCAGCTGATGGAGTAAACAAGTACTACATACAAGTCCAGCTGGGCTCCGTTAATGTTCCTCTGGTGTCTTATGACATTCCTGAAATAATGTAAAAGTACTTTAGTAGGTTTTATAGGAGTAAGGTGCTGATTAGTAAATAGTTTTTAACTGATTAGGTAAAAGGTGCTAATAGTGACAGCACATCTATCAGTTGTATGTTTTAGGAAATCACGATCCTCAGCAATGAGGCGACTGTGAAGAAAAAGGAATGAGGCTTGTAATGTCCCTTTTATACCTGAATTGAAAACGCTATAAAAGTGTAAAGCGGGCTTATGCCAGCATTCCGGATGATGCTGCAAAAATGTTGCAAGAAACGTTACATTAAGAACTAAATCCATTGATATTTACTATTACCTCGTTGATTTGTTATCAGAAAAGTATCTGTCATTAACCCACGTTTCTTGGAAGGCTATTCCACTATAAGACTGATAGAATATACTAAACAAATGATTTTGCTGACAACTTTACCATGCACTCACTCAATCAAACGCCTGCATTTTGAGGAAAATTCTCTAAATGCAAGAAAAATTAGTACTGTGTTTTAAGTTTTAAATCGGGAAACAATATGTATAAACTGTAATTTCAATTATGTGTGTACCTGCGAAACTGATTAAACTCGGTTGTTTACACTCGATTGTGTCAATATATCAATTAAATCAATCAAAAATGTGTGCCTACACTACGCTGTGGTATGATGTTAAATAAATTTGGGGATTTTGATGTTTACGCTGTTGTTTATGTCGCAGTCGCAAAATGTCAGTAAATTTAAAATGTGAACTGAATCAAGCTGAAGCAGTTACGTACAAATTTAAACAGCAAATTAAATAGTCTGCTTCTGCCTGTTTAAATTCAAGTGAATACATTTTCATCATTTTCTGGTTTGAAAGATTAATTTAGCATAGATTCCAATGATCGTATGTATGCAAATGTCTATTGTTAATACACCAAACATCGAATTTCAACTCTTCCCTCGGACCGTTTGTATCTCCGCTTGTCCATTCATAAACTAGGTTTAAATGTGGGCATTTCGTTACATGGGCAGTTATCAAAATACTGAGGTATACTTGTACATATTCGTCGTTCTTGGTCTAAGAAACCTATTTATTACCCTCGTGAAGAAACCTCCCGACCTGTTTGAATATAAATACTAAGCAAGCAAACCAAAATAATTCAATATGTTTAAATTTTTGTGCATTAAGGATAAGTGGCGAAGTGAAGGGGTGGCGAAATGGGGACGAGAGCGGTGGCGGGTTTTTTCCGGTAGGTCCAAGGCGAAGACAAAACGTAAGACAGATAGGTCTTGTAGTTTGCGACCCGGATGAATGTTTGATAGCTCACCAGTTTTGCTGCTACCTCGGATTGCCATCTCCCGATGCGAACATATCTTATGCAAGCAGTTACATGCATAAACCAGTAGCCGGTTCCGGTTTCCACTAGTAGTGTGGTCGTTTCTACAATTTCGTGGTCTTACAATTTTATAATCTACATGGAATATACCGGTCGCTAATTTTACGGAAAACCTACTTCACAATCGAATCTATGGAACTTCTATTTAAAGCTATCTACCGGCGACTACTTCAGTAAGATTACATTTCGTTTGGGTAACTCGGACGGGAATCGAAACCACAAACTAGGTAATATTAATGTATTAACACCACAGGTGTGAAGGATGAAACGTGATATGAGCAGATTTCGATATATCGTAATATGATATTTTTATTACCGTGGTGGAAAAGAACAGAACTGTACCTTTTAATAAAGCAACGCATCTGAAACCAGAACGAGGATACGGTTATTAATCTAATGCCTTTTAATTTAGTAGATAAGTACATCGCGTTATACAAGTAATTGAGTTTTATTCCACAGTAATGGAGTATGGCGCTATGTATAAAATTACACTTACACGTCTTAAAGACTGAACGCTAAAGACTGTAGTTAAGGAACAAATTAAATATCCGTAGATTCACATTTTTATTTCAAAACTAACCCTCGTATATTAAATAAATCAAAGAAAATATATACCGTTATAAAGTGAATGCACAATTTTTTATCAAATATATAGCAGCTATTGGAAACAAACAGAGTTCGGATTTAATATTTTCCGAAAAACGATTGCAACCACCTGATACACTTCGCTTCAATATTTTTACAATATCCTTTAATATATGTTTTCTTTTTAGCTCTACACATTTTACTGCAATCACACCAAGAAAGGCAAAATTGCAAGTCTGTCGCAAACAAAATAAAAGCTAAAACAAAACTTGTCTGTGAAGTTACGGTTTTACTGTCCGAGGCTTCTTTTACAACGAGTGCAGCCTTTCTTCAGTTTGGCAATAAAAAAAACTTAGTCTTAAGGCATTCCTTGCTAAAAATGTTTCTACTTATATGTATGTGACTACCAAAAGTAACAATGAAACCCGGACTTATATTTTTATTATAAAAGTGTTTTGGGTGTGTACACATACGTATACACGCACATATGTCGATTTAACGAAAGGTACAGAGAATTGATTTTTAAACTCTCGGAAAAATTTAAATATAACAAAAGTTTCCAAACAAGTAGAGAACTGTAATTGTCGCTGATTAAACATATTCCCTACGAACGAAACATTTAAAATGTACATATCAAGTTTTAAATTGCTACATCAAATCTTAGTTTAATTTAATCGCACATTAAAGAAAACATATGGAACAGTTTTTAATTAATCGTACAAGTTTTCAATTCAAAATATTTTTTAATTGTACTTTCAAAAGTTTCCCAGAGGACATGAATTTTTTCTGACAACATTTTGTTTGTGACTTCTTGCATTACAGTTGGATAGTTTTCGGCGTCGTGGCGTCTGATACTTAAATTGTTCTTTTTAAGAACGTAATTAGTTGGGACTCTTTCCACGAGATATTATTTCAACGCAGAGTTTTAACTTATAAATTACGTTTCTTTAATATTACTGAAAACCAGTACAACGATATCTTATGACTACTTGAAGAGTTTTGATACGCTTTTGTCAACTAAGTTGTTTAATAGGGAAGGTTTTTCTACGGGAATTAGTAAGAGATATCTTAGAGGAGGTCTAGATTACGTTCAGTTTTCATATTTATGAGACTTACCATTTTACTTAAACTTATTAGATTTATCGAAAGTTATATTTGAAAGTTCCTCAAATTTAAACATTGGAAAAATACACACAAAATCTGTACACGATGAAACTTCAGAAAGAAAACAGACAGACGAAAAAAAACTTGTTAAGTAATTAAGGATACAAGGATATGTATGTTTTCATTTTAAGTTACTTTAGTTCTTGTGTCCTAATAATCCCAAAAAATAAAATATGTTATATTTCAATTTTCAAACAAGTTTTCAGCATTTTAAATTCCGTGGTTGCATACATAATCATACATAAAATGTTTTGAGTTACATTGTGATATTTGATGGACTATAGATTTAAGAAATCTTGATGTAATTTTTCGTTAAACATCAGATGTGACTGAAGCATCTGAATCAATATTTCGCGAACACATGTAATTTTTTTTAAGAAAGAACATTACATTTTAGTGACTCTCACCTATCTGTTTCAACAAGAATAGGAATACAAAACCAGGTAACGTGGCGTTTTAAAATAATGACATGAAAGTTGTGTCGCTTGAACTTCTTAATATTCGTAGACGATAAAACGCGAGTGTACAATGAGTGGAGTAAAAGTTAGAGGGCAGAGAACCAGAGAAGAAAACATTTCTGAATATTATTTTTAATAAATATTTTATACTACTCCTCAGAACGTAAAAAGTACTTCCTATTCTCATGGACTAGGTAAACTAACACTAGTTAACGTTGCATATAAAACAGATGATACGAACATGTAGTGCCGTAGGAAAAGGTTTTTATTTTTGTACGAGTTGTTGTTTCTTATTGGTGTTCTGCGGGTTACAGTACAATCATACTCTGTGTTTAGGGATACAAACGATACATTGTTTTTTAGAAACAGCGACGTTCGTCACTGATGTTTATAATTGCAAAACATCGGTGCATCGATGTCAATTCAAACAAAGTTTTCCGTTTGTTTTGAAAAACTCAATCAATTGTAAACTTTTGATACACTATAATTCGAGCCAATTTAGTACCCTTTTAATGTAACGAATATTTAATACAATAACACAACAACGCAATCGTTTGATGAGAAATCTGTTTTCAAAACAATTGCTTTTAAATTCAGTTATTAAAAAATGAATTTAAAATTTCACATGATAACTATTGCTGAGTGATTACTATGAGTAATTAATATTTATTTCCCTTCTTATTGATTACTCGTTTCGTGATAATATCTTCCTGTGTGGTAATAACAGAAGTTCATATGCAAGGTAACCAGAAATGGATTTCATTCAATCAAAAGTAATTAGTAACATTTATTAATTAATTTCAATGATGCACTTTTACAGACGTGCTTACACGTATTGCCCTAATTTTCAGAAACAAAGACGACCAAAATACCTCGACATTTCCATACGCAGGCGATGTTTTTAACATCGATGTTTCTTCCACACATCAATAAATCGATATATCGATTTCAAATTATACGTTTATCTTTATGATATTTGCATTCCTACGTGCGCTTAAGTGATTACTTAGAAATGATCAGGTTTAACATCAATATTTCTGCAACATATAAGCTCGTAGTGGTAAATCTGGTAGACAGTGCATATGGCAGCAGAATATTTTTTTAATAAATAAATTTAATAAATAAATAAATTAATAAATAAATAATTTAATAATTAAAAAAGACTGAGTTAACAGTATACTTAAAAGCTATGTTCAATCAACTATCAACCTCTCCTATTTAACATAAAGCAGAAATTCGATATATTGCAGAGTTAGATTGAAATTCCCCGCCATTTACTTGAAGGCGATTTCACCATTTTTGCAAATATGACTGATTGGCAGACAACTGCGGTAAATTTAAAGAAATGCATCCCAGGGGTATCAATTTATTAATTCACAATAATAATGTAAATTGATAATAATTATCAACTATTAAATAATTATCTTTGACAATGTTTTCACAAAACTAAGTACACGGTAAAATTCTGAACTCTAGTTTACAACCTATTTATTCCAGAGTCCATCTATCATAAACATAGTAGTATGCATAAGATTTTATTCCGTCGTAAGCCACGTTATTTACTCGAAATCACTATTTTATCGCTTATCATTCTGTGCATATGTCCTACTCATCACAGTTGTAGCTTATATATCTTATATTTTTGTCTTCTGAAGGTTTCATATCTTATTATGTCTTCTGTACCCACTGTTCTCTCGTTTCAACGTGTTTACCTACGATATTTGAATTCCAGCTTACTGTTTCCGATTCTCTATCTTCAGCGTCCATTGAGATCCTAATTTTCAAAATTCTTTCGCTTCACCACGCCATAAATTCTATTATCCGTTATAACAAAGCAATATTTTCGTCTCAACTCTTTTGCAATTTGTATTGTGCAAATTGTAGCTTAGCATTGCTTAGCAAAATTCCCGATTTGAGTATGCACTCGAAATATTTTCGTTAACACTTTTCGACAATGTAATACAACAATATTAATATAACGAAGTTATATCATGCTCTAAGACTGAGGATTCCGGTGCCTCATTTCTTTTAAGCGCAATGGAATTGATCGATTTAAAATGACAAGAAAATTCTACTGGACGTCTTTTTATGCTTCATATTTCTGACACATTGGTAAAGTCGATGTTCTAGATCTGATGGTGTGCAACGGAATTTTCTCAGCCTAAAATGGAGCTACCGTATTGAGAAAACAAAACGGAAATTACACTTCATAAACCCGTTAAATTTCTTAAGGTAACAAGCCTTTCTTTATTATTATTAGCATCTGTATTTCAGCTTGCCGGGGCAACTGGTATTTGAATGGTAACAAATTGGAATTTTTCGAACATATAAACTAATTTTGATGTAACGAGGTTACATATGTACTATGTCATATCAGTGCTGTAATGAATTTCTGAATTTGAGATTTCGGTGTCCCCTTTTTGTTTAGCGCACTTGATTAAAAATGAAAGTGAAATCCTCTCGGATGACTTCTTTCGCCTCATATTGCGCTTACAACGACGTAAGCCGTTGTAATTTTCGTCGAAACCCCGAAGATGGTCAGACCGCAAAGTAATAACCGCGATCCCCTGTACCGATCATCAGTCGTAGGTGCAAGTAACAGAAGACAACTGTCGTAAACAAATACACCGGAATGATTAACGATTGATATTAAAACTTAACGTTAGTCCGGTTCAGAAGCATGTGGTACGAGGAGAAGCACGCGAAGCGCAAGAGCAAGCTCAAAATTGTCTCGTTCAGTTTCATTTTAGAGTTTGGCGTACAGTTGCAGATTGAAGCCGCTCTAAGTCGGTCTCTAAGAACTCTATCGCGCATAGTCTCACGCACTCTGGGTAATCGCAGCACGTGTAGCTGTGTGCGTGTGTTTTTGGTGAGATTTTTAGAGTGTTGTTAAAATGGTGAAACGGAAACAGCACAACCGCTATCTGGCTATTGGTATTTTTTACATCGCCACTATTATAAGTCAAGGTAAGTTAGAAGAACTTTTTATCGGTAATATCGCTGTTTGCCCGTATATGCCGCATGGAACGGGACAATTGTTACAATAAATACAACAAAAAGTTAAAAAATTGTCATAATAAACGGTGCTTAAGTAACTAGCCCCAATAAAAATATATTAAGTTAAGAATCGCAAAATCTGCGTCTTAACTATGTTCTAATTTACAAAGAGCTCTTCTACTTAAACGGGGAAAGAAGTGATAATCCAACGTATTAAAAAGACTTCAAGATTTTTTTTAAACGAACACGATTTCGCTTGTGCCCGTATTTTATATTCTAAAAACGTATGATAATAAACGCTAATAAAGACTAACGCGATGTAATCGAACTTTATTACTTTCATTTACTTGTGGGCGAACAAAATTGCTCCGAGTAATTTATTTAACACACTCAAACAATTTTCGGAATTTCTACCAATGCTGAACATGTACACGTTTTTCTATTTGGTATATTTATTTCCCATTAAATCCGTGTAAACAAAATTTACGAAACTGAAAGTAGAGTTTGAATATTCATGATATTTTTTTTATAGGGCCAAAAACAATTCTGAGTAATCATGGTGTAGCAATAAAGTTAAAATGTGGCTTTTGATTATAATATATTTCAATAGTGGTTCAAAATTACAATACCTACCACGCAATAAAATGCGGAATATAGTTTATTACTGTATAAGTTTGTTTTAGCGTTAAGTGCATGAGGAATGAAACTGTTTTGGTGGTTTTAAAAACACCTCTTTTATTTCATTCTTTTTTAAAATTCATCCAGCACTAAATTAATCTCAAAATAACTTTAATTAAGAGTAAAAAGTACAAAATTCAACGTAAATAATAATGTTGGGTGCAAATACATCACACATGACTACAAATTAAATTTTAGTAGTTACATAACATATAAGGATGCTAAAAAGTGGTAAAAACGTTAGAAATTCGGTTAATAAAAGCTGTAAAGATGGAAAAAATTGATAAAATCGTAATCGTTAGGAATTTCGATAAAAGTAATTTATTAATAATTGTCTTTGATATAAAAGTATGTATCAAAATCGGAAGATGTTTTCGGTGGCTTGGTGGTTTAATTATGTGATACCCTATTTATAAGTTGATGTTTGTTCAGTGCGCGTTTTTCCTTTCCCCAATCCTATTTATCTTAATTTCTCCGAGTATTGACCATCGGTATTTTCCTCTCTTTTTATTTTACTTTCTTTTTCGCTCTCTCCCCACTAATTAAATGTAAGTAAATGAGACGAGTTGGGATGTAATGGGCACTGTTTCCCCATTTAAATTTATTCAAAAAGTGGTTCAAGTTAAATGTATCGGGTCCCTTGAATCGTATGGTAATGTATGGAGATTACCATTTAAAAACCAGTACAAGGGTCAACTTTCTTCATCAAAGGAGGCAGTTTATCACCTTTGAGACGATACATGTGGTTGGCCTTTGGGAAAACTGCCCTGAAATAAACATCAACGAATTGTGAACTTTCTCAAAATAAATGAATATTTTGCAAAATTACCGACCAAAACAAAAAATTTTTTACTTCCAACGATAACATATTTATGAGGCCCGATCGAAATTGTCTTGTTCAATTTATTTCCGTTGGGCAAATTTTTCTTATCACCGTTATTGTAGATGTAATTTGAATTTGTTGTCAATATTTACCCGGTATATGCGTATCTCGAAACATTGCAGACTGACTTATGAAAAAAATTGAAATGAACGACAACAAACAAAGATTTATTATTAAAAGCTTTTATTAATATTCATACTATGCAGAGAAACTTCCGTATAAATCAGTAATATGCAAATCGGGAAATAAAATAACGAAGGGGCCAAAGAATTATTCGAATCACTTGAAAGACATTTTTAACGTCAACATTTTGCTTTTAAACCATTTGTTCAAACGTTTAAAAACATAGTTTAGTTCGTAATAGTTTATGATAGAAATGTTTACTATTTCTGCTTTTGGGTAATGAATTAATTGCATATCTACCCGTTTACAATATATAATATTGTTTAATACATTCCTAGTAGAATCAAAAACTTATCCCGTGCAAAACAGAATTAAAATCGTAGATTTGAAAACTATACGACAAATGTCATTCTAATAATGATACTGCTAGTAACTTACACTATGAAAATTTTGCAAAAAGATAAAAGAGAAGTGAATTTGAAATATTTCATAAAAATTGAATTATATCGGATTATGAGGATGGGTTGTTCATTATTACGATCTTAGTCTTATAAGTTAGAGTAGTTAGTTACCGAGATATGGGTAGATAAAAACTTGGAAAAAAGTTTATGGCATATTCGATGCAATTTACGAAATGCTTATATTGGGAATTTTCTCATTTGAAACTTTCAAATGTGGTGGTTTTAAAATTTTGTCAGTTCTATTATAACAAATATTCGCTGGTATACTGGATGAGGCACACCAGAAGGTGAAAACTGATCCACGGTATTCAGCATCACATTTAGAACAAAATATCGTCAATATCTTTTATGATCGGCCTTAGTTCATGAGTTATTACATTTTTAAATTCTATGAAGTGTTTTTAAGATTCATGGCAGTTGGTCTGACGACTGACAGAATAAATGCTGTATGGTTTATTTGACAAGTCTGGTTTATTTAAATTTATTATTTGGGACGGCTGACATCTGCTGAACACCCTTCGTTTCTGAGATATTCTTTGTAATTTGCTGAAGTATTTTTGTTATATAAAACACGAGGAAGGACAATATCGACAAAATTTCCCAACTAAGAATCTTTAAAGGTATAGATTCGAAATCAAATACATCATTGCCAAATATAATCCAACCTTGACCGTTGTCAAAGTTTTGCAAGTTAAATAGTAACTTTACATACTAATTGTTTCTATTAAAATGTAGTTTACAATTCCGTCGTTGTCATCCTTGTATTCACCATACGTCACTTATCAAATCGTCATACTGGTGGCAGTAATTTCAATCAACGCCATCCTGTGAAAGATGAAGAAAATGTAATAGACGCAGTATTGTACGAACCAATCCCCGGCACAAGAAAAATTTCAAACCAGCTGTGTGCCCCAATATCAATTCACAAATTTGTATGAAGATATCTCTAAAGCATTTCAACCAGACCAAGAGCAGTATAACAATTCTCCTCGGTGATCTTAATACCAAATTAAGCTAGATGATAGTGAAATTGCTTTGGGTCCCGACAGTTATGGAGACCGAAAAGATAGTGGCGACATACTCTTAAAATTGCATGCATGCATGCACATGCGCACATGCGCAAGCATGCATGAACTGCTTTTTTAAAAGAAGATATCTTAGACAAGATATCAGGATATACAACACAACAAGGCTGAAAACAACGACTGAAGACAATAAAAGTATGAAAGTAAAAGTATGAGAGTACTTCCACGTAAATTCAGTCTCTAACAGACAAACGAAGGAATATTGTTTCAAGCAAACGTGACTTACTTAAAGTATTAAAGTACTTCCATTTCGAGATATATTCACATCAATCTGCACTGGCAATCCAACAGCAAATATCAAATGTTCAGAACGTAGGATCGAAAGACATACCAGAGATAATTATTGGTGGGATTTTATCGGCTCTTAAATATATGATGAATAACAAATGGCCTGTCGACGACGACATTACAATAGAATTTACCAAAGAAGGCGACCAAATTTTTTCTACACGCAATTGAAAACCTTTTTTCTTCAAAACAGTTATAAATTTCCGGTACAAGCAACCAATTACAGGTGACAAAATCTCTAATAGACAACTGCGTCGAATACGACAAACCACTAATGTTAATCTCTGCCAAGGTGTTCAATCACAGTATTGAGATGATATTGGCCCTAGCAATTTGTTGTACCGATCACCGTTATACAGCACTTATAAAGAACATCTACAACATTGCCACTGCTCACGTTAACAAATTTGATATAGTGGAATTAGACTAGGCAATATTATTTCCCATGAATTACTAACTACACTACTCCAATACATGTGTAAACGAAAAGGCTGGGATGGTCTTGGAATTAATATAATTGTCGAAAACCTTAATCAACCAGGACTTGCCAATGATGTAGTTTTAATCTCGGACAAATTTAGCTCAAATTTAACACATCAAATACCCAATTCATAACTAGTCTAGTATTATCTAAAAACATACCATTCGGTGATACTGAAATAAAGCAAGTGATGAAATTCGAACAGGACGGGATAATCAGACATGTGAAGTTTGCAGGAGAATAATATGGTAGCATTAGAATTTTTCAAATCCTTTGAAGTTTGAGTTTGAGCCTATGCTTTTCAATCAATTTCATGACGTATGGAGCTGAAAACCTAACATTAATCAAAAAATAAGAGCAACACAATGTTGAAGTGATTAATGAACACTTGGTGTATAATTCTTAACACTGAAGCTGTAAAGTTAATATGACGTAGCACATGCTGCAGGAGGTGCTGTGGGATGGTTACATCCAATTATAATCGACAACAGGTGGTACAGTTGAGTGGCCTTATAGGTCGTCCGATTTCAGTGCCCTCAATTATGTATGGGGCAATAAGAAACCTTTGGTTTATGCAGAGGTTCAAACTATCGATTAGTTAAGAAAACGCATTACGAACGCAGCTTAAATTCGTGTGACTCAAAAATTTTAACATAGCCTACATTCCACTAATTTCGCGATGTACGATGTGTTAACGCTGAGGGCGATTTAGAATTTGGATGATTTTTACAACTGGGTTCATTTATTTCTTTTATCGTTATTTAAATAAACTTGGGTTGTCAAACAAACAGTATATCAATTTCTGTCGATCATCTACGCCTTGTGAACTAAAATATACGCTTTAAAAATTAACCATCTCAAAAATTAAGACCGATGAATAATAGTTATTCACTATTTATTGTTCTAAATCTGATGGTGAATAAGGTGGCTTATTGTTCGTCTTCCCGTGTGACTCACCCTGTATAACGTTCTCGGATACTGGGATAAAATTACGATCATGTAGAAATTTACTAAACATTGAACTTCATGAGAATAAAGACTTAAACCACCCATGTCAATACAATTATTAAACTTCACTCTTATTCTTAAAACTTACTTGATGGTGCATTTATAGTTCAAAAATTATCCATCCCCTTAGTATACCACCTAAATCTTAAATAACCGATCGAAAATAACTTCATTTCTCTCACTGTGTTCTTGCACCAGGTGTAATTTTTTTGTCGAATTTAAATCCGGATTTAATGACTTTGTGTGCTTTTGGTAGCGATGAATTCTGATTAAGTTGTTGAAATTGTATGTGTATACGTGTGTGTGGGTGTGTGTGTGTGTGTGGCGTTTTTGCGTTAATTTATTCAATAAATTATGGTAATTAGTTTGGGTTAGTCAGAGCTGGAAGAGCAACGTAACGCCAACGTATCCTCGTTTCAATATATAATTCCAAGAGTCGATATATTTTCACTTCGTATCCCAGCGAAAATGAGGTAGTTTTTGCACTGCCGCTCTTAAAATATGTATGTAAAATCGAAAGATCGTTACATACCCTAAATTCCAAAGTTAAATTAATAATAGTAAAATAGCAATGATTAACAGTAAATAAACAAAGCAAACCTTAGAAATATAGGCTTAAGTTGTTGTAGGTATGGAATTTCGATCAAACCCTTTATTTAATACAGGTGAAAAAAAATTAGTAAATTTATTTAGTACTATCTACAAATTTCTCTTTAAAGAACATTGAATTTATTGATTAGAACTATATGACAGTCTCTCAATATTAAAACTATCATTTAAATAAAATTTTCATACATGGAATATTACCAAAGCACGGAACTACCAATCATTTTAGCCGAATTATTATCAGTGCTAATAGTGCTTATATTTTTATTATCACAGCACTGTTGTTCGCTTAATTAATCATAATTGACAACAGGAAATATATATTGCTGACAATGCATGGAATCCTATCAAGTATATCCTGTTTATTTTGTTGTTGGACCTGGTCATGGACTATTTCTATATCATTATCACTCTTATTACGATCCATTTGTATTTGTTAAGAGCTCATATGTCTAATTAATGTCAAAAATTTGTTTTTGAATTATTAATAGTAAAAATAAATATTTTCTTTATCTCCCTTTACTAGAACAAATATTTGTTTATCTAAATGAGACATTTCAGTTGTTCACCAAGGAGTTTATTTTTGCATTGTTGTGTGTTGTCGATTTTTAGGCCGAGTTAGCAGGAGAGTTCAAATCAAGGCATACATTTTATAGTTTGTTATATCAAATTATACGCTAATACATTGCTGCTTTTATGGAAAAAATATTCATTACAATAAAAAAAGTAAACAGTTATAAACGAGTATAAGATACGGAATACAAAATCAAAATGGCCATATGGCAATCCCCTCCTCTATCATTATTTTCGATGTTTATGCGTTTACTTCGTTCTCGTTTTCTCTCTGGAAGAACGTTCCATACGTTATCTCTCTCGCTTTTCTCGGATCGACCGGCCTGGGTTAATTTTCTTTTACTTCTTGTAGTATTCGAAGGAAACAAAATAAAATATTAAATAGTGGAAAGTTATAATGGAACGATTTACGTGTCAAAGCAACTAAACTGTTGGTATCTGTACTGGACTGTGCCATTATTACTTGAATAGTACTAATAGAATTTCTCCAAGGCAATGTGGCTATGAGACGAACGGATCGATCTTTCTATTAATTTCCTGAACCTGTAAGGATGCTGCGAATTGAATTTGCTTTGTGTTTTTGGGACCGAAGATAGAAACCTAACTAATGTTAATTCTGTGGAATTAGGTCTGTAAAAAAAAAATTTAATAGCATAAATGCCTGGAATCATAAAAGCGTTTTAGTTATGAAAAGACTGGTACGTTCGATAAAGTATGAAGACTTGCATTCATAATTCACTTGAAAATAATGATGTAGTTGCAACAAATGCAAAAATATTCTATCAAAGAATTATCTAAAGAGCTGTATTAACGAAAAGTATAACTGGTAGATTTTCTGTTAATATTGTAACGTAGATATCATATATATTCAAAACAAAATATTTTCCTTACATAACGAAAAAACCTGCCATATAAAAGTGGAAGTATATAAATGGTTACAAAAATTATATTTACGAAAATACTCTAAAAATTCTCTTCTATATACTACAATAGATTGGGTTTTACCAAAATAAGATATTTTTATAGAAATATATGAATATACTGTTTTGATTAAAAACTTAACCTTGCTTGCTTAACATACGTCTTGTAACGTTTCAGCGATGCATTTGTCATAAGGTAATTTATTGTTATAAGATGTACCTGGTAACGAACATAATTAAGTCGTTCCTCATTTCAACTTTCCTTCGATGTAAGTTCACAAAATTATCTTAGTACACTCCTACACATTTCAGGATATCACTTGAATGCAAGTAATTTAATCAGAATCAATCAGGACATTCCTTCAAAGGACATTTGTAAATGGTCTTTGAAGATAAAGCGAGCTGAGTAACTAGATTTAAACGTATTTATTAATTCTAAACTACTTTTCCTAGTATTAGACAGTAGAAAATACAAGGTTGTAATTTGTCTTGTACCAGAATACATTTTTCAATAAAGCTCGTGAATAACAGATTTTGATGCCGGATGAATGCACCTAGCGTTTTAGATCATGCAGTAGGTACTTGTTCTCTCTCGTGAAAATAAAAATAAAAAGCATCTTTTATGCCATCAATTTAAGCATTCGCACTGTAAATATACTTAAGAACAAGTAAGCAAGAGCTAGTTGAGCCAATTAGCAATTAGTGTTTTCCTCGTTGTGAAAACACTGTTTCAGAACTACCATTAGTTGCCGTGTTAACTTTTTACCGTACACACTAATTCGTTTTATCAGATAATTAGGTGT